>CM021101.1:207245532-207434148 GCA_007115665.2 Sequoiadendron giganteum
GTCAAACTAAGTTGTCAACATCAGGATCATATATATCCCAAATTCAGATTGAGGACATCATGTATGAATATATCCAATATTATCCACTCAAGGAAATAGGTCAAACAGAACAGGATATTCCAAAGTCAGTAGAGCAATAAATTGAAATGATGTCATCTGCAGTGGTCATTTGTCAAAGAATGCATTTTGAACAAGACATCTCAAAACATGGAGAATCAAAGAACAAAGATGCTACTACCACCATGCTGGGGGAATCTTTGTCTCAAGAAAATGTCAACATAGGGGACACGAAGGATCCTTATAATGAAACCAATGCCTATACTACAACTAGCCACATCATGAATCTTCATCCACCCATCACCCCATCCATGAATTGGGACCAACATCAAAAGAAAGATTCAAATCAAAGCATGAAGAATGTTATCAAAGAAAAAGAAGATGAGAAGCATATCAGACAAATCAAATACATATGGATACCAAAAACTACAAAGAAAGATTATCCCTATCAAACTCCATTAGTCAAACAAACTATGGGGAAAAATAAAAAGGGGTAAAGTATCCATCAAAGATGTCCACAAAGGAAAAATCAGGTTTCTCAAGCAACACACAAAGTATATCAATTTTTTGGTCCTAATTCCATGTGCACCCGTATCCACCCATCATTGCTCATCTTCCCAAGTTTGGAGAGTCAAAGGTTCCAAACTGTCAATCAATCCATCTTATATTCCTAAACACACAACTCCATCCATGCCTCCATTCATGATATCCAATTCTCACATTGAACATGTATTGGCAGTCACCTTTCATCATAAGGATTCAGAAGGCACTCTACCACAATGTGCGCACAAAGACAGAGTTAACTCCGGTATCAACAAAGCAAATCAGGAATCTCCAAAGCCGCTTTCAAGTGCACGTATCTTGGAAAAGAAGATTCTTCAAGTAGGATATCAATGGTACATTATGACAATGGAATCTATATCAAGATCACTAGGTGATTCAACACGAGCTTAAAATATTTCATAGAAAAATACAAAAAAATCAAAAAATATAAAAAGAAAAAAAAAATTAAAAAAAGGATTGAAAATAGTAAAGAGAAAAATCATCCTCTAGTGAAAACCACTTCGGTGGCACTTTGGACAGGTACCATGATGGAAACCTAGCAAACGAGCATCATGTGTAGAATCGAGCATCTATGTGCACCATTTCAAGAGGAAACATCTCATCCCATCCATAATAAAGCCAACATTCCCTCCATCTTATCCATAATAAATCCATTCATCCATGAACCATTTATCCAATCCATGTTCCTATATCTACATCCATCTTCCAAATTATCTTAATCTTGACCAAGTTTGGTGCAGACTTCACACTTGCTTATCGTAAACATCTTGACATGGGTCATTTTCATTGATCCTATCTTACCCAATATTATCTAAGCCATGAACCACTATCGAAATGTGCATCCACTACCTGAACTCCTTATCTTATCACAAGATGATCCATACCCATCCATCCATCCATCTATCCAAGAATCCACCCATGGAATTTCGAACATTGCTAGACACTAGGGGCATACATTTGCATCTTGCTTCGGTAATAAATCTTGATATATATCCTCCCGCTTATGTGGTGATCCGAACATTGGAAAACATGAAATCAAATTGGTTAGGAATTTGTGAGAAAAAAGGCCAAATCACTAGCCAATGGTATACTTTGACAAGAAGATGTTCCTTATCAAGCTTTATCTTTCATCGAATATCAATCCAAACAATCCATATCAGTCGCATCTAATGAATACGTCAACGTGACATCAAATCATCAAAATAATTTTGTTCCAAATCAAGTTTCAAAATCATGACTAATCAAATCCAACCAATCCATCATCATCTCAGGATATCCTTCCCAATCCTCGTGTTTCTTAACACTATCCTTGCATTGTTGTGTATCCTCAACAATGTTATCATCATCAATTTTGAAATCCTTGTGTTACTTAACACTATCCTTGCATTATTGTGTATCCTCGACAATGTTATCATCATCAATCCATTGATCTAATCAATCAACCTTAGCTTGGTTTTCAACAAAATCCCAAAATAGAGCACTGATATCATCGCATATCCATATCCAAATCATCAAAATCATGCGAAAAATCCAAAACATTCAAAAAATAAAAAAATAGAGTCATCTTGTTGAACTACGTCGTCTCTAAGATTGAACGTAGGCAAGGTTGTTCTTTGATCATCCCTTGAGACACCCTAGGTCAGCCCTTTAGGCGTCCATTGCAATCTGGCAATTTGTGTGCCCATCTATCTCATCATCGAGTTTTTCATTGGTCGAACTATGTGGTCTCTGTGTATATAACGTAGGCAAAGATAATCTATGGATCAGCTCCCGAGACCCCTAAGATAGGGCTTTAAGTTAGTCTCTTCATCATAAATCTCAAAATACCAAAAAAATCAAAAATCAAAAAATCAAAATAGCCTCAAAATATTTGAAAAACCCAAAATGGTGCATCCATCTCATCTCGCTTTCACCCACAATTGTCTCATTCCTAATAAATCAATCATCACCTTCATCCTTTGGTGGGTTAGTCAGAAGCAAGTCTAGCAGGTTCCAAAGTAAACACCCTAATTGTCAAAGTCTCAAGTCTAGGTCAATAAGCAAGCAAGTTGATCAACTCAAAGTATCAATAGCTTATCATCTAATCAATCTCATCAAAACCCTGATCACAACATGTCCTAGGATGTATCCTTCCCATAATGGACATAAGCATAAGGTATCTCATAGTAGTTTAGCCTTGGCTAGTGGTATGAAGAACATTAGCTTGTTTGTTTACTTTATTTTGGTCTTTGTGACTTATCTTATTTTGCGCTCATTCCAAGGACCCCTCAATGATGCCTAAACAAAACAGGTTTAGAGAGAAAGGAATGGGGTAATGATCATTGTCTTTTTGTCTTCTATGCTTGTTGGATGTTCTTGTAAAATAACTTGGTGAATACTTTCTTTGTTAGGTCCATCCTATTAAGGTTTATATATGTCAAGTTTGAACAGTAATACTCCTATCTAATTTTCGATTCAAAGTGCATCACACTAGGTACAATACCATCCTGGTTCTTTATACCTTGATGCATTGTACCTATGTGTGTTATCAAACATAAAGTAATTGGCCCTTTTAAAATCCCAAATCCTAGTACACAAATCATCATCATCATCATAACGTAGGCTTTTTGGATCCTCTTCTCATCATTCTTTTCTTCTTATTCTTCTATCTTTACTAACATTTCTATCCAAAATTGGTGTGTTGTATCAAAATATACACGAGGCTACACATGGTCAATGGCTGTCTATACATCATCAAAGTTGTCTACATCAAAGAATTATGTTTCATCCTCTGATCAATATAACCACCCCTCTTGCATTTTATCATGATCTCGATCGGAAAATCAAACATTTCCACTCAATCTCTCGAGGGGGCAGCATATCAGCACAATCCTTCCACTGGGGCAATAGTGGGGCATTCAAAAAATGGAGAAATTTTGAACTTTGATCACAACAGTTTATTCTTTGAACCAATGCAACAAGTGCATTGCTTCAAAGAGAGGCAAAATGTAGACATAGAAAATATACATTTCGATCCGACACATTGGATCCTGATTTACTAACAACATTTCATCCTAAATCATCTCCTTTGCTAGTCATTTAATCGAATAATATGTATTTGATTAAATTCATCACTCTTCATCTCTTAATTAAATAAATAAATTTTATTTAATTAATTTGTAATCCCCCTTTTAATTAAATAAATTAGTTTATTTAATTAATCCCTAAATTCATCTCATTTAAATTAAATAAATGTTTATTTGGTTTAAATCGAACATCATCCTCCTTTAATTAAATAAATCAATCTTTATTTAATTAAATCTAAAATCATTATTCTCTCAACTTTGATTTATTTAAATCCTAAAATCTAAGTCAAAATGGTCAAATCAGCTAATCCCCCTCTTAATTAATCAAATTCTGATTAATACTAATCCTAATCACTCCAATCCTCTAGATCTTGCAAATAAATCAATTTATTTGATTTATTAAATCATCAATTTCCATTCAAAAGGGCATCTTTTGTGGAATATTCTTCCAATTCAAAAATCCCTCCAAAAGGGATGGGTACTTCCAACAAGGTATTTAAGGCCTCTTACATGTCCTTGGCCTTGAGCCAAGTGACATTAACTCCATTTCCCTTCCCTCTAAACATGTCACATTCAAATTTCAAATTTGAATCTCATAACATTTATCATGCACATTGATCAAAATGTGTTCATTCCTCCTCCAATAAAATGTGGACAAGTGACATTCTCTCATTGGTTGGTCTTTTGTCCCACATTCACCCAAATCCTTCAATCTTCCATTCTTCAAATCTATAAATAGAGGCCTCCTCTATTGCAATATCATCCATAATTTGAGAAAAGTTACTCTCTTCACATTGAGAGCTAATTTTTCCTATTTCATAGCAATTGTTCATCATCTTCATGATTTCATAGCAAGGTTATGCCAAAATCTTCATCAAGGTGGATCACTCAGCAAATCATCAACATTGCAACAAAGGAGTTGGGAAAGGGCCAATTTCAACATAACAATTGGCACCAATTCCCCCATGGGATCAATATTTTGCATGCTTAATTAGGATTCCTTTAGCTTTTCATGTTTTGTTCTTGTTTTTCCTATTTTGAGCATAGTAAACGGATTTCATGGGGAATCCTTGTTTTATCTTGCATATGAACCCAACTATGTGTTTGTTTGTTGTGTTTGTGTAGGAATAGGATTGGGGTTCACAAGAATAAGGACGTGGCCCTTATCAATGGTGTTGCTATAGCCTGTAATGATTTGGTGGAACTCACTCCACCTAAACTAAATGAAAAGGATAAGAAATAAAGGCAAGGAGGTTGAGGGAGTTATTACTGAAATTCTCCATATATTCTTGGTAAATTTTGTAACCACTTGTCTTGATAAGATAGATCATTTTTTTCTCATCTTAAAGGTTAGGGGAAATTTTATAAGATATTGTATTATTGATTCTAGAGAATCCAACAATATCATGCCAGCTAAAATCATGGATGCAGAAGGATTGAAAGTTGATAGTACACATGGCAAGTGCTATGATATGGATGCAAGAGAAGTCCTTATCATTGGTGTGATAAATGAAATTCCTTATAAACTAGTAGCCTATCCAAACAAAGAGTTCAAAATGAGTGTGGTAGTGGTGAATATCCCACCTAATTATGGAATGTTGTTATCTCGAAAATGGAGTGCTTCCATGGGAGACAATATGCAGTGTGATATGTCTTATGCCACTTTTCCCATTGATGGTAAGGATTTTCAAGTAATGAGAGAACCAAGGGTGCCACATATGTTGGAGCATGCCCCTGAGGATGAAACTGTTCTTTTCATAGACATTGGCATTAGTAATTTTAAAATAGAAAAAAGCACCCAGAGAGAAAGAGAGGTGTCCTGCACCAATAGAAAATGAAATTTCAGGATTTTCTGACAAGGATGGACTTTGGAAGATGTATTTTGATGATGCAAGTTCTAAAGAAGGGTTAGGAGTAGGGATATTATTAGTATCTCCTAGTGGTAGTAATTACAAGTTTTCTTTTACATTATCTTTTGTCTGTATGAATAATGTGGTAGAGTATGAAGCCCTGTTGTTGGGGTTAAGATTGGCTGAGAAGCACATAATAAATAAATTGATGGTAGTTGGTGATTATGAGCTGGAAATTTCCCAGGTAAGAGCTAAATATGCATGCAAAAATAATAGGTTGAAGAAGTACAAAAATGTTGTCTAGGATTCCATTGAGCAATTTGATGATTTTGGAATTGACTGGATGGAAAGAGGACAAAATAGAGTAGCTGAATTACTTGCTAACATTGCACTAACAATCGATAAAATAACTTTTATAGGAATTTCTAAAGTGGAAGTACAAGAAAGGCCTTCTATACATGATAATTTTTACAACTAGTAGATATTCAATGATGATGAAGATATTCTCAAATTTTTGAATTGTGCAGATAAATATGAAAGTTAGGAAATTGACTTTGTTGGATGTTTTGAGAATATTGATGGAAAGGATATGGTTTTTGTAAAAGAGATCATCTAGTTAAAAAAAATAAAAATTCCTCAAGGCCTTGTAGCTCTTGAGATATTTTTTTATAGTCAGGATAGAAGCAAGGTCAAAACAACTATTGCTCACCCAGAGGACCTAGAGGAAATCAATTTGGGGACTGAAAATACTCCTAAAAAAGTTTACATAGGAAAGAAGATGAAGCCAAAGATAAAAGAAACTTTAATTTCCTTGCTCAGGAAATATAGGCATGTATTTTCTTGGTCATAGGATGACCTCAAAGCTTATAGGGAGGAACTAATCCAACATGAGGTTCCTCTTAAAGAAAATGCTAAACTCTTCAAGAAAAAGTAAAGACTGATTAATCCAACTGTAGCTCCCAAGATGCAGGAAGAGTTGATAAAGTTAAGAGATGCAGAAATCATAAAACCAATCAGACATTCTTTGTGGGTATCTAATTTGGTGCCAATAAGGAAAAAGAATGGTGACATAAGACTCTGTGTTGATTTTAGAAACCTGAATGTATCTTCACTCAAGGACAACTATCCATTATCAGACATGGAAGACATGTCACAGAAGGTAACTGCTATGAATTAATATCAATGATGGATGGTTTTTTAGGTTACAATCAAGTAAAGGTGAAGGAATCTGAGCAGTACAAGACTACATTTACCACTCCTTGGGGTACCTATGTTTATGTTAGAATGCATTTTGGTTTAACAAATGCAGGAGCTACTTTTCAGATTTTATTGATTTATTTATGGTTGTATATCAAGATGACTTGACTGCTTAATCTAAAAAGGAAGAAGATCATTGTATGCATTTAGAAAATATTTTTCTCAGAGTGCCAGAATATGGGATTTCTCTAAACCCAAAGAAGTATGCTTTATGGGTAATTGAAGGGAAATTACTAGGATATATTGTTTCAAAATATGGAGTGAGAATAGATCTTGAGAGAGTAGCAGCCATAGACAAAATCCCTCAACCAAAAAATGTTAAGAGAATTCAGTCATTTTTTGGAAAAATAAATTTTTTAAGAAGATTTGTGACTAACTTTGTAGAGATTATAAGACCAATTTTCAAGATTCTTAAGAAGGGAGAGAAGGTGCTTTGGAGTGAGGATCCAAGTCAAGCATTTACAAGGATTAAAAAAGTTATCAAAGAAGCTCCAATTTTGAAGTCCCTTGACTTTTCTAAACCAATGCACATTTTCTCTTTTGCTTCTTTTCATACTATTGTTGTTGTATTGCTATAGAAAAATGAAGAAGGTTTTGAACAACCTATTGCTTTTTTTAGTAAGTCTTTGCAAGATGCAAAGATGAAATATGACACAACTGAGAAAGAAGCATATGCTCTAGTTAAGGTGGTGAAGAACTTCAGGACTTACTTATAAGGAGCTACTATCATAATATTTGTACTAAGTGTTTTTGTGAAGGACATTTTCACTCAACAACAGACTACAGGCAGAAGGTGTCAATGGATCAATAGGATCCAAGAATTTTAGATTGATGTTCAAATCACCAAACTAGTACTTGAGGTCAGGGTCTCACTAAGTTGATGGTAGAAGCTAATTTGGATGCAAATCAGATCAATGGAACAAAAGTTATTGATGTTACACCTATCTATGATATGAAAACATGTGGATGGTACATAAGAATTGTCCAATATTTACAAACTCTGCAATGTCCTCAGACATGATTGATAATGACAAAAGGACACTAAAATTGTATGTAATAAAATATGTAATCATTGACAATGAGCTATGGTGGAGAAATTTAGATGGTGTACTTCTCAAATGTGCGGATGAGAAATAGGCATTAGAACTCTTGCAACAAATGCACAATGGGGTGTGTGGAGGTCACTATATGGCAAATACTAGTGCTCACAAGGTTTTAAGAGCAATATTTTGGTGGCCTACAGTTTTCAAAGATGCTCACATTTTTGTTAAGACTTGTGATGTTTGCCAAAGATTTGCTGGAAAGTTGAGGTTTTTAAAAAATTTACCACTAAGGCCTATAACAGTACCAACCCCTTTGCAACAATGGGGGATTGATTTCATTGGGTAAGTACCAGAAAAGTCAAGTGGAGGCCATGCTTGGATCCTTGTTGCTACTAATTATTTCATGAAATGGGTAGAAGAAATACCCACAAAGAAGGCCACAAGCAAGGTGGTAGTGGATTTCCTATTGAATATTATTCTCATCAGATTTGGAGTTTATGAGAAGATTGTCTTAGATAATTCTATGTGTTTCAGATCTGATGAATTCAAATAATTTTGTGATAAACATGGAATACAAGTTTCTTACCCTTCACCTTACCATCCTCAAAGAAATGGGCAAGCTGAATCTAGCAATAAGAGCTTAATGAAAATAATTAAGAGAGTGATGGAGAAAAATAAGAAGGCTTGGGAGTCCAAACTAAAGTTGGCACTCTAGGCAAATAGAGTGATTGTGAAGAAAGCTACGAGTAATTCACCATTTGGTTTAGTTTATGGCCAAGATTCTAGGTAACCACAAAATAACCTACTAAAGATGTATAAGTTTATCCAAGAATATGATGAAGATATATGTGATGATATGCATCACAGGATAAATAACCTGGTGCAACTGTCGTGAAACAAGAAGAGAGGCTCAGGGTAAAAATATGAAGATGCAATTGCAAGTCAAGCATCTACATGACAAGAGAGCTTCTCCCAAAAATTTTGAGATGAAAAACATGGTATTAGCTTGGAATGTGAGAGATCAAGACAAGGGTAAGCATGGGAAGTTTGAAGCATTAAGGATGGGCCCTTATCTGATAGCTGGTGCACACGAGGAGGATTCCTATTTCCTCCAAAGCTTAACAGGTGAAATTTTTGAACTGCCAGTACACGGATAGTTCTTAAAACCATACTTCTCTTGAGTATGTTTTTTTTCCATGTACATTGTAAATTTTGTACTTTTGATGTATAGGTGTGTTTTGTTTTATGTTGCATCTAGTTCTCTCTTACTACCTAGTCCGGGTAGTTCCTTGGTTTTGACTCGTGTGCTCTTTGACTAGTCTACTTCAACCATAGATTCTGGAATTGTGTTATGCCTGCAAGAGGCATACATCCCTAGTCAGAGCCATTGATGGAACCCCTAAATTTTTTGTTCAATCTCCAAGGTCTTGGTGAATTTAAGAAGCTTTGGATTTCTCTCTCCTATTGTTAAAAAGGGTTTTAGGTTTATTTTGGTCTTATATGAAAACCCCTTTGAGTTTATGTCTCGGTCTTTGTTTTATTTGTTGGTTGACTCCTTTTGTCGATCATCGGTCTTTTCAAGTTGTACCTTTTGACATCAAATCCTGTTATGTGACCGACCCCTTGTTCTGGTTTTATTGGCTAATCGGGTTGGATTGTTATTTGGTGGATATCCTAAATCAAGCTAAATATTTCCCATTAATAAAGATCTCAAATCCTTATGCCATGGTTGTAGGTTAATTGTTATAGGAAAGGGTCCCTTTCAGGGTTAACGTTTTTACATGTGTAGGTCCAGGAAGATTTTGTGGGTCATGTGATCGATGAAGAAAATCTGAACCATCGCCCACCTGCCTGTCCTAATTTATCATGAATTGTTTTAGGCACTCGAACTCACAGGAAAATGACATGTGTTCCTAATGATTGGTGGGCTTGACATCGTATAAGGAGGTGTACAAGTTCTTGCTAAAGTTAGATCAATGGTTGGTGATGATTGAGGTGGCCACATTTGGGTTGTTCCCCATTGACCTATCTTTTTTCCTTGGTTATTGAAGTGACCAAACAGGCTAGCGGGCGATTTCCACCTATCTTCTCTATGATCAATTCGAGGATTAATATTTCTAAATGTCACCTTGATTGATGGTTGATTGCGGGTGGTCTAGATCAACCTAGACCACTCCTCACCATCCCGTGTGGGCCCTATTCACCTCCCTAGTTTCTTTATGGGGAAGTGGGTGTTTTTCGTGTGGAATAAATATTAATAGCATGGAGGGTAACGTGTGTGTTACAAAACCCCATATATTAGGCGTGTCTAAAAATATTTTAATCTGAGATCTTGTTATTAGATGAGAAATAAAATTGAAGTTAGCTAAGCAAGGTGTGCGATGATGCTTCCAGATTCAATCTCAGTCATTCCTCATCCTCCTATTGGTAAAAGTTGCATGTGAGTTATGGCTCATGGGGGTAAGGGAAGATTGACTCATGGATTGGAATTGAAAAGACAAAGAGATGGTAGGGTCCACATGTTATGAACATTTTCTTCCATGTGGCCTCCTACCATTGGATAATTGTTTTGACTGTGCACAGTTGGATGTTTCATCATAAGATAATTAAATTTAGATCGTGGATCAATAAATTGGTTAAATAAATTAATGTTCAATATTCAAAACAAAGTTGATAGAAATCAATCCATTCTAGTTCGTGCAAAGGAGTCTTAATAAATGAAAGGGCATTGAGCGACTGAAGTAAGGAATTGTATGATTATTAGTACTTACATCAAAGGAATAATTCAATATTACAAGTAAACTCAATACACTCTAGGAGCTAAGACTGTGGTCACTCAAAATTTTCTCACATCAGAACCAGGGATATCAACCTACACAAAAACAATAAGTCAATTATCATTTTCCTTTTGGCATTACTGAGACATTTTGTTTTCTCAAGCCTAGGTCTGTTAGGGTTTTTTCTTAGTTTGGTTGTTAAGTTTGACGTCTATAAAAGGGGTTTCATTAATTTTTCATTTAAATAATTCAAGCCAAACCCTTACAAAAGTCATAAGCCCTGCTCAGTTTGACCAAAATACCTTGTTTGAATATATTTCCTACGTTATGGCCCCTAAAGCAAAAACATCTTCCTCCAAAGAGGAGGGTTTTGTTCCCAAGAGACCTTTGAACAAAGACCTTATGGATAAATTACCACCTTCCACTAGTGATAAACCTAGAGGTCAATTGATTTCCAGGGGACCAAAAATAGTAGAAGGTTTGTTTGACAAAAGAGGTTTTATCATAGATGTTGAATTGCCCTATACTGGATGGGAATTATTTTATGGTTTGTTTAAAAATAGAAATATGGGTGTCCTAGTAGGAAACCCTTGGAATTGTGATTTGGGAAAGTTAATTGTACCAAATGTTTATATGGATGTTGATTTGTTGAAGGCAATAGTTGCTAACAATGACCTAGTCACGAGGACCATCAGGACCTTTGATGGAAAAGAAATGGTTAGAATCACTAAGGAGGAATTGGGTCTTATTTTCAAGCTCACCAAATGGAATGAATAAATTTATAAGATAAATGAAGAAACTCTCAGATAGGAGTATGAAAAGACCAAGGCTTGTTTTAGGGTACACATTTTACCAAGATTTCTAGCAGAAATTGCAGGACAAAATGTTGTGATAGGATCACCTGATAAGGAGCCTTTCCCTATCAATTATTTTGTTCCTTATTCCAAAAGGAATTTTATTCCATTTGTCAAATAATTGGTTATGATCCTATTTCTGGAATCCCAATGGCTTGGATGTATATGGTTGCCCATATACAACATCCGCATTATTGTGCAATATATGATTATGCAAGATTCCTTTATGCAAAAATGCGTGATGGGCTGGTTAGATTAAAGAAAGGAGAATATGGGGTAGGTTGCAGCTAGTACTCACTACTAATGCATATGTTTGTATACAAGGGTGCAGTGTATTTTGGACAAAACATTGATTTGAAGAGAAAGGAAGGTGATTGGGATTTTCCCGTGCAATGTTGGACCATTGTTTTGGATAAGGATGACAGGACATATGATTTTGTCACTTTCCAAAATTTGTTTACTTAAGAGTTGAAAAAGGCTTTGATTGTGAGGTTGCCCAGATTTATTGTTGCTTTACATGACTTCTTGAGGTCAAAGGAGAGAAGACCTGAGATTGGCATTGAGAATAACTGGGGAGATGTTATTTTTCTCCCCGATTTTAATTATTTAAGAGTATATGGTTCTAAGGCAGCACCTCATTTTCTGCCAAGGTGTTTTCTTGAAAGAATAGGTTTCCTAGAGGGTATGTGGCAATTAGGAAACGTTGAGAATGAAAATTTCTTAAATCAGGGAAAGGGAACTTTCTTTCCTTTATACACTTTTTTTTCTGACTTTATGATAACTAAGGGAGGTTGGAACATTATCATTGAAGTTCTCAAAGGCTACCACATGAAAAGAAAAATTGAGAGGGTTAGGTATGATCCTAAAGGATTTATGGCTTGATTGAATGATAGAAACAAAAGCTATAAATATGCTCATATTTTTCATTATCCAGAGCATGTGATAAGGAACATATTTGATAGTTTGGAGCAAGAAAAGAGGTTGGCAAGGTGGATTGCATTCAATAGGATGTGAAGGAAGATAAAGCAGAAAGAGCTTGATCTCAAAATCCCCCTTGAGGTTGAGAACATAATTGAAAAATTGGAGCATGTTACACGTAATTTTGATTCAATAGTAGGCCACCTTGAAACCAAAGGGTTGGTTAGTACAGATAAAGGGAAAGCTCCAATTGCTGAAGAACAAAGTGGAGAAGGAATTTTTTCTACTAAAAGGGAGTCTACATCATAAGCCTCTGAGGAGCCAAAAATAAAGTTTTTCATAAGAAGAAAGGGTAAAAAAAAAAATTGATCTATCCTATGCTCCCACTTAGCATGAGGAACATAGACCTTCTTCTCCTCTATCACAAGTGCCACCCCTATCTCCACCAAGTCCGGTAGTGTATGAAATTGTAGATGTTGATTCTCCACTGCCTAGTGAAATACTACCAAGAGAGACAATATTGAAAAAATAGAATACTATGACCACTAGTCTAGTAGATTATGATTATGAAAGCTTTGATGATGATATTTGGTTATCTGAACAATAAATATAGGAAAGAGTGACAACTACATCTGTAGTAAGGGAAACTTGTCAGTTGGGAAAAAGATTAAGTAATATTGATCTCAGAGGATTAAATGGAAGTGATGAAATGAGAGTTGAGGCATGTACTAAGTTCTTGGATGATGAATCATTTGTGAAAACTCAATATTTTATGGATTTTTCCTGTAGAGCTAAACGAGATGAGTATGTTAAATGTTTAGCTGTGGAGAGGAGCCTACATCTAGAATTTTCTGATACTGTTATTCAGAAAAAGGTTTTGAATGAAATGAGAGCCAAGTTTCAAAAACATGACTGCTAAGGAAGGTCAAGAATTGGTGAGAACAAGTGGTATTTTTTTGCTACCAGAATGGGACTTAGCCTCAACCATTGCTTTTGACACAATCAAAAAATATGGTAGACCACTCTATGGTATAGAGGAAGAAGCTACACTTGCATTACAAGGGTTTTCTTTTAGTGAAGAGTGGGAAGCCTTTGCCATTTTGTCTTTAGCCCCAAACACAAGAAAACCAGACATTGTTAAGCCTTCACCTGATTACAAGGGAGTGTTAGAAACATTAGCCTTAGAAGCTGCAAATTTGCTTTTTCATGCTACATAGTTTACTAGGGCTACTGTGGAATCTATGGCATTTGAAAAGGATAAACTTAGAACTGAGTTGAACGATTTGTTGATCAAATATGGAAATCTTGAGAGAAATAATATGCAATTACATTCAAAGATAGCATTGTTAGAGAATGTATTGCGGAAATTACAACCCAAAAATCTTAAACAAGATGATGTTGATTCCCCCACTATTGCAGAAGGAGATATATCTCCTGAAACTACAATTGATGTAAGTACTTCATGGGAAATTTTTCTATATAATATCAGAAATGTTCCAATTTCAACAATAGAACCTAGTGTTTTAGAAGTATCACACGATGAAGAGATTATCAATAAGGAAGAGTTTCTTAAATAGCTAAGTGAATACAGAGAAAGGTGTCAAGGTCATGATGAAGATACTTTTAGGAGCAATATGAGAATTTTCACAATAGTCCTTGAGAATTTCAATAGAAAGGTGAACGAAAGATTGAATAGTATTCATCATAGCTATTCATCTATGGTTGATACCATAAGAAGATTTGATATTGACAAAGAGAAAGCCATCCAACTTATGGAGATATGGATCCCTAGAAAAAAACACTTGATGTTGATGGGGATTGGGGTTAAGCAAGATCCTAATCCACATGAGAGGTTTAAACCTACTATTCTTCTAGTAAATAAGATTGAGGAATATAGAGGGAATGCTGAAATATTGGAGAATAGGATAACAGAATTGGTGAAGTCTTTCCATGAATCTCATCATTGACTTCTCCCATCTATCTTGAGGAGTAATGGTAGTACTAAGAAATTGCAAGATTGGAGAAATGAAGTAAATAGTGTCATTTCAGATCAAGCTATAAAAATTTGTCAGAAATTTGATATGGACACATTGACATTGAATATGGATATGTGGGTCCATGCTGAGACTGTATTGCTATAATTTGATAGGGAAGCTAACAAGATCATCACCAAATATCCACCTTATAGACAAAGGGCTAATTAAGTAATGAACTTTAATTGGCCCACAAAAGAAGAGTTCCTAGCATGGAAAGGAAAATATTTGGAGGGAGTGGGGATTTTACATTAAGGATGGCAAGTTAATAATTTAAAAGTTTGAAGTTGGCAACCATGGTGAGTAATGGATAGATGGGAATGAACTACATAGCCTAGATTTAGTATAGATTAGGCTTATGTTAAATTATGGAAAATATAGTGCATCTTATCCAAGGTTGATTTGATGACAAGGCTGCAGGCGTGGTCTTATCTTTTGTCTTTTTCTATTTTCGTCATGCTTTTCCTTCTTTTCATTTTGGTGCATGGGCATGAATTTTGAGGTAACTGTACGGTTGAACCCATTTTGAAGATTGGACCTGATCTCCTACAACAAATTTGGGCTACGTTCATTTTCTTCACATGTCTCTTACCTCTTGGGGTATGATGTTACTGGTGAAGGAATCTTTGTTTTAGTAGTCCAATAGGGTTTTGACATGTGTACTTTCTAGCCCGAGGCTTTTTTTTGCTCCTTCATTTCAATAAGAAGGAATTCAGGGCCAGGAAGTAGGGGTTGGTTATTTTAAGTAGTTAACATAGTGAATTGTAAGAAAGATACAAAATATGTTTTAGATTTTTTGTCTTAAGTTTGAGAATTTGTAATTTTGTATGTAGTTTGGATAACAACAAAGCAAACTATATATTGAGAAATACCAATTTCATGGCTATTGTCTCTCCTTGCAATTTTTTTTATGAATTATAAGTGAAAGTAATCCAGGATATCTTTTATTTGTCTCCATTGTTTACCAATGGATGTTTGATTTCATTCTTGCTTATTGATTCAATGAATTGATGTAAATGCTTGGATGAGATTGATAAGTCGTAGGAATCAAGTTCTAGAATATTGATAAGTAGTATTAGTCATGGATGTAATAGGAGAATGTTGTAATGGAGTATCTCTTGAAATTGTAAGTTTATATTCGTGAATTGTTATCTGATCATGTAGGTAGGTTATGACTCTGTGCTTAGGATAAAGGCACTGATTCATGTAAAGTATTCATGATTTATTTTATGTGTTAATTCATCAACTTATCATTTTTATTTCACAAAATCTTGTGGTTACCATTATTGTTGTTACATGTTATAGTCTCACCTTCTCATGTTTGAAGTATAATACGTTGATAAATGAGCTACCAAATTATTTAATGTATTAGGATCTTGAGAAACTTAATGAGAAGTATCTATTATTGACAATGTATTTGATTATAATTACATGAATTCAGAATTCTTGCATTGTGGGATAACCCTACTAGGTTTTACAGAGCCCGAAGTGTAGGAGTAGAGGTTTTTCAACTTCCACTCGCTTGTTGGAAAACCCATTTAGAATATTGATTATTGGAAATGGTAAAATCCATAGTTATTTCTGGAGATAAGTTTGGTTCTTAAAAAATTACCAACAAGGGGTATCTTGATATGCTAACCCTTTTGTGTTTTCAATAGTTGGAAATTGCTCTAAAGATTTTATGAATTTCATGTTCACTTGTTGTATCGCATCCTTTTTTAATCAAGATTGTGAATCCTTTGCCATATGTTTCTTCAAGATTGATTGGAGTGTTTTTTACATTGTTATCATAAAATGGTTGGGTATTTAATTGTTTAGAAGAACTAGGTTCACATATTGTAGGGAACTTAGGGTCAACGTTTGCTTTTGAACCGTAGATTTTTGGGGAAAGGATACTCTCTTGCACTTCTAAGGTTTCTCACCTAAAAGGAGAGAGGCATTTCTACCCAAAAGGAATTTAAAGGGTGTTGGAAGATGGTTAGAACTCCCCTCGAGATTCATGACATGGACTAACCACCTCTCGTGGATCCGTTAACTCTGGTAGTTGTATCAAGAATTAATAGGTCAATCTTTTGGTGCAACGAAAACTGTGGGCCAACAATTGGTATCAGAGCCAAAGGTGTCAGGTTCGAATCCCCTTGGGTAACATTGAGGGGGAGTTTTTTGGCAGATGGTTAGCGCTCCCCTCGGGATTCATGACATGGACTAATTGCCTCTCGTGGATTCATTAACTTTGGCAATTGTATCGGGCATTAACAGGTCAATCTCTTGGTGCAACGACAATTGTGGGCCAAGAAAGGGTTCATTCAAAAGTAATGATAATGGGATTGAAATGTGTCTAAATGAAATACAATGAACTGATAAAAGAGATTTAATACTAATGCAAAACTAATGGAATGCAAGATGTTTGGAAACATAATGTGATATGCTAAAAGACCTAAGAATGCAAACAAACTATAATAGAAATGAAAGGTACTTGAGAGGTGCACCTAGAAATTGAAATGTGGTGTAGAGAGGCTCTAGAAGCCTGTATAATTTTTTTTTAAGCCAATTGTGACACTTACACTAAGCTGGGTGACTTAGTCCTATTTCGGGGAGATTCTGTTGGAATAGGTTTCGAGAAACTACGTATCCAAAACTGCAAAAAACTCTTTTCAAGCCCAGCAGTGGGACTAATTCACCAATGATGGAAACTTAGTCCACCTTCAGCTTTTGAGAATCTCGAAGATGCAATCTATAGATTTTGATATGTACTTCAGCTCTTGACAAAAATCTAGATCCATATTTGTAGAATTTGACCTGTAGGTGATCTCCAAGCTTCTTTTAGGGTTTTGTTCTCTTTGAATGATGTTGATGAGATGTTGGCACCTTTTTAACACCTTGCTCTTCGAAAAATCTGCATACAAGGCTTGCAAAACATAGATGCAAAGAGGGGAAAAGGGTTAAGGGTTAGAGAATAGGGCTTTTCCTTAGTCAAACCCCATTTTGGTAATCAAACACTTGAAAATGAAAATAAATTTAAAGAGAATGATGATTGAACAACATGAAATGCTACAACTCACCAAATCCTTGAAGTAGAAATATGAAGATATGCAAGTAGATGCTCCAATGGATGAATTATTGAAGTGCCTAGAATGTTTGGATGCTTGAAGAATGCTTGATTAGGAATATAGGGAGTGAGAATAGAGTGATGAATAGGGGATGAAAATGAGAGGAAAACCATTTATTTATACATGATTGTGCCCTAATTCTCGAAAATACCTCATCATAGGCTGACCTCAAGGTCTAGAGAATAATATACCACCAAAATTATAACATAATTTTGATTTTTAAGCCAGATGGGACTAAGTCGTCCAAGGTAGTGACTTGGTCCCACCAAAGAAATTTTATTAGGTGTCAGAGATTAAAGTGTATTTAATGATGTCTAGTGGGATTATTCTCTGAAACATACTTAAGTATGACCTACAAGTGCATTAAGGGGCCATTTAAACATAATAAAGGGTCAAATTATTGATGAAAATCCTAGAAAACTATGAGATTTTGTTACAAATCCTTACAACACTTTGAAATAAGGCTTGGTAAGTGATAAAAAGAGGTTATTTAGGTGAATTATAATAAAAGGGTCCTAGAAAAGTGTGAAATTGGGTTACAATACTTCACAACACCTTTGTAAGACATCACAAGGTTTTTATTGATTTACAAGCATTCAAGACCTAATGTGAATGTGTTGGCCACATTATGATATTAAATCTAGGAAAAATCAAGCCAAAATCTATGAGAAAGGCCCATATGAGCATAAAAATGTCCAAGGATACATTTTTTGAGACACATTTAGCCCCCACTTTAGTGAGAGGATGAACTTGCTTCAGACTCACACTAAAGTAGCCCAACATGCATATCAAGAGGGATCCAAATGCATTGATGCTTGTAAGATGAGACAACAATAATCAAGCCCCCAGGATCAAGATCCCATCGTAAACCAAAAATTAGCACAAAGGAACACACAGAAAGAATGAAAGGAAAAGGAAAAGAGAAAGGTTAGATCAAGCTTCGATCATTTGTCCAACTAGTTGTAGATCAAATCTAAGAAATTTATCCAAGAAGATGCATACTCACTCTGAGGTGATGAAACTTATGGTTGTTCACCTGGTGAGAAGGCCTAAAAAGGTGAGAAACATACACTCATGGCTGGTGTGCACTCACACACACACAAGTGGCTATGGGCAAGTTCATGCCACTGATTGGGCTTACTACTCGAACCATACCAGAGTTATACCTCTTGATAACTTTAATAAGGCACCACAAAAGACAAATGACATTTCGAGCTTCATGAGACAAGAAAAAATCCGTATGCTTGGAGCTCATGAACAAACAAAATGGAACCACAGGAATGCAAGTTGTGTTATGGAAGGTGGCCATATAGCAAATATAAAAATGCAACATGCGGATATGTGCAGGATCATGATGGGCCAAAAAGTGGCGATATGTAAGTGATATGATGGCCCATGCGGCTGACGACTTTTGTTTTACCCAAAATTGATGAAATGAAAAGGGTTAAATTTTAAGGAGGTTCTCAAATTTACACCAATATAAATTATGCTTTAATTTAAATTTAATAAATAACTATTATTCATTTTCTATTTGAATTATGACTATAGTCCTAATTGATAGGTTGATTGAAAAACATATATAGATTTCAAACGGTATCACATATTTTGAATCTGAAACATGTGTCACATTATATGCTTCACATACTATAGGATTAAAAAAGAAATTGAATTTTATGAATTTTTGACCACGTTAAGGTGGTCAGACATACGAGTTTTTTTTGAAAAAAATTGTAATAAAAAATTCATAATTAATTATTTACTTGGAAAAAAATTACAAAACAATATGCATCACATCAGGACATGAGTCCTCTACTTATATCTAAAATATTATAAAAAAATATTATCATTTTATTGTGGTTAGACAGACACCTACATCTTATTTTTTCCCTGTAATTTAAGTACTACTGCATTGAAATTTCAAATTTTCACCAAATATATATTTTTTATATAAACCTAGTAGTTTAGAAACTACATTCAATTTTCTACAAATTTTATTCTTACATATTTTTGAAATAATATAAATAACTTATTCCAAATTTTTCATCAAGTTGCCTAACTCTAATTTTCTAAATTTTCATCGCCACTTAAGGGCCTATTTTTTCCATGATGATTCTACACATACCCATACAAAAGAATGTTCAAAGGAGTCTTTCTTATTTCATGTGAGGTATTCAACTTAGGGAACATTGTGTCTAATGTCTACAAGAGAGGAGCAATCAAAGAATATAAAATTCACAACTTAGGGGATGCAGTGTGTCGCATCAAGCCACCAAGAGGAATGCAATATGCTAAGATTGATCACACTTGTGAAGGACATTACACCCAATTTCATCCATAAATTGACAAACACATTGCACGAAATAATAAGGCTGCACTAAGAACCAAGAAAAAGGAAAAAAATGCAAAAGAAATAATGCCAATGTATGCCCCCACTTTAAAGGAATTGCTAAACACCGTACTGTGAGCAAATTCTTTAAAGTAGAAAAATGAAAAATGTGAAAAGAAAGAGAAGACATGAGAACCCACTTGGAAATCCCTATGCCAAGTCATATATTTCCAAGTAAGGTTGTTTCATGTAAAGAATAAAAGAAAAGAGAGGGGTTGCCCCAAAAATGAAAACACCAAACACATAAGGGATCTATGGATTTGGATCTAGTATGTTCTTTTCTAAAATGATTTTTTAGAGAGCTCGAAACTGTCATCATCCCCCAAATACATAGAACTAGAAGAATGACATAAAGAGAGTAAAAATAAATAAAAAGAAAGATTCTTTTGGGTCAACATGGAAGAGACATAGGGTGTCTTGACACTTTGCATCATCCCCAAAAGGACAAGAAAAACCAAAAGAGAAAAAGAAAAGAGCCTTTTGGGTCAACATGAAGGAGACATTTTGGTCACAATGCCTTGCATCATCCCCAAAAGGAAAATACAAGAAAATAAAAAAGAGCCTTTTGGGTCAACATGAAAGGGACATTTTGGTCTCAATGCCTTGCATCATCCCCAAAAGGAGAACACAAGCCAAAGAAAAAGGCAAGGAAATATAAAAGGGGCATTTTGGGTCAACATGAAAGGGACATTTCGATCTCAATGCCTTGCATCATCCCCAAAAGGAAATCAAAATCCAAAGTATGACATAAAGAAGAATGAAGGTACAAATAGAGGAATGTGACAAGGAGAGAGGAAATCAAACAAAATAGTATGGGGGGTCACGATACGCATAGGAAATCACACAAAAGAAAAAGAAAAGGTAAATTAAAAAGACTAGTAAGGAAAATACAAGTCAATCATCAAGCAAGTCATCTGCCTCCTAATCTTGTTTAGTGTATAGTGAGGGTGGGCAACTGGCTAGAGGGACAACAACAATTAAAAAAATGGTATAGATGTGAACACAAAATTCCAAAGCTCCCTTCGAGTGAGTTTATTTTTCTTAAGTATCGATCACACCCTCCTTTGAAAAAGCAATATCGGTCTCCTTTCGCAAAAGCTTATGCGAATGCCGCCAATTGTCAGTCGAGCACTCCTCACAAAGTTTCATTCTCTCGCTTTTCAAAATCTTGCACCATGCTTCCACGTGTCATCCATTCACAATATTTTGTGCCTCTTTTCATCGCTCTCCTTTCAGGCCCTGACCACACGCCACGCAGCATTGGTCAGCACATAAATCTTGGTGGCCCCACATTCAACGTAGTATGTTGGATACCTCCACGAGCCTTCACGACGCGAGTTTTCCATCGCTTAAGACAAAAGGATGAATGAAATCCCTGACCGCTTGCCACATGCTCTTCCAAAGGCTTCCTCGCAAAGGAGAACTAAGCAGGCGACAACCTATTTCCAGCTTCCATATTTTGTAACTGTCTCCATGAGTGAATTGCACGTATCAATACTATGTTATGTTGGGACCACTACCATCATTCGCAGGGGATGCATCCAGCTCTTGGACATCCTCATTCACAACTTGAATATTTTCAATTGTAATGGCCAAGGGAAAAACATTGCTAATGCATCATTACTCATGATTAGAGAATCTTTCCTGTTACTTGCTCATCAAGCTAGGCTTTCACTATAAATACTGCTTCTTCTTTCTAAGCAGGATTTTAGATTTTGACAGAAAAATTGATAGAAGAACCAGGCCTTTCATTGCTTTATTAGATTATTTTAAAGAACTCACAGACTGTCCCATTGTTCGGCCTTTCTATTTTCTTTGATATTTGATAAAGTTTTACTACTTCATTATTTTACTAGATGCTTCACTCACAAACTTCTATAAATTAATACAATTTTTCCGGTTTAGATGATGTCTTTGACTCTTCTTTATAGTAAATGTGTATGAAGATTATTTTATGTCATCTAGTGGATCATTCAGGGTTCTATCTCTATTTTTCCATTCTAGAACACAACAGACTACCAAACGGGCCCTTAAATCATATCCAAAAATAGATTTACCGTGCCTTACATCTACATCTTGGTGCATCGCCTTAGTTAGATCTTTTTATTTTATATCTACTTCCTTTTCATATTCAAAACCCTAGTTATAGAAGAAACCGACTTCTTTAAAACCTGGAGGTTATTCGGTTTGGCGCATAGGTCCCCCCTACAACTGATTTTCTCACAAAGGGTTGTTACCTTGTCATTTTTTGGCATCAACAATTTTTTCTTTTCCTGGCACGGTCGGTGGGACCACTTAAATATACCAAATCAAAAGGGTGTGTAAGTCACTGGCCTGTTACTAGGCTATGAACCACAAATAATCTTAGTTTGTTACGGTCTTCATTGGTAATAGTGCATACCCAAACTCACCCAAAAGAACCATCAGAGCCTAGCCATAATGTTGATCATGAACCAAAATTATGTGGCTTGGGACTACTAAATTCTCTTGTTGCCCTAGTCGCACCCACTGTATGCGCCCCTATCCCAGTTTCTACTCTTAATCTATTCCAAATTTTATCGAAGATGGCTCGAGAATACCATCTGAACATTTGTAAGATGTCGCAGACATGTGTTCGGTGCATAGAGTAACATGTCAAAACCTAGCACTGAGATGGCTTATAGCTTCTTGCAGAGGAAGGGCACTAGATTGCTACCACACTTAGTTGGCCAATACTATCAGTACCTGGGATGAGCTCAAAGATCCCTTTTATGAGATATTTTCTAATGATAGAGATAGATCTTTGCTATATCACCAACTATCCATAATAAATTGGGCCCCATCTGAAGCCATGACAGATTTTAATGCCCGATTCCATATAACCTGGCAGAGCATCCAAAAAGCCATCCAACCGTCGGCCAACATTTCATGTTCTACTTCAAATCCATCAATGCCAACATTTCCATGATGATCCAATCACTTGGAAAAACCACATTACCAGATGCGTACAACATAGCGATGAAAGCAGAGAACAACCTGATTGACGCCAGGAAGTTTCCACCTCGGCCCATTATGTCGATCTTCCCTGAAATGCCAACTTTGACTCAGGAAATACCATCTACTAGCACACTCGCACCACCCTCATACATGTACACATATCCAAGTGTGCCACAAAATGTTGCTTCTACATCTAACATGTCAAAGGATGAGATGATCGAACTGAAGGAAATATTACGAAACTTAACAAATGAAGTGACTACTATCAAGCACATCTAGGCTACTCCTCCAAGACCATCCTATCAGAGCTATCAAGGTGGTAGAGCTTCCTACCAAAAGAACCAATATTAATGGGTTGCACGCACAACTCCGCTGACTTAGACAAATAACCAAATAGTATCGATACCGACTCCACTGGGAACTTCTCAGACAAGTACAAGTAGAGAGTTAACCGTAGGGCAGAACAATCTCGCCGAAGATTTCAATCCTTGGTGATATCCTTGTGGTAATGCACATATGCCCCAAAATTGTTCGCATGGTAATTTTAAGCAAAAAGTTGCAAAACAACACAACCAAGGTGTGGCAAAAAATTTGGGAGGGTATACATATGCCTCTCCCCAAGTGGAGGATGTGGTTCTCACTACACAAATGTAGGGAATGTCCTTGGAGAAATAAAGTGACATAGCTCCTGACCATGCCCTCCTCTCATGGATGGAAGGGGAAGAATTAGTGTTTACTTATCAAGCATCCACATTGGTGACCCCACAAGTGCAGTCCACCTACAACATCTGATCGAAGAGGAGATTCACAGTTGAGTCGGTCACTCCATAGCCTAGGAACATCCCAAGCTAGCTTCTTGGCCCTTCTACAATTACTCCACAACCTCAAATACGTAGGGAGATTGTTATCACCAAGGAAAAGGAACAAAAGCCTTCAAATCTCTCACCAATCAATGTGGTGGAACAATTGAAGAAATATTTCGCTAAAATATCCCTCTGGAATATATCAGCCATTCCAAAGCAGAATTCATTGCTACAGGAGGCCCTACAGAATGATGCAGTTGTACAACCAACAAAACAAGCTTCCAAAGAGACTGTTGATGCATCACCTTTGACCAAATTTGTTGTGAATAATATAGAGGAGACTACGATTGAGGAAAAAGAGGAGAATCCAAAGCCTAAACCCTTCTTCTTACCTCTCATTATGGGGAAGAAATTGATGCACAACTCCATGTTTGACTCTAGTGCCAACACCACAATCATGCCCAAGAAAATAGCTGAACCCTTAGGGCTTAGTTACGAACCCTTAAAAATAGGAGTTATGCAACTGGATGGGAAAAATGTCGAAACTGTAGGCCTCATCAAAGACCTCCCCTTAACTTTGTTTGCCTTTCCTAGTATCAAAATACCTCAAGACACCATGATCATTGACATCCCTCCTATGTTCGGCCTTTGCCTATCCTAGGAATTCACATCAAAGATAGGTGAATATCTTTCTTTGAATTGGTCTCACTTAATTCTGAGAACCAAACACGAAGATAAGATGAAGATATTATCAAAACTCCTGCATTCAAAACATGTAGCCAATGAATCCATGGTCAACTATGAGGCTATCCATACTTCTTCCACAAAGGAAGAAACTGAAGAAACTCATATCTTTGTCACCAATGAAGAAAAGGGAGATGAGAAGGCGACCGAAGAAAAAGTCGGTTCCAAAGAGGTCTTTTTGAGAAACTATGCAAAGGCCAACCCTTTTGGAAATTAACATGCTATCGGGTTGGGAACCTATGTCATCTATGACAAAGATCAAGAGTGCCCGAGGATAGCGAAGGAATTCATAGCCAAACAAGCCTCAGAGCTATGGACATTGCACTTTCACAGTGCAAGATGCAAAGTTGGCATTGGTACCGGGATATGCCTAACATCTCCAAACAATGAGAAAATTCTCAGATCTTTCTGCTTCTAGTTTTTTTGCTCAAACAATGAAGCCAAGTATGAGGGTCTTGTGTAAGGACTGGGCCTCGCGGAGCACATGGGTATCAAACAAATAATGGTGTTTGGAGATTCTAAACTCATAATCAATCTAGTTAGAAACATCTCTACTGCAAAAAATGTTCACATGCAATCTTATAAACATAGAGTATGGGACCTCATTCAAGGTTTCAAAGCTTTTAACATCCACGTGGTGCCAAAGGAGTAGAATTCAGATGTGGATCACATGGCAACGATAGGAGCTCAATTCGACCCTATCTCCAACTTGATGGAGAATGTGCACTCTATGTGACTAATCATCTGAACCTCCATTCTAGACTAATCAAACATAGTATGTGGGTATCTAACCTCATTCCAGTCTGAAAAAATAATGGAGACATTCAATTATGTGTTGACTTTTGTGACCTAAACAGGGCATTGCTAAAGGATTGTTACCCACTTCCTTCCATGGAATCCATTCTGCAGACCATGGCAGGTTCAAAGATGTTTTCTCTATTGGAAGACTTCTTGGGTTACAATCAGGTTTGGGTTAAAGAAGAAGATCAATACAAGACCAAATTCACCACCAAATGGGGAAAATTCACATATGCCAAAATTCCATTTGTCCTATCAAATGCAAGAGCCACCTTTCAATGGGCCATGGACATCGCCTTCAATGAACTAATCAACAAAATCATTCTCATCTACTTAGATGATCTGACTATGTTTTCCAAGTCAAGAGATGACCATTTCGATCATCTATAAATAGTTTTCAAAAAATTCCAAGGGTTTGAAGTATCCGTGAACCCGAAAAAATGTTTTTGGTGTTCCACAAGGCAAGCTACTAGGGCATGTAGTATCTAGAGATGGAGTTGCTATTGATCCTGAAAGGGTAAAGGTGATCAAAGAACTTCCCCTTCCAGTCAACAAGAAGGGTGTCCAATCTTTTCTGAGAAATGTAAACTTCGAATGAAAATTCATTTCTGATTTTGCTGGGATAGTTCGACCCATCACTCTGATGTTAAAAAAGGACCAATTGTTCAAATGGACCAAGGAAGTGAGAGAATCCTTCGAGAAGGTAAAGGATGTTATTTCTTCATCTCCTATGCTAGTAAATCCAGACTTGTCCAAAGACTTCATGATGTATGTTTTTACTAGAAAGATAAGAATTGCCATTGTACTGATTCAGAAGGACAATGAAGGAAAGGGAAAACATCCAATAGAATTTCAATCCCGAAGCTTGAAGGAATATGAGGTGAACTGTAACTTCATCGAAAGGCAAGCATTTGCAATTGTAAAGGGACTTAAAAAGTTTTGACATCTGATATCTTGCAACAAGGTGATCATTTATGTTACACACTCTAGTGTGTGTGAATATATTATGGAAGGAGAAATCATCAAAAAAGGGGCCAATTGGATCACTAAGATCCTAGAATACGACATCGAGGTCAAGCCTAAAAAGACTGTCAAAGGAAGAGGATTGTGTGAATATTTGGCACACAATGAAGAGATAGAAACAGAAGCAGAGCAAGTTGAGCTGGTCCTAACAAATGAATTTGAACCCAAAGGATGTTGGTTGATAGACAGAGCAAGATTTATGCATAGTGGAAAATATCCACTAGGCCTTCCTTCTTAGAAAAGAAGGTTCTACCGATTACAAAACAACAGGCACTCACTCATTGAGGGGGTTCTCTTCAAGACAAATTTCAATGACGTCCTATTACGATGTGTCACCATGGAGCAAGCAAAGAAAATTCTTGACACATTCCACAACAGCCTCGAAGGCAAACACTTCTTTGCAAAAACTACCACCATCAAAATATCGCATGTTGGGTACTTCTAGCCTACGCTATTCAATGAATCCTACAACATGATAAAATCTTGCAAGAAATACCAATTCTACACAGGAAGGAGAAAAAATTTCACCATGCCTCTCAATATGATAGTATCATATGAACCATTTGTGTAATGGGGGCTAGACTTCACAGGAATGATCAATCCCGCCTCCAGCATCGACCATAAGTGGATTCTCATAGAAAAAGACTACTTCACAAGGTGGATTGAAGCCATACCCCTAAAGAACACAACAGAGGCAGAAATTGTGGATTTTCTCGAGGGGTTAGTAACGAGATTCAACCCACCAAAGGCTATCATCTCAGACAACACCAAAGCTTTCCTAGGATCTAAGGTATGTCAGTTCGCACTTACGCATGACATATTATTGAAAAAATCATCAAACTATTATCCACAGGGGAATGGTCTGGCCGAGTTGATTAATAATAATTTAGTCAGACTCATTAAAAAGATTGGGTCTGATCATGAGAAGGAGTGGCATAATAATCATTAGATAGCATTATGGGTAGACCGCATAACGCCTAAGCAAGCCCTGAAGACTTCGCATTATGAGCTAGTATACAGGAAGGAAGCGTTGTTACCTATCTCTATAGAGATACCTGTGCTACAACTACTCAAGTCTCTTAAAATTGAAGAGAATGGAGCTATGGAAGTTTGATTGGCTGAATTACTAGAGGTATAAGAAAAAAGGGAGAAAACCCTAACAACCATGACTAACCGCTAACAGGTGGTTAAGAGATGGTTCGACAAGAAGGCTTCAGACCAAGGTCTAAAATGCAGAGACCTAGTAATAAAGTTTAATGAAAGAGCCGCAAAGCCTAGCCAACATGGAAAATTTGACAAGCTATAGGAAGGCCCTTTCAAAATAATTCAGTGCAAACAAAACAATGGATTCTAATTAGAAAATATGGAACAAGAGCCACTGGGAATTCTAGTTAACGAGATTCACTTAAAATTGTTCAATTAGGCTACAATTACTTCAAAACAGGTGTAAATTTGTAAATAGTGTAATTAGTTTTCTTTTCATGTTTTGTCGGCCGGTTCTTTCTACCACATTTTTTATAGTTACAGAGAGCGGGAAAATTCATGAGACCCATTATTACAAAAAAAGAGAAAGATTATGCTATTCAGGTTGCAGAAATTAAATATGTAAGGGATTCCACCCATGTTGCAAAAAAACACAAAAATGAAGACAATAAAGTTGAAGATAAGAAAGTATATTTGTTATATATATACTTTGATAAAACATTATCAAAATCGATCTACGACCATGGATTCAAAATTATGATTGTATATATGACTTCATTACATATATATGCGAACCTTCTTTTAGGCGTATATATACAAAAAGGGAAAAATGTGTGTCAAACTTCATATCTCTGGGACGCAAAAATTATCTTCATCAATGGGAACACTATTAGGAGCAGCAGGAGGATTGTCAGTAGTAGCAGGACCTATAGTAGAAGTGATGTCAACACCGATAATGAGTGGCAGAGGAAACACAAGGTTCCTAAAGTCAGTGTACAATTCCATGTCGTAGAACAACACTACGTTGTAGCAACACAACAAGAAATGGCATGTGCGGGTGGGCCTATCACGATGTTCTGCAAGTGAGTGAAGCCTAAACTCTCTCAGAAATGGCACCCATGGTTCCATTGCATATTCTTCAACATGCTTCCTCAGGTCAATCGCAATAGGAAGTCCCAAACCATACACCAAATTACTCACTGGCTCGCCAAGACCTCCAAGGTACTTCGAAAATATCTGAAGCATCAATCGAAGGATCATGGATTTTGGAGCCTAAGAAGCAAGCAGTGAGGCAACAAAATGTGAGTTGATATCATTATTAACCTGATATTTGTCTTCATATTCAATACAATCTCTACCTAGGACCCATTTAATGGCTATGATATCCAACAAGTGCTTGTTCTTTGTCATACGTTTCAGGCACCTACTTGAAATCTCCCCTAGAAAGGTTGTTTGAGCCTTGTTACACACTAACCTGATTGGAGTATTCATTGTGTTAGCCTCTACTCAAAACACCTAAGTCTATCACTATGCACATTTTAATTCTATCTGATCACCCAATGCTACTTCTACTAAAACACTAAGTGTGTTTCCGCTACTGTATTAGGGCCTATTTATACAAATATCTGACGTAGTATTTATACAAAGCATGGTGGTAACTGAGTGCTAACTCGAAAATCCCACCGAGGGGCCAACTCAATATTCCAACCTAGTTGCATCCATAGGTATGAATTGCTACATGCAAAATTAAGGAGTGGTAATCGATTAATAGAAATTGGTAGCAGTCCTAGGTGACGGCTCATACAGACAAAGGCTAGGTGGCATGACACACGCATTTTGGAGCTCCAAGGATGAATGTAAATCTTTTCAAAGTATTCATTGTGATTTCATCTTCATTATACTCTATGAGATATTAATTGCTAAGGCAGATAGGGGGATGACATGCATTACACCGGTGACTCAGATTCCCATGAAAATCTGGCTGAAAAGATGATATCACCAATACAATTATGAATTCTTGTCTTTTCAAAAGAGGCAAGTAGCTTTTTTTGCATGAGCAAAGGAGCTGGCAATACATACCGAATTAAATGAAAAAAGGAATTCATTGTCTACTTGATTAAATGCGAGAAAATCAAAGAAAAAGACAAGTGTTGCATGCAAAATGACTTAGGGAGAATAGAACTATTAAAGAAACTAGGAGCAACACATCTAATAGTAAACAAGATGAACATAGATAATTGTAGAGAATTCACTACCCCAGTGTGGATTGAATTTGAAATGAAAGGCAGTTTGGTTTTGAATTTAGAGCCATGCATTGTGTTTTTGGGTTCCATTCATACCGCTTCAATGGGATTTCTGGGTAGAAGTTCTGCAAATGATGGCATCTGATCAAAGTTCTCAAGCAAAGATGTAGGAAGGGATAAACCAAAGTTTATTCAATGTCATGTGCATGGTGTTAGCTGCCTACATCTTCGAGGATGTTTCTTATGCTTCATCCGGAAGACCAGAAAATCCAACATGAGTGAATACTCGAGTTGTAGAGAAGAAGAGCCCTCGCAAAGATAAGAAATGAATTAAAGAAGAATGGGAAAATATTTATGACCTTATTCTTGCAGAAAACCCTAAATCACTTAGGGAGGTTGCCTATGAAAGGATGAAAAGGAGTAGTGACCCAGATTAATTGGCACAAAAGTGTTGGTATAGTGGGCTTCCTCAATATATGGTCCCATCTATACACCACTTCCCTGAACTAGTTGACGAGGCCATCAAACACTTCAACCTAGAGACCAACACCATTGAAGGACAGGAGGTGAGTGTGGCTATCTATAAGGAAGCTATCTGGAATATGCTATGCATCCTTGAGTGAAGCTCCAAAGAGAAAAAAATGGAGTCATTTACCCCAGCAAAAGGAGAGTCCTATTGGAGGACCAGAGACCTCACACTGAGTTTTTATAACATAGAGACTCAAAGACCTAGGGAAACTCAGAATAGTCCAATATAGATCCTAGTAGCGCATAAGGGATTTTATGATGAAATGAAGGATGCATTCTCAATGATGGTGTTTGTTTGCAGCCTGGACTCTGACAAGGAGGTCCAAGAGTTTTAGCTAGGTTTGGGCTTTCAATTATGAAGGCAACTTTCTTTCTTTTGGTATGATTTTACTGAATTCCTCATGTAGGAGATGCTCAACCAGATATAGAGTATTAGCTTCAATGAAGGTTCAGGCTCCCATCCTTTCTCGCAAATGTGTTCTTGCACCAGAATCCCAAATTCTTCTAGAAGCATCTAGGGCTCTCAATTTTTGATGAAAACCAAAGGAGGAAGCCGGTTTCCACATGCACTCCCCTTCTCTCTGTGACATTTGACTATTACACATTTTTGGATTATTTCTTATATCCGGTTTTGCAGGATTTAAGAGGAGATAACACTCTCTTACGGTTCAACTCAGACCAAACTAAGTTCATGCAGAACTTTACTCCAAAGTGAAACCACTTTCTAGGTAAAGAATTCACATTCGTCTGACTGTGTGGCTTCACCGGAGAGCCCTTCTAGCTCTCGTCATGTCTTACGGACCAGATTTTGGGGCTGGAGATTTTCTACCAGGTTTCAATTATTGACAACACCTTTTGCAGTGGAAAGGAAAATAAGAAGGGATTTTCAAATGCCCAAAGAGCTTCAAGACCATAGTAATGGCTAAGAGGAAGGCTCAGGACATACTGAATTTAAAAGTGGCTCATCTGGGGTTGGTTTGGATTTGCAAAAAATGGAATTATAATCTCGATGATGACTTGCCAAAAAAATATGTCAAAGTGACACACTACCCCCGGCCTTACTGGGAGAAGCATCGAAATCTAGTATCAGATGAAGACAATTTTATTATTGACCTACCTTATATTCCTAACAAAGATGGTCGGCCTCCATGGCTGAGATTTTACTATCTGATTGGGCAATATGAAAAAATAAGAAAGATGGGGACTACTCTCCGCAACAATTTGATAAAGAACTACAACTGGAAGGAAGAGAAGGTCAATGATTTATGGATATATCATCAAGAAACCCGGAAAATTGAGGCTCCATATGATAGCCTAGAAATGGATGACAAGTTCTACAAGTTGTGGAACAATGAGCATCCAAATTCTGACGAAAGTGGTGAAAAGGATTCTAGTTCGAAGGAAGTCGAATCGCAGTCTGACGAGGGAGTAGAACCAAAAACGGAGACATAGAACACCTCGGCACAGAAAAAGGGAAAGGTCATAAAGATACCTAGTAAGGTTTCCTCTAATGTATGAGTAAACATTTCAAGTGTGAGGTCCTCACTGACTCGCACCTGGAGAACAAGGAGAACCTGGGTAACCCAACTGCAACAACCCGAAACCATAGAAGTAGGTGATTCACAACCAATAAAGTAGTAGAAAATTGAGGTACCTTCTGAGGAATATTCACAAAACACAGATGCAAGCGAAGAGCCAGCAACAAAACAAGAACCACAACCATCCGCAATGTAGGTATCTTTCACTCCCTCTTCTCTAGTTTCACAAACCTTAGTTGCCCCTATTGTGACCAAAAAACCTCTTGTTTCTTATGCCGACCAATACATTTCGGCCTCTTCTTCAATGATCGTGGAGTTTTTTGCATAGTCCTCTCATGTAGCCCCATTTTCCTTTACTCCTCTATGAAACCTCACACCATTCACCTTGACCCTTTCTATGTCCCAAAGCGTCACACACCCTGCCCTTGCTACCTTCATTGATACATCTCCTGCCACAACAATATGAGAGCCAATCCACTCTTCCTAGTAGATCAAGACTACCGAGACTCCACTTCCTTTGAGTCCTTTTGGTTCACAATTCAGGTATTGGAGTATCCATCCTTTCTCACCCCAAATAGTTAGTGTTCCAAAGAAGAATTTGCCTGGGATTGTTGTCCTCTCATTCCCTTTTTCCCTTCCTCCCAGTGCACCTTTTGCATGCGGAGTCATCAAATTGCCTGCAAAATTCTTGTCAGAAGGCAATAAAACTAGACACGCATGAGCAATCAGAGCCCAAAAGAAAAGAGCTAAAGATGCTAAGAGACCAGCAAAGTGAAAGATACAGACTATTTTTCATGAGGCTCAGCAGTCACTACACTTTGCGACCATGTTCCCAACTGTTAGCAAACCACAAGGAAATATGCAGCCAGATGACTACAACATGTATGTCGTGGGGCTTGACTTAAGCATAGCCTAGCCTTAGGACAAGGTGGAGCTCATGGAGGAAAGACAACGGGTGGTAACCACCAAATTTATTAAGTCTGATTACCAACTGAAGAAAAGGGAAGAGGAGCTGAAGAACATAAAGGATAGATTCGATGTCCTTCTCACCAAGGAAAAAGATAGGGAGTTTGAATTTAAGCATTTCTCCCAATAGAAGGAGACAAAAGAAGAAAAGCTCTGAGAAGAACCTGTAAAGTTTCAGTCCCTCGAGGGTAGAGGGTAGACGGAATAGGTTAGAGGGTTGAGGGTTGAGGGTTAAGGGTAGACGATTGAGGGTTAAGGGTAGAGGGTAGAGTTTTTAAGGGTTTAGGGTTTAGGGTTTAAGGGTTTAGGGTTTAGGGTTTAGGGTTTAGGGTTTATGATTCAAGGGTAGAGGGTGTAGTGTTGAGAGAGAGAGAGGGAGATAGAGATGGGGGTTGAGTGTTTAAGGGTTTAAGGGTTGAGGGTAAAGGGCGAGGGCAGAGGGTTGAGGGTTGAGGGTATAGAGTAGAGGGTGGAGGGTTTAAGAGCTTATAGTTTAAGGGTTGATGGTTTAAGGGTTTAAGGGTAGAGGGTAGATGGTAGAGGGTTGAGAGTTGAAGGTAGAGGGTTGAGGGTTAAGGGTATATGGTAGAGGGTTTAATGGTTTAGGTTTTACGGTTTAAGGGTTTAGGTTTAAGGGTAGAGGGTAGATGGTTCAGGGTTTATGGTTTAAAGGTAGAGGGTGCAGGGTTGAGAGAGAGAGAGGGGGGTTGAGGGTTTAAGGGTTGAGGGTAGAGGTTAAAGGGTAAAGGGTAGAGGGTAGAGGGTAGAGGGTGAGGTAGAAGGTTGAGGAGTAGAGGTTGAGGTTGGGTTGAGGGTTGAGGGTTGAGGGTTGAGGGTTGAGGGTTGACAAAGAGAGAGAGAGGGTTAAGGGTTCTAGGCTTGAGGGTAGAGGGTAGAGGGTAGAGGGTTAAGGGTAGAGGGTTTAAGTGTTTAGGGTTTAGGGTTTAAGGGTTTGGGGTTTAAGGGTTTAGGATTTAGGGTTTAGGGTTTAAGTGTAGAGGGTGTAGGGTTGAGAGAGAGAGAGGGTGGGTTGGAGATTTTAGGGTTTTAGGGTTTAAGGGTGGAGGGTTGAGGGTAAAGGGTTGAGGGTTGAGGGTTGAGGGTTGAGGGTTTAAGGGTTTAGGGTTTAAGGGTTAAGGGTAGAGGGTAGAGGGTAGAGGGTAGAGGGTTGAGGGTAGAGGTTTGAGGGTTAAGGGTAGAGGGTAGAGGGTTTAAGGGTTTATGGTTTACAATTTAAGGAGATAGGGTTAAGAGTAGAGGGTAGAGGGTTTAGCGTTTAAGGGTTTAGGTTTTAGGGTTTAGGGTTTAGGGTTTAAAGGTAGAGGATGTAGGGTTGAGAGAGAGAGGGGGGTTGAGGGTTTTAGGGTTTTAGGGTTGAGGCTAGAGGGTAGAGGGTTTAGGGTTCAAGGTAGAGGGTTGAGGGTAGAGGATTTAAGGGTTTAGGGTTTAGGGTTTAAGGGTTGAGGGTTTAAGGGTTTAGGGTTTAAGGGTATTGGGTGTAGGGTTGAGAGAGAGAGAGGGGAGAGAGTTTAGGGTTTACGATTGAGGGTTGAGGGTAGAGTGTTTAGGGGTTTAGGGTTTAGGGTCTAAGGGTTGAGGGTTTAGGGTTTATGATTTATAGGTAGAGGTTTGAAGAGTTAAGGGTAGAGGGTTGAGGATTGAGGGTTTTAGGGTTTTAGGGTTGAGGGTTTATGGTTTAAGGGTTGAGGGTAGAGGGTAGATGGTTGAGGGTTAAGGGTAGAGGGTAGAGGGTTTAAGGGTTTAGGGTTTAGGGTTTATGGTTTAAGGGTAGAGGGTGTAGGGTTGAAAAGGAGAGAGAGCGGGTCAGGTTACAGGTTTAAGGGTTTAAGGGTTTATGGTTGAGGGTAAAAGGTTATAGGTAGAGGGTAGAGGGTTGAGGGTAGAGTGTTCAGGGTAAAGGGTAGAGGGTCTTCTCCTCCCACTACATCTCTTGGTCTTCTCCCCACCATATCTAAATAACTCTCTCTCCCTCTCAAGTCTCTCTCTCTCTCTCAGGTATCACTCTCTCCCATGCTACCTAGACTAATATGTCTCGATCCAATCCCCTCTCTCACACTCCCTCTCTATTAGGTCTCATGTACCTCCCACCCTAACTAGATAAATCTATTTCACTCCAACCCCTCTCCCATTGTGAGGTCTTTCCTCCCACCCTAATTAGATAACTCTTTGTCCCTCTCAAGTATCTATCGCTATTAGGTCATAGTCCCTACCACACTACCTACACTAATCTCTCTCACTCCTATCCCATCTCCCTATTTATCAAGTCTCACTCCCTTCCTCTATATATTGTGAAAACATTTTTAAGCAACAAATTTGGTGAGCGCCAAATTTGGTTCTCTCCAAATTTGGCGAGTGCCAATTTTTTTTTTCATTGAAACGGTAAAATAGGGGTTGACCCCATGATTCAGGCCCACATGCTTCTACATTTGTCTAGTTCAGTGCTTTATCCAACTCAAAAATTCCTTTTTTATGTAGTTGAGTCCTGTTGTACCAATCTATGCTTGATACATCACCTTTTTACCACCAATTTGCATGCTAGATAACGTAGATGAAGACATTTTGAAGTTTCTACATCATTTTGCATTATCTCAAGTAATATATTCATTTTGGTAATATTGAAATGTTTATATTTATTATATTTGTTTGTTTTTGACAATAAAATAAATTCCTTTAATGATTTTATTAATTGTAACAATTGAAAAAAGAATTCAACATTGAATTAGATGGGAGTTGCATAAAAAAAGATTAATTTTTATGAGTTTGAAGAAAAAAATTGAAAAAATGACATAATTTAGATGAGTTCATGTTTAAAATTATATAAATGACATCAACTTAACACAAATTTTCTTATGAATTCTATTTTCATTACTTATAGTAGTTTGTTTCTAGTATGGATAATGGAATTCAATCTATCTCATTTTAGGTAGATTTTTATATTAATTTTTTTTTGTTTTGTTTTGACAATTTATAGACCATTCATTTTATAATTTTATTAATCTTCATTGTTACATATCGAATTCAACATTAAATTAGATGGATGTTGCATGTAAGTGCTTAATTTTTAGGAGCTTGAAGATATAAAATGGAAAACATGAGATAATAGATTCAAATTCATTATTAGTGATGGTTGTGGGAAAACTTTTATTTTCAATTAATTTGGAAAAATTAAGAGCTTTCATGAATGTTAATTTGCAAGTTTCCAATAATTTATTTGTGCCATAAAAAAATCACATTCATCATGATCTTAGATAAATTCAAGTGACGCAAGACATAGTTGGTTTAATGCAAGTTTCCATTCATTCATACCATTTACCTTTCTAAGAAATAGAAAAAGGGAATTTTTTTGCAATTGAAAATTATTTTTGTCTTTCTAAGTTACCTCATTGCCAAAGAAATAGTGAATAATTCCAAGATATGGCATCACAAACCCTTCTTTAAATTCATGTTCTTCATGGCTTGGTTGACAATCACAATGTGGTTTTGACAACAATAAGCACAAGATTCTCTAGTTTCCAAAGGTGGCAGCAACTTATACCCCAAGTTTGACACAAAATGATGATTTAGAGACCCTCCTGTTGTCAGCACATACATATAGGATGAAAAAAAATTAGTACCAAGTTTCATATATTTTCCCCAGATGCATCAAAATTTATGGGTTTTTTGAAGCTTGCTATAAACCCTAGGTTGGGAACAACAATGTTTTATAAGATATGCAATATTTTATAAGTCACATTAGTTATGCAATTTCAAGTAATGCTTTGATTTTTTTAGATATGCAATGAAATGCAATCAGTGATATCAATATATTTCATAAAATGCAATGTAATCAGCGGTATGGATATGTTTGAAAAAATGCATTAAAAGTACTTTTCTTGCAGTATGGAGGTAGATGTATGTATGGAAAATGTTGTAGCATAGACATTTCTAATAATTCCAAACAACTCGTTGCCTTCTTTCATAAAATTCTTTGGTGTGTTCTATAAAATACAACGTAATCGGTGTTGTCAACATGTTTCATAAATTGCATTACTTAATTTTGTTCTATGTATGTTTGTGAACATGTATCATTCAATGTCATGCCGAGGAATGAGAAAATCCCCTAACACCAGAAGAACGTGTAGTTAAAAATGGAAGGAGAAGAAAATAAAAAATTGTAGCTCATGAAGCAAAGGAATTGCATCCCATACAGCTAGAAATTTTCGTGCAATCTAAGAGAGATGTCCAAAAAAAAGGCACGAATGAACAAATATTGTGTAAGGACACAAATGGATCCCAAAGTTGGGGGCACATCATCAACCATAGGTGAAGTTCAATGCACATCTCTAGTTGAAGACACATCAACAACAACATGTGGTTTTACAAGTACATTGGAAATCACATCTCCAATTGAAGACACACCATCAACAACATTGTGTTTTGAAAGTACATCAACAAACACATCTCTATTTGAAGCCTCTCCACAAATGACATTTAAATTTGGAGGTACAGCATCGTTTACATGTCAAACTCAAGGTATTTCATTAATTTCACCTATGATTGAATGTACGTGATCTATCCTCAATTTTGTTGACATTCATAACATTGACACAAATTTACATTTGAGAACTCCTAGAGTTTTGCATAGAAAACCTAGATTTTTGATTGATATTGATTGCAATGTTTTGAAATGGATTCCTAATAAGATTCCAAAATGTACATGTCAAAGATATGCACAGAGGATATGGAGTTTATTTTTTGAGAAGCTAAGTGAGGGTGGAATATGCCAACTATTTGTTGAAATCATGAGGAAACTCAAATTTAAGCCCACCATGAAGGAAACTATTTGATGAATGCATATGAGAGCATGGGTTCTACCTCACACACGAAGGATATTTGTGCCACATGATGTGTGATGACAACAACACTGTTAAGTAGTCAAACAAGGAACAAGGTGAACCTTAGAAAGATAAGTCTTTGAAAATAAGTAGATTATATTGAATGAGAGCCAAAGGAAGGCGTGAAAGAGTGGAGGATCCAAATAGCAATGAGTTATGGGAATTCTCAAGTAGAGTACCACAGAAAGATAAAATAATTTCTCAAGGCTTGATATCTTTAATAGTAGATTATTGGAAGGATAACACAAGGACCTCTCCTAATCAAAGAGATGTTGTAAGAAGGAGAATTGATAGTAAAACCCATGAGCCACATCCAAAGCATAATTTGGATACCACTCAAACCCAATTTTTTGCTGATTTTGTACAGAAGTTTCATGAAATTAAAATATGTCAAAGGTATTTTCAAATGATAAAGCCTTTTTATGTCAAAATAAATCACACATGAGCTATTTTTTGTTGTAGAGTTCATATTGAGTTTTTTAACCATTATGATGTTTATCGACGTATATGTGTAGATATGCATACTAACAATATTTTCCAAGAATGTAACATAAGGCCTCCACCTAAATCCTGAAGGGAATTCTTATCTTCCATGTTATGTGAAAGAGAGGATGGTCAAATTTTTTACAAGTCATGTTTGGATGGCGCATGTGATCATTGTGGTGGCATGCAACATTTTCCAATTTTCCAACACATGGCTAGTACACACACAATTGGAGATAGAATTGTGGAATTTGGAAAATACAAGATAGTGGCCTATAGTCTAAAATATGGGAAAGAAGCAAAGAAGTGTGAATTGGTCAATGATAAGATTTCAGTGTATCAGTTTATGGGAATTTTTGGTGATCAGGTGGTCTATGAGTATGCAAGGCATACAAACAGAGCTCAATCGTTGGACTCATAGTTCAAGCTATGCAAGGACACATTTCCACTTCATAGCATCATTTTAGTTATCGACTTCATAGAGAACTACACACTACAACCATAGAATGAGGTGTAATAACAGTACTACAACTCCATGTAAGTAGTTATGTTTTTGCATATAACATTCATTCATGCAAATGATAGTACAGAGGAAAACAAGAAAGTATTGAGGGAGTATCACTTTTACATGAATGATGATAACACATATTCTATAGAGTTTCTGCAAGTTTTATTTCATATGTTCTATGTTGATATGGCTAGCAAGGGCATATCATTCATTCAACATATCATATGGTTAGATAATTGTACATCGTAATTCAAGAACACCAAAATTTTTTACTAGTTGAGCAAGATGCATAGGATCAGTGGTGTTCAACATATGTGGAACTTCTTAGAAGTCGGGCATGGAAAGGGGGAGCATGATGGAGCAAGTGCATGCATCAAAAGAGCCCTAGCACGAGAAGAGTTAAGTAAAAAGATAATGTAAAGTTGACAGATGCAAGATCAATTGTTGAGTGGTGAAATCATGCAATGGGTCTAGGTAGTGAAGGTAATTCTTTAGTTCATAGATTTTTCCATTTATTAAATCATACTAACATTGCAAAATATGAGGATTGTTGTACACTAACAAGATTGAGTTAGCTACACTCTTTTAGAAGATCCAATGCAGGTACATGGACTATCCATGTGTGGAAGATGGAATTTTTTTGTTCTGCATGTACATTTCAAGCATGGAATGATTGTGAGTCAACAGAGTGGGTTGATGAATGGTATATAAGAAGTCTAACCCAACTTGACACTTGTTAGCTCTCAACAGCTCTACAAATCACGGAGATGCAATCATTCGTTGACTTTGATCATGTATCAGACCTACTAGAACCAGGTAATATATCTTACTTATAGGTTTTATTGTGATTTTCATTAAATACATCTAGCAAGATGAACATATCAATGAAGGGAACGTTTATGTGGTGATTGAAGATGAAGAAAATGAACAGGGTATAGATTATTACTTGTGTCGTTGTATCAAGGACAAAAATAAATTGGAGGCCCCAGTTATAGATGGACAAAAAAAAATATCCTATAGGTTTGATGGTTGTTACTAGAACATGGCTTAGAAGGTACCCAGTTAAGAATGTTGTAGTTTGGTTGTTTGAGAACTTCGACATGCGTCAAAATATTCTTTACTACTTAAACCTTTTCTTTGCCACCAAAATTCATTTGATCAAATATAAGGGCCAAGCAAACAAGAACTTGTGCAAAGTGTGTGAGTCTAACCACGAGGCAATAATTGACACAATAAAGAGTAGAGCAGACCTGAATGGTTCCATGGATTGATTTGGAAGTATGTATATGGAATTTGTAAAGTCGTTTTATTGATCATTGATTTCTTTCAAGAGTTTAAGTTTTATTGTAGAAGGGTTTGTAAAATTGCATTATTGTTAATTTGCAAAATGATGGTTATATGTTGCTCTCTATTGACCACCTTTAAGTAGGTAATACTTAAGTTTTTCAACTTAATAAAAGAATGTTGGTTGATGGTGCAAGTGTTCAATGTTATGAGAAACATCGTTTGTTGGTGCATTTTCTAGTTCTCAATCTTCTCTTTCTTTTCCATCTCGTAGTTTTCTCATATTCTTATATGCTACATGTTTAATGTTAATTATGTCAATGATATCTTTTAAATTTATATGTGAAATCATCGAGAGATGAGAAAGTAGAGGAATATGGGCCACATGACCATTGTAGGACCTTCAATCAATCTACTTATAGCATGCATGAACGTGATAAAAGATCTTGTCAGGTGTATGTCTGACATTATTCAATTATTTCTCTTTTGATGATTTTTAAGTGAGTCCATGTCTAAGATTGATAGTATTTTGCAAATTTTTTGTGGACCAAATTCCAGTGAGATTATGCAACCACAGAGAGGCTACTACCCATGTGTTTCCAAGGGAGCAGGGGATGGACATTTTTTGAAGCATTTTGAAATGCAAATAACTGGGCCACCTGAGGTGGATTGGAGAAAAGAAACTAGGCAGCAGCTCCTTTTATTTCTTCTTGTACAATATATTTCATGATCTGGGTTGCAAATGGGAGGATTATTTCCCTGCATGTATTGCTACAATTATTGATAAATGGGAAGATTTTCAAGATTTTCTTCCATCACTATTGTCATATTTGTTATTGACTTAGTGTATTTTTTGATATACAAAAATTATGAGAAATTAATACATGCAAATGTGTATATTCCTTAATATATGCCTCAATTAAATGTGTATATTATATTTAAATTTAGTTGCAATGCTTCATGGTTTACATTTAAAGTTGTCTTCAAGGAAAAGCATGTGGATTAATGAAAAAATATGAAACAATGTCTTATATTATACAATGGCATATTTTGTTGCTCTTCTATAAACCCTAGAACTCCTTCCCTCATCATTATTTGCATCAAAAGGTTGTGAAGTCACCTCTCCAATTAATATGTCCCCACTATATCATGATGATTCTCACGATGATTATCAACCCTTTTTATTTTGTCTCAGGTTATTACATCACCGTGAGACCCTAATCTATGAGGCATACGTTGCCCCTACCTTGCCAATCCTACCGAATTGGCAAGCTAGTGAGCTTACTAGCTTGCTAATTCAGTAGGGTTGACAAGGTAGGGGCAATATATGCCTGATAGAAATGGGATCTCTAGTTTTCCAATTTAGTAGGGTTGACAAGGTACAAGAAATGTATGCCTCATAGAAATGGGGTCTCATAGTGATGTACATCGCCATGGAGCCCCATTTCTATGAGGCATATGCTGCCCCTACCTTGTCAACCCTATCGAATTGGCAAGCCAATGAGCTTGGAAAGCTAGTGAGCTCACTAGCTTTCCAATTCAATAGGGTTGACAAGGTAGGGGAAACATATGCCTCATAGAAATGGGGTGTCGCGGTGTTTTGTTGATATAGATTAAATAGATGATTAGATAGATATGTGATAGTGTCTTAATTCATTGCAATGTTTTGTGATTCTCTTCTCATTTTTTCCATGTGGATGGTTGAATTTATATTAGGATTATTAAAGAATGATGTCATAGTCAAAGGACACTATGAGACACTTGTCTCATAACTCCTATATTCCCTCCAACATCAAAATAAGAAAATAATCCTTCTAAGACCTTTGTCCTTATGTTCTTTGTGAGCATTGTGAGAAGTGGCTTCTTCTCCCACCTTTCACTCCACCTTGCCAATTTAGGAGGAAAATATTCCTAGTTTATCTCCCTCATTCCAACCAATCTAATCCTCACCGTACATGTCACAAGATCAATTCTCCAACCATTGATCTTGTGCCACATGTATGTACAGTTCCTTAGACTATAAAAGTGATGCAAATTAGGGTGGAGGTCTTCAAATTCATAACAATTCAATCCACTTTGAAAAACATTTCCCACTCACAAAACCCTACTTGGCTCTTTTCTCACTAATTCCTCAAACTACCTTGTAACATTCCAAACAAGATGTTTTTGTCATAACTTTCAGAAAATAACTCCAACCCTCAAACCAAAATCAGTTTTAGATACCCATTAAGCCCCTTTAGAAACATATCTCAAAATAATAAGAGGTTTTTTAGGAACACAATCCTCTAAAATTTGTTGTTGCACTTCTTTTTGGGCCTTCTTAGGCTCTTACAATAGGGCACTTATTGATTCTACACACTCTAGACCCTAAAACTCCATTCCAAAACCTTAGAAAAATCAAATTAGGTCTTGAAATCCACAATTTATCAACTAGAATAATTCCAAAACACCCTTTCTATGAAACCTACTTCTATGTATCATTCTTTTCTTAAAACATGAAGAAAATCAACTAGGGCATCAACCAAATTTTCCCAAAACCTTATCCTTGCTCTTGCCAACTTGGTAAACACAAAATAAACCTAATATACCTCTATTCCATTGAGTTTGATAAGATTTAAATGGTGGAATGGAGAGTTCTACATTTTCTTCCTCTCAAACCCCCAATTTCAGGGTTCTCAACCCATTTTTAGAAAATTGCCTCAAACAAACTTCAAACTTGATGAAATCAATCCAAACTAGAGCCAAAATGAAGTTAGTTAATTCCTCCACTAAATTAAATGTGCTTTAGATCATAACCAATCAGTACAAAACTTTACTAACTCCTATAGCAGAAAATTTACACTAAAATTGCAGAAAATGAAGTTTCAATTATTGTTTAAACACCAAATCTTCCAACCAGAGAGTTACCTCAAAGTTCTCAAGGCCTATTTAACATGTTCTCACCAGAAAAAATGGTCTCAATAACCTTTCAAAACTAATTACCCTTCACCTTCCAAAACAAGACAAAAAAGAAAAGTTGCATAAGCAACTTTTACAACATTTTGCAAATCATGACAACTCTACCAAAAACCGACCCTATGAGACTAAAACAATTATAAGTGGTTTAAATAGACCTTATTATATCAAAATTAGACTCAACAAAACAAAAAATCAATATTAGACCCTATTGACAACATTTGACTGGGTACCTCTGCACCAAAAAGGAAGCTCAACACCTTCATTTTTAACATGCACAAGAGCTATCATACTTACATGCTACATAAATCTCATATAAATTATCCAAAATCATTCCTTTTTCTTTGCATCATCATTATAATAGCATTAGCATTAGAATTATCATTGCATTCTCATTATCATAGCATAGCAATCTCCATAACAAATTTTAGTTTCAACTACTTCATTGTAGGATCATATCCTCATCTCCATCTTAACATCATCAATAGCTTCATCAGCCACATGGGCCATCAAATGGCTTACATATCACCACTTTTTGGTCCATCATGATCCTGCACATACCCCGTTCCTTATGCACAAGGTTTCTAAGTGTAGAATCACCCAGAAAACTAAAGGTACAGAGGAATCATGATTACGTCGTAATGAAAAAGATAAATAAATAAACAATCTTTCAATATGAAATATAAATTTTACCAGATAAAAACTAAAAACTAGAACATGCTCTAATACCAGTACATCACAAAGATAGGATTCAAAAAGATATATGCATATATACATGGCATACTATTCTTCAAAAGTTTGACCATATTAAAACTAGTAATAGTAAAAAAAGATAAATTTATATAAGGGTATCGGTTTCAATGTCAATGAGCGAAGGATGTATTTATTAATTTTACTAGAGTGAAAATGAAGATAAATACAAATACTACATCAACATTAACCATTATATATGTAGCAACTTTTGTGGAGAAGATCTTGTACAACTTGGATTAGAAAACTACGTGGGAAAAAAATCCAATGGGAAAATTATGGTAATTTAAATCACAAGTGGTTGCATATTTCTTCTTTAACGATATCTTTTCTCTATGGATTATTCCACAAAACATATAAATTCCCATATACTAGGAAAAATCCTCCAAAATATTGATGGAGATCCAAGAAAATAATATAGAAAACTCATGACAAGTAGTCAACAAATTTTCACTCGACTTACTCTGCAAATAGTAAAGGCAATATAAACCTAGTAGGTGTATTTTCTCACAAATAGTGTTACAATTATTTAAGAGCAGGTGTACATGGCCATGATAGGATAGACACGAAGATCAAAACATCCAAATAAACTAGTCGCAGCCTAGAAATGAAGATACATCGTCATATAATAATTTTTCTATGCTACCAAATTCAAATATAGACTACATTTTAAAAAAATGCTATATATTTAATTGAAATGTTTGTTTCACACATTTTTTGTTTGTTCTAATGTTTTTAAAGTGAAACATATACTACATAGTTCTTGTAATTTTTTAATTCCTTTGTAATTAATCTCCATTTTTTGCTCACTCATTTACATTCTTACATTCTTATGTTGCACTTCAACTTATATGTATATTTCATCCACTAATACCAGGTCATGGCTACACATGCAAATACTCCTATACAACCAATCCCCTCCATTGCAGTGCATCCAGCACTAGTAGTATCAAATTCATCATCTACTATTAATAAACCTGACTCTATTCACACAACCGTTTAACATCTTGCTGCAACTATATCTAATAGTTTCCATGACATCTTTGACAAACTCAAACTTGCATTTCAAACAAAAAGTTCTATCGAAGAATAGGATGTTGAGATGCTTCAAGCGTCAGTGTCAACTTACCAATCCAGCTACACAAAAATATAGGGATTGTGCAATTTCCTAAGGGAGATTAAATATGACCAACACTATAATACTATTGTAGCACCCACGATAATTGTTGTGTTCCAACTTTACCTTGATAGCCTATAGTTCATTATAAGTCCATTTTTGTTGCACCTATACTAAACCTACTTATGGCTCCAATGTAAAGAAATATGATAGCCTTCTATAGTCGTTTCTAATACGCCCTTCCAATATAAGCATTGTAAATACTGTTTGAAGCAAGAAAAAGTAGAAAATTTTCCCTATATTTTATTTTCTTGGAAGAGCTTCAGTATTAAAAATATATTTGTTTACCATGAAAATAAATGGTGTTTTTCCAATTTTCATTCTTTCAAATTAAACTTTACTAATTACTTGAATGTTTTTTTCCATATGAAAGTTGTTGGTATTTTTAAATCTTAAAAACTATACACATAATATGTCGATAAATATTGTTTTGAAATAGAAAACTCCAACAAAGTCTTATACTATATAGCTTGCATAAAATTTAACTCATTCACAAACCTTTGGGTTGATAAACATCTACATAAACTATGTGGTTGTATACTATGAATCCTATGGTTCCCTTCTTTACCTCTCAATTGTGGTTTTCCCCATTAACAACAATCGTACAATTAAAAAGAACTTTTATTTTACTTATCATAATAGCCAATTCTAACACTCACAACTTGCCCATTGGCACAAAACTTGAACTTTCTTTCACCTCCCAAATGCCAACTCTAACTCCAAATGCCATTGAAGAAATTCTTGCAGGCATGTTTGATCTTTACCCTACACTATAGGTTACATCCATAGACACTATACAACAGGCTCATTCAACAGATGTTAAATACCAGGTTCAACTCTCTAATGGTTTCCACACCCATCTAGATTTGCTTCCCAACCAATTCAACAATCTTTTTGTTGAAGAAGCAATGGTCACTAGGTCTATTATCCACCTTAAAGAATATACATCCAAGGTGTTTGAAAAATATGTGTATGTTCATTGACACTCTATTTTTGAATATTACTCTCTTTCATTGATGTGATTTTCCTAAATAATTTTTGGCATTCGATTGCAAGGCTATAATTATCAATAGTCTTGAAATGGTCTCAAATAAAGCACCGCTCGTTGGCACTCCAACTCCTCTTTTGTAGGCTACATTTCGTTTGAAATCTACTAGCTCCCATGCCCCAATTGCTTTACACCAAGATGTAAGCTACACCCAACAACCAACCATAGCCCGTTTTGAAATACTTCCCATCAAAACTTTGACCCCCTACTATAAGCGTTGAACCATTAAGGGTAGAGCATTAACAAAGACTCCAATCCATGAGTTTCACAATGTTGACCGAGAAGGAAATTTTTTTGGCTTTGACCTCATTGAAAAAGAAGGCTCCAAAATCTATGTAACATGCTTCAATGAGCTTGTTTTTGAGTTCTACAATTTCGTGCACTCTAACAGTCTATACATTATTTCTAATGGTCACATAAAAGTTGCTAATAAAAAATACAACAGTTGGACGAACCCATTTGAAATTTTCCTACACAAATCATCAATTATAACTCCTTCACCATGTGTAGACTCTACAATCCCTATGGATGGCTTTCATATCAATACCATATATTCCCTACTATCACTATCTATTAATTCCCTTGTTGATGTTCTTGTAATACTTTTATCTATCTCCCCTGCATCAACCATCTATAAGAGAGATGGAATCGAGACAATCAAGTGTACTGCAACAATCACAAACATGTCATGCTTGAAAATTGATGTTACACTTTGGGGTCATCATTGTGAAATTGAAGGAAAATAATTATCTGGTTTGCCTCTTCTACCAACCCCTCCAATTATCTTCATCAAATCTGGACTTATAACCTCTTGGCGTGGAAAAGCTCTTTATACTATATTTGCAACTACAATTCTAATAGATCCAAAATTGTTAGAAGCCTCAATGTTTCATGACTGGTATGCCATTGTAGGGAATGAAACACCTTTCCTTTCCCTCTCAATAGATCATATTTCTTCCAACAAGTTTTCAAATCTAGTTGACATCACATCGATCACTAGTACAAACTCTCCTAAAAAAAAAAAGTTTGTGTAAAAGAAAGCATATAAAAATTCCACTTAGAAAACTTTTATTACCTCTCTTTTCCTCTGATGGTGGGAAATAAGAAATGTAAGAAGAAGGTTGTCCAAAAGAGCCCTAATAGCTTTCATTGCCCAAAGTGTTCTATTGATCTCCCTGGTTGTGATTTTAGCTACATCTTAAAAGTGGATTTGGATGATGGAACATGTGCTCTTCTTAAAGCCATTGTATTTGAAGGAACTGCAAATGGTTTGTTTAGTGTATCAGCTGAAAATTTTCAACTACTTGTGGTGGATCCTGATGCTGCTAAACATGTGTTGGATCATTTTCTTGGATGCTACAAAGATGTCCAACTAGATGAGGCCTCTCTCTTATTATTTCCTATTGTCTCCACTAACATCTCTGACCTTCTAAATGCAACAACCTCAAATTTAGACGCTCTTGATGTTAGCTTCATGGAAATAGATAATACAACTGATGAAAAATTGCAAGAGAATGTGCAAGAAACAACATTATTTGTGGCAAACCTATCCCATGAGTGTATAAAATTTCAAGAATTGTGAGCCTTATTCCAATTAGGGGAAGGATGCCTCACTCCTACTATTGATTGGCCACTAGTTTCTCTTACACCCCTTATTGAATACACCACTAAAGAATTATTTGTTATGGCATTCCCGACATTGTTTCCAAAGGACAGAGCTGCATTCAATCAACAAAGTATGAAAGAGGTAAGGCTACATGAATATTCTCTCCATCTTCTTCATTACCCTAATAATAAGTTCGGCCAGAACCCATGGTTTAGATACTTCATACTTAATATTCTTATATATCACTATAGCCAGGCCACAACTTCTATATTTGTTCAAAAATTCTTGGAAAGTAGACTTCCAACAACAATATTTACCTTGCGCGAAAGACTCAAGGACCTCCCCGATGAACATCTTTCAGACCAAGTTATGTGGTTCGGCTCAAAAATCCATGGTACATGCCCCTTTTGGACTCTTCGTAGGGGGGGCGCTCTCTGACATGGTTATTGAGGTTGGTTGTCCAACTCTATTCTTCACCCTTAGTGCAACAAATACTAAATGGCCAAACTTACACAATGCTATTTTGTTTACTGCACCAACAATTCCTACTGCAGCTGCTTAGTGGAGAATCCAAAATATAGTGCAAAACCCACACTTCACTGCAATTTAAACACATCATAGATTTACAAAAATTTGTGAGGAGGTTTTGTAGAAGATTCTCTGTAAAAATGACTATTAGTATAGGTAAACATACTCCACATCATTTATATTTACGTCTTTCATACATCATTTCCTTAATAACATCTCCTTTGTCCAAGTATGAATGGAAACATCATGGCTCTGCACATGTCTACGGTTTCCTTTGGCTCAAAGATGCACCTGATATTGCCAAACTGTAATGGAATAATCTTGCATCAGTACAAATTGCAATCACCTACATTGACAAATATGTATCTACTTGGAACTTGCATCCCCACCAAAGCTCAAATGAAAGAATGCCACGGTCTACCTTAGGCAACCCCTACTTAATGAAAACAAGAATGATTATGTTTCCCACCCCTTCACATGACTACAATGAGTTTCTCAACTACATTTAGTGTCATACACATTGCACCTTGCAGACATGTTTGTAGAGAAAAGGAGCTATAGTTGAATGCTGCTATAAAGCCCCTTGGAACATGCAAGAAAATTCAACCCTCTCAAATGAGAGTGACCAGCCAAAGCACGCCTCTTCTCGTAATGATGATTGAGTAAATTTTCACAACCCCACTATCCTCTCTATTTGGCACACAAATGTATATTTACAGCCTGTTCTCTCAATATATGCAGTGCTCAACTATATAGCAAAATATGCAGCTAAAACAGAAACCAAATCCGAAACATATCATGCAATGCTTTCTCATATTTTGATAACTTGTGATCCTGACAAGACAGTACCAATAGCTTTTAGGAAAATTCTTGTTGAAAACCTTGTGGATTGTGATATTAGTGCCCAATAAAGTTGCCACCTTTTATTAAAACTACCACTCTGCTTGTGTACTTGGACATTTGTTTCTTTAAATGCAAACCAAAAAAACTATCAACGTATTCCACTCTCACCCACATTTACATCATCACCCATAAACTACATTGATGCATACATGGAACTTCCTATTTGTCTAGAGGCATTGCCATTGATTGAAGTCAGTAAGAAATGGAGCTTCAAAACATCTTGTAAAGCGAGCCAATGGAAAGAGAGTTCCTCTAAAGCAATTGTTTGAGTTCCCACCGCTTCACAAGCATTCCTCCAAAGGATGACCCAAGCTTCCACGACTTTTGTTGAAGTGAATTGGTTCTCTACAAACCTTTTCATAACATTGCAATTGACCCTGGTTCGTCACCAACTCAAATTGTGGCACAATGGGAGAGGATGACATGCACTTACCATTCATGGCATGTGTGACACACTCAACCAGATACAACATCCAATACAAACCCCAAATCTCCTTCAAACGATGTAGAACCCCCACATCAATGCAACCAATCCAAATGGAAAGTGTTTCCAAATGTACACCCAGGCCATCCACTCCAGTTGGATGCACTTGACATGCTAGGTAACCATGAATTATACCTTAACCATGACTGGAATAATCATTCCATAAATCCAATAGAACTCACTACAACATCCAACTTTGTAGACTCAAACCACACAACATGTCAAGTCCCCCTTCCGCCCTTTGTAAATACCCAACATGACCTTTCATTGGAACAAAAGAAAACACTAGATTTAGTGTTGTCACACCTATCCTCCACCACTTATAAGCCACCACTCAAAATAATAGTTCAAGGAACAGTAGGAATTGGAAAGTCACACCTAATTAAAAAAATCATGTCTACACTCAATTGTTCCACTCAAAATAGGAAAATATTACTATTACTTCTCGCACCAACAGGTGTTGCTGCATTCAACATTGGAGCATCAACAATTCATTCGCACTTTGCATACCCATCAAAGAGATGGCTCCCTTGCAAGGCCAAACACTAGAAAGCTTCCAAGATAAAATGCACTTTGTTTGCTATATTTTAATAGATGAAATGAGCTTCATCAGTCCCAAGCTGCTTGAATGCATTGACTATCGCTTGCATGAATCTTTCCCAACACACAACCACAACCCGTTTGGAGGATTCTCAATCCTACTCTTTGGAGACCCCGGCCAACTACCGTCGATCAAATACATTCCTATGTACTCTTCTACTTCCTACAAGGGGACACTATGGTGGAGCTTTCAAACAATTTTTACACTGAACAAGATATTTCACCAAGCCAGAGATGATCCCAATCAACTTCTATTTTGTGAGCTCTTGGGAAATTTAAGAAAGGATGAACCTACTATTGTAGATTGGCAACTACTAATGTCAAGGTCAAGGTCGACACTAACATCTCCAAAACAAACTTCTTTCTTTTCATACATACATCTTTATGCAACCAATGAAAAAGTCTCACTCCATAATAAGTGCATGATGTGGTCTCTAGCATAGCCCATTGTCATAGCCACTACAGAGAAAATAGGGAGCTCTTTCAACTCAAATCCAGATGGTGAGAAACTCCAAACTAAGATTCAAATATGCATTGTCGACCAAAAGGTTATGCTATCTTGTAATCTATGGACTGCTACTAGCCTTGTCAATGGAGCTCTTGGAATAGTAAAAAAATAGTGTACAAGGAGAGAGAAAAACCACCCCAGCTCTTAGTTTTTGTTGTTGTTTAATTCAAGAATTACATTGGGTCTGCCTGGGATACAAAAAATCCCAAAGATGCCCCTATTACATCGATGATTCTTGGTGGACGAAGCCAAATTCCACTTAAATGGCATGGGCATTAACCATCCACAAATCACAAGGGATTACACTTGATATGGCCACCAATGACATCAAGAAAATTGACCGACAAGGCTTGACATTCACAACAATTTATAGAGTTACTCAGCTCTTTGACCTTCGTATCCACCCTGCATTCACCTTTGATAGATACACACACATGAAAAAAATCTCGTATGTTTCACGTAGGATCAATGAGGAAGCTCGATTGTCAACACTATTGGCATCAACCACTTGAAATGCTCAACTTCTTTTCAGTGAAAAAAACCATAACAAGTACATTCTCTAATTACTAAGTACTTTATCTTTCAATGACTACATTCCTGATTGCTTACAAATCTCTTCGTATTCCAAGTAACCCAATCTCTTCCTTACTTACCACATTTGATTTGTAGGCCCTCCTTCAAATTTGCATAACTATCAAGATCAATCCTTTCAGCATTAAGTTTATAAACACAAGCATATTACATTCAGCAAAGAGTTCTTTTTCGACAAATGCTCAATCGACATACAAGCGGTCTTCCAGCATCTTCTACTAATACTATTGTTTGTACATGATTTCTCCCTTTCCAATTATGCTCACAATGGTAAAACATTACTTATTTACAAATCTTTTTTCACCTATATATTGTCCTCTCTTCACATAATCTTTAAACTTGTGTTACACATTCCTCATATCTAACTTACATTACACATTTTCCTCAGACTTCTGACCTCTTTCCAAGCTTTCTACTACCTCCACTATCAAGCTATGGTAAGTTTCTATTTCTATTATAGAAGATATAAATTGTATGCATGTGTGATTGAATCATATTTTGCCCATTGGTTCTATTTCTAACATAATTTCATCTTGTAAACATATTAATAGAATTGGAATTACAATTGACTCTCAATACCCTCAACTAAATTAATATATAATATGTTGTATATTATTGTATATTGGTGGCTAAAAGGTTGAGGATGTGTAGACTGGATTGGGATAAATACATCTCCCTCTTTGTCTGTAACATAATTACAATAGTATACAATTACCCTATAATTCCAATATTAATTGAGAACATTTTGTGTATTTTTGTTGAGTTGCACATTTGTATTCTCAGTTGTCATCTTACATATTGTACATAGCTAAATGTAATTGAATAAGTATTTCTTGTGGGGTTGATACAAGGACTGGTAATTTCATGTAAATATGCAATTGAGTAAGCTGGGTATACAATTTAAGTTTGAACCTTAACATCTAATGCACTAGCATTAGGTCCTAGCTTTCTTGGGCCCCTTTATTAGTATGCTTCACAAATTGTACTCATTCACATTGATACACTTGTTTTCCATACGGTAAACACATCTATTTGCACACACGTGTTCACATCTATTGCAGTGGAGTGAATTCATTATCTTTGGACTTTGTGATCTAAAATAGTCAATTTAATTTTGTACCTTTAACATTTATACACCTAAATGACTAATTTATCTTTAGAACTTGGATTTCTTGTTTGTTTTTATTGCTTTGTATAATTTGTCTATTGTTAGATCTGTATTGCTACTTCTTGATGCTACAATAAGGACTTAAACAATCTATTATGTGTTTGTTACACTGTACTGGTCTTTTATTGTCATGTTGGGTGTTGAAGTAGTTGGACATGGATGATGAATATGTTGGCAGTGAGGAGGTAATGAATGAATTATTTGATGCATGCTCTTGTTTAAATTTCAAGTCTCATAATAACATATGAAACACACCTAGCTTCAAAATTAGAGGTTCTATATTGGGTTCCGTGTGAAGGAATTTGATGTGCGCAGTATTACCTTTTGAACCTTTTAGTTTAATGTTGGATGGTGAACACTACTCGTTATGCATTAATTTATTTGAAACATTTATATTATCCAACACCTTTCATACTCCTATAGGTTTGTCCACGAATCATGTCAAACCTTGGAGCTTGGACGATTTCTTTAATGCAGGTTACTTGAATGATTTATAGGGGATGTTGCATTGGGACTCCCATATTTTGTATTTGTAGTTGGATTCCCTTTTAAGTTTTAAACATCACAGTTTCTTTCATTGCCCTATTTTTGCATCATCTTCATTTATTTAGTTCCTTCTGTTGCCCTATTTTTGCATCATCTTCATTTATTTAGTTCCTTTTGTTGCCCTATTTTTTGCATCATCTTCTTGATATGTTAATGAAATGTTTGTTATTGTGATATTCTTGGCAAGCCACTAGAGAATATACTGTCTCCTCACATGTTTTGCATAATTCACACCTGCTTTTGTTTTTGAAAGGATTGTGCTCGGATGTTTTACATAATTCACAAGTAAGCCTCCATGTTTGCTTATAGTTTCAATAAAGTGAATGTTCTTGTCTTTAGTCTTCAAATTAATAAGCTTAAATTTTAGAAAGACATGTTCTTGATTTTTCATTTTTCTAACAGTATGCAATAGGTTGCAACACATGCTATTCTTGCTACAATAATTGATTTCATTTTATTTTGTCTTGTTACAGATCACTTTAAGAACAACATTCTTTTCAAAACAGTTTCACAGTCCTCAAATATCAAGGTCACTATTGAGAGAATGTGGGATAAGATAGTTTATGGCCACATACCTGATTTTTAAAATGTTGCAGATGGCCATTTGCACTTCCAACAAAGGCTAAGCCAAATGAAATCTGAGCAAAAACAGTTGTTTAAGATATTAAGTTGCATTTTAGTTTAATCCTCACAAATTGTTTGTATCTTTGTAAATTCTTGCTTCCTTTCTTATGGTTGCATTTTAGTTGCATGCAAATTAAGGCATCTCCTGCAACTCATATATTCAACAAACATGGTTGAATCACTCTTTTGAATAGAATTACAATATATTATTAAGTTGCTTGTTGGCTGTCTATTGTATATTATTAAGGATGAATCTTTTCTTTACCAAAATCATGTTTCTTTATTAAGGGGGTTTAAGTTTTACTTGTACTCAACTCACAGGTTTCCAATTTTTTATGGAATTAAGTAAAACATATTATTTCTACTTTACAGCTGTAATTCAGATTTCCCATTTTTTAATGAACAAAATTTACAACAAGTTCAGTATATTGTCTCCGACTTATAATTTTGAGTTGTGAGAGCTGTACCAATCCTTACATTATTGTTAGAACATAGATGATAACTGAAACTTTTAAAAAAAAAATAAAAATCTCCTGATTCAAACCTCCTTTTAACTATTATATCTACGATTTCTTGTCTTGACTGTGGCTTCACTAAAGGAAACTGGTAATTTCCTATGATTTCCTTTTGATTAATTGATGGCTAAAATAATGCAGATTTTATTAAAAAATTGTTGATACTTAAAAAAGAGAAAAGACAACTGCGATCTTTTTTTTTATATAAAACCCCACGATCTTCGTATTAGACGACTTACCTTTCAATGTATGCACCTATCTTTGGCATCCACCTCCGGCGGCTTTCACTTTTTCCCCTATCGACAGCGGTGCAAATTTTATGTTTCAACAAGGAAAATAACCTTTTATCTTCTTTCAGTGGCTATTTTATACTCCTGAGACGTTGGGTGACTCCTTTAACCTTTGTTTCTCTTGGCGGTGGGATTCACGATCATGCACTAAACCATTATTTTCAAACAGTCACGACTGTCTTTTAGGCTGCGATTTCCCTTTCTCCAATTATTTTCTCTCCCTACGATGACAGCGATCTCTCCTAGCGAGAACTTGTCTCGTCTCATATACCACTTTATAGGGTGTACATTAATAATTACTATAAATTTATTAAATTTAGATTTATAGGATTATAGGATTATAGGGGCCTTGTACCTTGTATGAAACGAACCACCACAAAAGAGTCCTTGTGGCGCCCAATTAGTTGACCGTTCATTCTGACCAAAGATATACCTATGTACACATCATCTCCTCATTCAACAAACGTGTGATTGAACTAACGTAAACGAAGTATATACTACTGTACTCGATTGAAGTCCGCCATGCAGCAAATTGGTCACGTCGTCTTTGTTGAACGAGATAATATATCTGACTGCAAGGTGAGGCCGGCGTGCATGAGTGGAAATGCACTCTATATAATGGGTTTTCGCTACCTGTAATTATTCCATCATCATAAGCCCTTTGAAATTTTCATTATTTGAAAGGATTTCGCTTGTCGTAATATCATTATTGCAGCAGAGGCAGAAGAATACTAACCATGCGTATTAATTGCTTCAGTGCAATTGTGAAGGAGAAGCGTGGAAGAGTGAAAATTATGACAGCAGATGGGGAGGTGATAAAAGTGTGGCGTCCTGTGAATGTTAAGGAAATACTTGCAGACTATCCAGATCATGAAATGTTTGAAGCAGATCAGAGCCATCGACTGAGTATGCAGAGTCGACCTCTTTCTCAAACCACGCAGCTTCGACCAGGTCGCCTCTATTTTCTCATTCCTCTCCCCGTGCAGTCCACACCCTCTTCCACCTCTTCTCAGACCGGTCGACCACAAATATATAGTAAATCTGTTTCCAATACAAGTTCAGTCACAGATGATATTAAGCCGAGATTGATTTCGTCGACTAATAAGGGATCCACCGTGCGTCTCAGGATTAGAGTAAGTAAAGAAGAAGCCTCTTCGTTTCTGTCGGTCGAGGAGAATAAGCTAATGGGAGATCTACTGGCTCCTTTAATTCAAAACGCGATAAACAAGAAACGGCAGGATTCTTGGGATACGTTTGCACCGCAATGGAAACCCAGTCTTGAAACAATATCCGAACAGTTGAGCCCATGTTTGTGACTGTTCTAGACAGTAATATTGTCTATTGATATGTATATTCAAGGTCGTTGTATTGAGTCGTGAGTTACGTTAGATTTGTTCTTCGTTTGATAATACAGGCAGAACAAACGTGTCTGCATTTTAGAAATCTGTTGGGTATATACTCAATATGATAGTAAACCCAAAACATGGAATGAAATTTGTGTTGTGAAAATTTCTCCAAAAGAATTGTTGAATATTGAAACACAAGATGCTTAAGCCAGCCGTAGCGATGTGAGTGAGGATCCCAGGGCTAAGAGCTTTGATCCACCAATGTCACAGTACATACAGGCAAGATTGTACATTTTATTTTGAAAAAAAAATGTTTTGGCCAGAAAGATATTATGGTTCTGGAAACTGAATAGAAAGTCATTGAAGGATGAAATTAAGGTAAAAATGAAAATGTTTGTTGATTCACAATTGGGATGGTCCATATTCCTATTCATATTCTATAGTACTCTTCATCTTCTCTTAGAAAAAGTCGAATTGAGAAGAAACAAAGTAAGATGTTCACTTTCTCTTGGATGTTTATCTCACAATTAATTTTCTTCATCATGAAGATATAATGTAAAATGAACTAATTTGGTAATCCATTTTCAGATTACACCTCTTCAAGTAGTCTAAAAGATATAAGTACATTAAGAAAATGAGGTACGACCTTGTCAATGGATGACATGGGTTCCACCAAACCTTGCACCACTCTAACAAAGATCCTAAAAATCTTTATATTTAATTCTCTAAAGTTGTGTGAACTATTAAAGCGCATGAACAAAAAGTAGTAGTCGAACCAGCACTCTTACTTCTCCACTCAAGAGGAATAATTTGTGTGCTTCCAACAAGCATCATCCTTGCTTGAATATTATAGGTATTAGGTTGCTTGGACATATCATTGTAAGCACACAAAATGAGGTTTTGACCAACTAGACCGCTATTATTTGTTTTCCTATCTACCATAAACAACACTTAATGCATTTAGAGGCTATAAAAAAACTATTAACACGCACCCAACAAAACAACGGTAGGCCTGTTTTTTGTTCTCTAGTTGGGTTCAAGGGCTCTTTCCCCTACTTTTGTTATCAAAAACATTTACAATCACTTCATGTCAAGAATATGAAATGCCATGTGTGAGTTATGAAAAATCATGAAGAATGAATAATCATGTTAAGACAAAGTATGATTTTTCATATTCTCTTGGAAAAATATAAAGTGAAAAGAACAAACGTAAGCATTCATCTTTCCTTGGATGCTTATTCCACAATAAAATATCTTCTTAGTAAAATCACAATGTAAAACAAACTCATTTATTGATCCATTTCTTTTTTATCATTTATTAACATAATTAAACTTTACCAAGTGTTTAAGTGGAGTACCAATAATTAAGTCGCTATATCTAATTGAAAAGATCCAAAAGTTATACTATTTTTAAAACAATATACTTTAATTAAAAATAATATTTCTTGCTCTGAGGTCAGTACGTGAGGGCGACATTTTTTCTTAACTAGCCTTTCGAGCCATGTTTATCCCATGTGAATCTTATGTGGGCCCCTCCCGATGCTACCTTTTATTAGCAAAATTAAAAAATGGGCTCATCACTTGAATTCTTGCTTTTTATCCTTTTTCTTTCAATAAAATTTGTCAACAATAGATTAAACGTAGTGAACTGGATAATACATGGCTAGTGTGATTATATTTAAATAGGTGAACAGTCAAGAATAAGATGTAACGTTGAAAATCTATATGCAGGGATTTGTTTCATGAATGATTTTGTCTACTAAGAATGGGGGCGCTGTGTGTAGGAATTATTTGTCTTATGTGCTAAACTTCCATGTTATAACTTATCCATGTTATAAGGGGGCACTAAAATCCATATGAGTGAAGACATTTGTCTTTAACCTGGAATGGCCTTTGATCTCTCATATGCGTGAGGTCACTCCCTATTTTAAAAATGATGGTGATAAAGTTCTAAATGATATTGAAATCTCAAAAGAGGAAAGTGTTATATGTTTAATTTTAAATGCATTGGCACCTTATTCGTTCAGGTAAAGAATGGCGTGTTTAATATACAAAAAAGGAGGCATAAATATTTGAATAGAGGTTTATCAAATCTAATTTATTTGATAGTACCTATAATATTAGATTTGATTTTTTTTCATGTTTTATTGATATGCTTAATTTTAAACGTATTTCCTATCATATTTTAGTTAAATATTTTCTCATATAAAGAATGAGAGATTTAATATAGTTAGAGGGAGAATTTAATATTTGAATAGAAGTTATATCAAATTTAGTGTTGGTAATCTGTCATATTTATTCAATAGTACATTTGAATAATATATTTGATTTTCTCTTTTAACAATTTATGTAAATATATATTTTCATTTTTTCAAAGTGTCGTATAATGAATTTTTCTTATGCTTAATTTTAAATTCATTTGGCATGACTCTTTAGGTTTGTTTGCTCATGTGAAGAATGAGACATTTAATATGGCTAAATGGAGGCATTGATATTTGGATCAAGCTTATATATAAAATCTAATTTAGGTGACATTTCATATTTATTTGATTGTATATATATGCATATTAGATGCGATTCTATTTTATGTTTTCAATGTTGTGTTTTGGGTTTATTAGGTGTTTCTATATATATCTTTTTGGAATCATTTGCATTTATCCAAACACCTTATTTTATGTTTTTCTCATTTCAAGTATGAACTAAAAAAATGAAAACATGTATACAAATCTTTATCAAGTTTTCTTTGGCGCCTTGTTTGGATGTGTACATGATAAAAGGGATTCTCCTACTAATATAAGAATGGTACACATGTTTCAAAAGTATATGAATATTTGACTTTGTGACCTTATCCTATTCTTTAATAGCATGTGTTTCATTTAATAAACAGTTAGGATATTGTTGTAGCATACTATTAATTTATTATATTAAGGCACATAGATTATTAAATCCCTACAAACCTAGAACTAATTTTAAATGCCTAATCTTATATTTTCTTTCATGTACTTAAAATCATTATTTTGTAGATCTTATCCCTTATACATATGTTCTTGGAGTGGAGTGATGAAAAACAAGAGTTCAATGTGAATTTCTATGAAATTAAGAAGATGCAATCCCCTATGCTATAGAATAGAGATGTAATGATATATATGTATGTTTTGTTCAACATAAGATTTAATGGTTGGCTTATTCTAAACTATGTTATTTTTTATATGTGTGAGCCCTCTAATAAAGTGAAGTCTAGGGTGTCACTTACTTTATTTTAACACAATTTATCATTTTTACATATACTACAAAATAAGGAAAGGTGTTGAATGTATAATCTCCTTTATGAGGAAATTTTTTGGATATCTATCTAATTTTTATTTTATTTTATATAGGTATTATGTACATGTTCCTAATTTTATCTTTGTATCCTAGAGTTATATTATTGATTTGGTCCATTTAGGTATTTGAAAACATGCATTAAATTTTCTTTGATACAATAATTTTAATATAGCATATAGATTCACTATTTTTAGTTATGGATTTTTAAAGTATAATTAATTATGAATAATTATAATTTATATATGGTTGTGCATTTGGGTTTTCATAGATCATATCTTATGGCCTTCTAAGGGTGTTCTTATTTCCTATGCCTAAGATTGTTGATGTGTTTGTGAGAAGCTTAATGTTTAGCTCCATTTCTTATATGATGAAATCATAAATCTACTAAAATTCATCCTCCCACCATCATTCAAATAATTTTTAAACTATTATAATATTTGTTTCAACTCTAGAGATTAATGTCGGTTTTGGCCCCATCAATATGTATAATTCAATTTCACAACCTTTGATAAATATCAAGTAAGAATTTTTTTTAATTCATATTGAGTTATGAACACTAAGAGTTCAACCCACATATATAGCATATAGAATTATCATACCATATCATATGAGAGATTAGGTCTAACATGTAGTATAAGTGTTATACTTATGTGGATTTGGATCATTTGTTTCTCTAAGTGATTAGTATTTTATTCAAGAATGAATCTATCAAATTCCTTATAGTTTATTGATCGTTTCAAGTATAATTCACAAGTTGGTCATTTTTTATTTAAGGCTAATTCATGCTAGAAATTATAAACTAGATTTTATTTTATTTTCATGTCCATACCTAGAATAAGGTCATATATGTGTGTTTATGGTTGCTAAGGAATAAGGTGAGTCAAGGAATGAGTCATAATTCAATATTATTCATCAATTTTATTGATTAAAGTTCCCAAAGAAATATTCTTGTAGGTTCGTAAAATCCTAAAGAAGAAGAAAAGAATTACCCTTCTTAATAATTTTACCAATTCTATCCTTTCTTTAATTATAATAATTTTCTCCCTAACATGGTAATAATGTCCCTTTCTTTAACATTAAATGTAAATTTTACAACAATTGATCCATATTCATTGAGAGTGAACATGCTCCAAGCTTCTAAATGAGTGAACCCCTTCAATGTTTTATGAGGAACATGGTTATAAATATAATTTTCATAGTTAGTGGACTCCACCTAGTACTATAATGTAGAGAGCTCAATTAAATCATAGAACTAGTTATTTCCTTCAAAATTATGTTCTTACACAATACCACACCATTTATTAAAGACTATATAGAAATGTGCATTATAAAAATATCATATCTAAAGTATCAAAATTACTCAAAATGATGGTTAACATACTCATAATTATTATTAATTCATGTAACATTGATAGATTTCCCTATGTTTGTCTCCATGAGTGATTTTAAACCCTAAAAATGCTCAAAGTATTCAAAATTTTATCAAATAAAGTACACCCATGTATATCTAGAAAATTCAATTATGATGGTCAATATGTATATGTCACTAAATTCAATAAAGAATACAAAAATAAACTAGATAAATAACTAAGAATGAACTCTTCAACCTAAGTATCCCTCCATCTTTTTCTCTTGTCAAACTTCTCTTTATTTATTTTTACCTAGGATGTAGCACAACAAAATACTAAATTATAAAAGTGAATATAAGGTAATCATATAACCATGCCCTAATTTAGAATAGTTTGTACAATAAGTGGTAGTTCAACTTCAAAAATTCTCATGCCACAACTTTCAAACCTCACAACAATGAGTGAGAAATATAGTGAAAGAAGAATCAAGAACAAAGATAAAAAATCCAAGGTTGGTGATCTATTCCCCCAAGTATCATTGTATAACTATTTCAAATATTCTACAGAACCACTATATAAGTGTAAGATCAACCTATTGTTGTTCATTTTATTATAACCCATTCAAAATGTGGGTTCATTAAATTGGTATAATTACTTTTAAGAACTAATGTAACCAATGTGAAATGAATGCAACCTCCATAAAGGAACCATATAAAAAAATAAATTTACTACTAACATAGCAATTCAGTGTTCACTTAAGAGTTTAAATGATACATGACATCTCATAGGCAATATGGAAACTAAGAAAATTAGCATAAAAATAGAAGTATTAAGTATAACTAAAGAAGTCTTATAGAAAAATATAAAATGTTATTAATGACACATAAATCTAAAAATACAATTTGACTAAAATATTGGCTAATATTTTATACAATTCCATGATATATATTGGTAGCCTATCAATATATTAGGAAACAATAATGTTGATAGCACATTCCCAAGTGAAAGGAATAAAAAGAGTTGGTTAGAGCTATATGTGATATGGAATCCTAAGCTCTACAATGTTTAAACACAAGTTGGTGTAAATACTCAAATCCAACATGGCATATTAACATAAAAGGTTGCACAACTAACATTTAGGAACCCAATAATAGAGAGATATATATAATATAATCATGTATCATAATTCATGATAGGTGCAAGGTATATCTTACAACATGCAACTTCTAAACTAGAGTAGAAGTATTTTACTTGAAGTGAACAAAACATACCAAGATAGTTCACAAGTTTAAACAAATGTGAGCATGTAAAAACTAAGAAAGGCTAAATAAAAGGGAAGGAATTACTATATATATGTATAACCAACTCAAATGCATAGTTTGAAAATAATACAGGACATTAAAAATTAATATAATGAGTTATAAATAAAATTGTATATAACAAAATAAATGTTACAATATTTTCATGCATTGCACAACCAAATTAGAAGAATATTATAAAGAATATGGATGTTACATAAATATTGCAATAAAATTCATGCATGAAACCAACAATAAATGTAATGTATCATTTAAATGGAAACACATTTAGTAAAAATATAAAAATAGATAATACAAGAATGTGCATTTTTATTAATATGAAACAAGATAATTTTAAAATATCACATAGAGAATGCACATGTAACTAGAAGGAAATGTATTTCCATCTTGAGCATTCAAATCTAATGTCAAAGCCAAAAAAACCTAACCAAGATTAAAATAGTACATGGAAAAAAATATTGCACAACTCATGTGAGGCGTGGTTTTCCAAAATAAAGATCAACATGCTAAGAATATAAATAGGAATAGGAGGATACAAATAACTGTTGGTGATTCTATGCAATGTGGAAGAAGCCATTTCAAGCTTAACACAATCAATAAAATATGGAAACCTTTTTTAAAGATTTAAAATAATTATATTGGAAAACAGAAAATGTATTGCTATCTATACAAGATTAAATTTCCATGTAGGATCAAATAGGGAGTGAGGGATGGTTTAACAATCCATTTAATATTTTTCACAATATGGCTAGAAACAAGAAATATAAGCTTTGTGTGGAATTCTAGAAGTACAAAAAAGTAAAAAAATATGGCATGGAAAATATGAAATGTGTAGAAAAATAAGGGTACAAAAAGAACTATACAAGCCATGCAGAGAAGAAACTAATGAATTATTATTTGCATAGTTTATATGTGTATGGAGTCTCCAAAAAACTTAAGTTCCTTATCATTGATTTCATGAGATCCCCTATTCTTATACTTTCCCTTTCCTTCTAGGTTAATAGGTGGTTTAATCCTTAATTTATCTTCTATTTGAGTGTAGGTTTTGCAAACAATAATTCTCCAGGCTCAAAACATAATGGTTTTTTTTTTAACAAAATTATAGATTTTTGATGAAAATATGTATTTTATACAAAAAACTTCATCTCAATCTACACCTCCCATCAAAATACACTTCAAGGTTCTTCTATCACTTAACAAGTCTTAAAAATTTCTTGAATCTAGTTTCTATAGATTTTACATAACTTTGGAATTTTCAAACAAAAGAGAAATAATTATAAAATTTCTTAGAAGCTCCATTTTTGTATCAAATATAACTATGTAGACATGTATTTTGTAAGTTAAACAATTCAAAAATTACATTCAAATTCTTTTTATTGCCAAATTAATAGTGTTACTTCAAAGGAGGGTTATTAAAATTTAAATTTAACTCATGTATCTCTAGTACCTTACAAAAATGGAGTTTTGGAAATTAAAAAGAGTTTTCAATTTCAAACAAGTACACTTTACTCCCACTCTACTTGTCACCAAACATTTATTGATTTTTTTCTACATGTGTGAAGATCATTTGAGCCACATCACCTTGTCATTTTTAAGAATTTTATTTTGTGATAAAATTATTTTCCTCTCCTCTAAATCCTACAAATCACAAACACTCTTTGTTTGCACATTCAATTCATTGTTTCCAATTGATATAATTTATTTTTTGAGCATGTAATTTTCTTGAAAAGGGAGTTTTCCTTCTTAAATTTAAGATATGATTTCACAAGTTCTACTCAATTCTTTGTAAGGAAGGTTGGTCGATGCACTATAGGTATTTCAAGTTCCTATAATGATTGGTTTCCTTTTTGTTTTAATCCATAATTAAAACATTACTATTTGTGATAAAAATGCTCAAATCTATTTTCATGAAACCCTAGTTTTTGTCTTACAAACCCTCTTAGGTTTTCCCCTTTTTAACATTGATGCATTTGATTTATACTTTAGTCATATTTAGGTTCTTATCCCTTTTTCTAATAAAATATGCAAAAAAAAATACTTTAACTTTTCTAATTTTAGAAATCCAAGCCATAGTTTCTACCTAATTCGTACCAAAGACATTTCAAAGTCCAAGGAAAATCATATATTTTTATAAATTAGAACTCTGTCTCTAGTTCCTACTACTATCATGTAATAAAAATATTATAATTTTCTTCAATACAAAGTAATAAATTACTAATTCCATTTGCAACTCTCTTCATAATCCCCACTATTAAAACATCAAAATTTTGGAAGTCCAAAGAAATTTTGAAACTTGCAATTTCTTTTGAAAGATCTATTTATTACCATCTTTGTATTGCTTTTCACTAGACTTTTAGGCAATCTAGAGAATTTTGTAATTTAATCCCCAACACAAAAACCTCAAAGTGAGCAACGCATGTAATGAGAAAACAACTACATTCCAAATTTTAAGTTGGAATGGTTGTGCTTGATCCTTTGTTTTTCTTCAATTTTCTTGGCCTTCGATAGGGTATGACTATGTATCTTTATTATTGATGCATACTTACGTGTCTTGAATTTCTAATTTAGTGTGACTTTGTCAGGGGGGAAAACTCTCACTAAAGTGGGGGAAAAATGTAGCGTAAAAAAAAGTAATCTTTTTTCATGTTGAATTTGAGAATAATTGATATAAGATTAACCTAATAATGCCTTGATTTAGTGTTGTAATGTGTTGTACACATTCATATTGAATCTAGGCCCTTTTTAATAAAATGTGCTTAATTTATGCCTTATTTAGGGTGATGCAAAGTGTTTTATTACACTTCACACTAACCTAGGTTTCATTAATTTTAATTGTGGTTAATTGAGCTTAATTGGCCCCTTTAATTCAAATTTAAGCCTTATTAATTACACTTTCTAAAGGATCTATTCTAACACCCATTAATGACATTGCATAACATTTAATTTGGAAAATTCGATGTCCTACAAAATGGTGCTAGGACCCATTCACCTTTAGTGGTGAATGAGTCGTGTCCACATAAGACACCCCTTTCTTGGAATTTTTGAAATGGGTTTTTTATGTTATTTCACCCCCCTAAAGCATGGTCCTAGAAAGTTGTGCTAGGAACCATTCGCCTTTAGTGGTGAATGGGTCCTCCTCACATAGGAAACCCCTTTTTGAATTTAATTGTGGTGGGATTATAATGATTTTCAATCCTAGATCTAGTGTTGGCTTGAATTATTTGAATTTCATGGTTAATCTCTAGATTTAGTATAAATATAAGGTTAATTCACATAGTTTCATCCTAGAAAATTTATGTGACTTCATGAGATCAAGAGAAAGAGAATTATAGAAGAATTTCAAGGAATTAAAAGGAAGATTACCAAGAGATTATTGCGGCAATTCAAGATCATATCATCATGTCAAAGGCATAATGCATCAAACATGTTGTTGAGCTAGTGTGTTTTGATGTATCATTGAAGATTCATTTGCAAGCATTGATTCACATCCAATTCAAGATCTAGATCTACATTCTGCATGGCCACTTCATGTTAGTTTGTAGATTTACATTCCAAGACATCTCCCAAGGTATCAACATTTCATGTTTCATGTTTCATGCTTCTATTTCATTATTTCATCATAAAGTTTAATTACCTCAAAGGTTTTTGACCAAGGAAAACCCCTATCCTCTAAAAATTAATAAGTTTTTCTCCTCTTGAATGTGGTTTTGCAGGATTTAGGTTGAAGAGAAATATTTGGAGAAATTTTTTCAAAGTTGTCAAGTTGCAAAAGTTATCATTCATATTGCAAGAACACAAAAACAAGGCTACAAAATTTGTTTCAGGTTTTTGGGAGCTGATCACCGAGATGGAAGTGCATACATCAAGGAACATAATCTAGAAGTCATCTTTCTAAAACCCTATAGAAACCCATTCACCAGTAAAGGCGAATGAGCCCTCAATAAGGTCTGAGGCAGTGAACACCTAGAATATGGAGTTGGAGACTAAGAGGAACAAAACCCATAAAGCACTTTTTGAAAACCCTAGCAAGGACCCATTCAACACTAAAGGTGAATGCATCATTAGTGGGCCCCAAAATAGAACCTTTTCAACAAGGTACACATTGTTTCAACCTCTTAAAAAACCTCCCTTTTTGTTATTATAATAGTTAGGTTTAATTTTTGCACCACACATAATTGAATGAAACACACACCTACTGAAAATTAGATTCATCAATCATACCCTATTGATGATGAACCTCTTTTCCTATGTTTCATTTTGGTGAACATAACTTTTGAACATTCTAACTTATGATTTGGAGTGCATTTGAACCCTAGATTTTAGTTTTGCAATAGTTTGCATTAGGCTTGCACTAGTTGCATTACATTTATGGTTCTTTAAAATTGAATTAGTTTGTATTGTATATAGGGGTTTAAATTTGTATTCTTGCATTATTTAAATCTGAAAATTTTAAAAAAATTCATGCAAATTACATAGTGTTTGCATACTCTTAATCATTCATATTCAATAATTGGGTCAAAATTGCATTTCAAAAAGTATCATATAGGTTGAACCATTTACCCTTTATTTCACTTGATTTATAGTGTAGGAAAATGAATACCCTTGCATTTTCACACTTTTTTGGGCCTTCCTTTCTTTCTTTATCCTTATTTATGTCTTAATTGGTCCTATTTTGCATCCACAAGCCTAATAAATTATATCTTTTTATGGCTAATCCCGACAAACATCAAAGGGTAAATCATAATTTAATGATTTTGGTGTATCCTTGATTTTTGGATTGGGAATAAAATACCACCTAGGATGTCTTTGTCCTCCAAAGGTCTTGGAACCCTCTTTTCAAAGGCCCCTTTTTTGGATTTTGTGCCCCAAGTTTCGAGCCTTTGGACTAAGATTGCACCTAGGGCATCTTAGTCCCCCTCAAGTTATCTTCGGGATTTAATTTTAAATCCTTGCAGGATTGAGCCTACTTTAATTAATTAATTCATATGTCGGCTTGTTGTGGTATAATTTCATGATATTAAGCATGGATAAGTAAATAAAAGGTTCTTTCACTCATTTTCACCTAGCAAGTTGATGAGAGCATTCTTATGGAAATTTTATGAGATCAAGAGCATTGAAGAGCAATTCATCAAGAATTTGGAGCCATCATCAAAATCCAAGCATCATGTCAAAGATATTCTTGCACCATGTGTGTTTTTGAGCTAACATTTGTGATGTAGGGTTTTGATTCAAGTAATAAATTAAAGTGAAGATCTATCATGCATTCATTTGATTCAAGATCTACTTTCAAGCTAGCCACTTATACAAGTTTGCACATTTCATAACAAGGGTTTGGTGAGTTACAACATAGCACTTTGTTTATTCATCATTTCCCTTCAAATTATTTCATTTCATTCTGAGGTTTAATTACCAACAAGGGGTTTGACCAAGGAAAACCCCCATTTAGTAACAAATCAATGAGTTTTTCCTCTCGTGTGTTTATATTTGCAAATTTATGTTGAAGATCATTTCAAGTGCAAAGTTGCATTGTAAAGTTGTCATCTTCAAGGAAAGTCACCTACATGCCAAATCTAGAGGTTTCAGGACTTGAGATTTGAGAAGAATGAAGTGAAAACATTGAACCTTAGGATCACATTTCAAAGTTTCAAAAATTCAGATTGGGACTAAGTGGACAGTAAGGGTGTCTTCATCCTCCAAGTGGTATTTTTCAGAGATTCTTTTGAATTTTGTTCCAATATTTGAACATTTTGTGTTTGCCTCAAAAAAGAGAAATGAACCTAAGAAGACAGTAAGGGCGTCTTAGTCCTCCCTACCATATTTTGACAACATTTTTGCATTTCTAGACTTCCCGAGTACATACATCCTAACTTGGTGTTACTTAATTTTGTCATTTGCATTCATTATTTATCTTGCATTATTAGGTTTTGTGAGTTGAATATCAAGCTATCTTTTCGAATATTTTTCTTGGTGGTTAACCCTTCGAAGCCTAAGGAGTCTTCCTAGGTCTCCCTTGTTGAGAATTGACTCACCTATATGTTGATAGTTAATCAAATTTGGTATCCTAGGTTTCCTTGAATGAAACATTCCCCTATAAAGAAAAAATTATGGATTAGGGATGCCTTTCTTGTATTGCGAGTCCCTTCTCCTCCAAATCATTTTTCCCGCGGTTCATTTTGGTGAACCCAACATTCTAGACATTCATTTTTCTTATTTGGAGTTCACTAAGGTCCTAGATCTAGGTTTCATTCATCCTTGCATTTCATCTTGCATTAGTGAAAGTGCATCTAGAATTTCTCATATTTGCATTAGTAAAAGTACATATAGGTTACATTTTTTCTTTCTTACATCATTTTATCACATCAAAAAACTTGAAAAATTGCATTGTCAATCATCCTAATTACATTTAGGAAAAATTTTATTGAATTCAATTGCTTGTCATTAGTCGCTTTTTCTAGCATTCATTCACACACTTTTTTGTTTATAAAAATTAGGTGGGTAGGCAACCTAGAAACACTATTATCAACTCATATTTTATTTTTTTTCTAAAAAAACCTCTACTGGGACTAAAATGCCCTTACTAGAGTCTTAGTCCCTCTGTGGATTTTTGGCTCAAAATCCTGTATGTATTATTTTCTTTCTATTCTAGTTTCAAGAACTTAAACATTTCATCAGTAGGAAAAAGATGCCCTTGTTGAAATCGTAGTCCTTATGGAATCTAAAGCTATATTTTTCAAGGTTTGAATTTTCTTTTATGTGCTTCTATTTGCTACTTTTAGTTTTTTGTTATAGTTTGCAGAATTATTGTTATTTCAATTTATTTCATTTCAAGTGTATTTGTTCAATCTTGCATCATAGATATGTGCTTTGGAAAGTTTTGGATATCTTTGAAATATTTGGTAGATGTGTCAAGTTGTGCTTTCAAAAATGACCCTAATGAAATTGGACTTACTCATGCTCACTCAACTCCTAATGCATGCCATGCTTGTGATATTGACATCATTGGAGAAGATGATGATAGCATGAATATATTCATAAACGATTGCCTTAACAACCTTGAAGATAATGCATCCTTTTATTCATCCATGACACAACCAAACCCCCCTACAATACCACCTCTTAACATGTTTGGTTACTTACATCCCGAAATCAAAACAAAAGTTGAACCTAAGTTCCATACAATAGGTGAATCTAGTTCCTCTAAAAAATAAAATACTCAACCATATTATGATAACAAAGTGTAGACACCTAAATATGACTTAGGCCTACAAGCGACATTTTATCACCTTTTTCCCTAGCATAATTATGACATTTTAATTATGTTTCTAACCCACATTCAGCTAAATTAAATAGTTCATAATTATTTAATTAATTCATAATCTCTCATTCTTCATGATTATTAAATAAATAAATCTTATTTATTTATTTTAATATGTCACTAATTGTCAAAGTCTTCTAATAATTAAATAAAGTCATCAATTTATTTAATTAATCCTTATCATTAAAGTCATCTTGGTTATTTAATTAAGATATTTTAAATATATTGATTTAATTCCTAAATCCTCTCTTAAATTCATTTATTTATTTAATTAAGTAATTGTCTCTTAATTAAAATTAAATAATTATTATTAATTATTTAATTGCCTTATGTGACACTTCTATATTTTTAAATAAAGAAAATCATTTAAGAATATCTTCACATAGTTAACTGATTCTTCATTTAGTAATTGATTTCAAAAATCAATTACTTATTATCTCACAAAATCTCTATTTTGAATTAAATTAATTCAAAATGGAATTATTCCTCTACAAATCAAGTAATTTCTAAAATTATTGATTTTCTAAAATCTCATCTTCTTGTCTTCTGATTTCTTACTAATTTCATCTCCACTGTCACATTCAGTCTGGATTTAATTCATTTAATTAAATCTTATTTACACCTATGGGTATTTTACCCTAACCCTAATTAGGGTTGCCTTATTGAATCTTGACCTTTGATTCTAGGGTATTCTTCAATCTCTCATCTTGTCCGTTCATTCAAGATTGCATTTTCTATAAAATGACAATCTTGATTTCATTTTCGGATCCATGATCATTTAATATAAACTTTTATTATAGGCATTCTAGAGATCATAGACTTTATTTACTATTTGCATATTAGAAATTGCTTTCTAGTGTGCATAGTTTGATATTTTAAAATCCTTCAAAAGCATTGTTAAGGCTAGGCATTAGAGAAGTTTGCTCACAAAGAAATCTGAGGGCATTCCATCATTGCAGCAAGGCTTGAGAAGGTGCAATGGAAGCAATCATGAATAGAGAAGATTGGTGAGATCATTCCATTTCACTATATTTTCCTTTTTATATTCTTATGTGTTTCATTGCTTGATATTAAACTAACTTGCAGGTACAGCTAATTGTTTGAATCTTATCTTGCAAGATTTTTTAGATCATTACATTGGTGAACCCAACAAGTTTGTTTAACACATTTTTTGCAGATTTGTTGCTTTTCTTGTTTGCTTTTGTTGTTTTGTAGGTTACAGCCAAGAATTCGCACAAAATCCCGTCATCTTCTTTAGAGCACAGAAAAATGGGAAAATTAAAAATTAAAAAATGATTATCTGGGTTTTGTAGGCCTTGGTTCTAGCTTTCCAAAAATTCAAACGATTTAAAATTTTGTTAAGATTTGAGAAAGTTATGGTCATTTTACTATTTGCTATTTTTTTTTAAATTCTGGTAAAAATTTCGCCTTTTAGAATTGTAATCTGGATCTGACGCGACCACGGCCAATATTTTTTTTTGGGGGGGAGTTTAAAATCAACCAATCATAGGGTAGACACACTTAAGGATCAAATTTATCAACCCTAGGGTAGGAATTTTTTTTAATTTGGAATTTATCAATCTAGGATAGTCACCACACAAAATTTTGTTGAATTAAAATGAACACCATGTCTGTGTGAAGTAACATCTTCACTTAGATTAGAAAATATTTTTTGTGGGATTAAAATTGAACACTTGCTTTGTGTGTTTTGGATAGTAGGCATATGCTCTCCCCTTTACTGGGTGATCAAAAAGCCAAACCTATCTTTTCTTTCATACTTATGCATTTACTGCTTTCATACAACCCTTAGAAGGCCTGCCGTAGTAGGAAAAAGTACTCACCCTATGGGAACGACCTAAGTGGGAACAACCAAAGCTAGGTTTTCCAACCCACTATAATCAAAAGCAAGTTGTTGATGAAAATCCAACTTGACAGTAGTTGACAGAATAACCATCCCCAAAACCTTTGTTCTAAAGGTTGGGAGGTCTCTCGAGGGAGTATATCCATTGTCACACTGAATAGAAAGACTTACTAAGAACCTAGTGTAGTAGCCAGCCGTGTCAGTAACCAGACATCCTTTCAATCACGGTGCAAGGGGAGGGAAGAATCTCCCCCCAAGACACTCACCATATAATCACCACAGATTGTTTGCTCAGGGGATTTGGTATCCACTTCCGTCACCTTGAGTACGCACCTAGAAAAGACAAAAACATGGGCGCCCTCTAGGGGGTGACAAGGTTGTGTGAGTCGACATGATTTTAAGATGTGGGCTATGATTGCGAGGATAACCCACTTGAATTTTAAGAATGAGTCTGTTTGAACAAGCATTTCATATTTTTGATTTCTATGTTTGCCAAGAATTCTTAAAAATCTTCAAACAAATTACAAAATCACAAATTGGAATCATAAAAACTGGTTGAAAACTACAAACTGTGTTTGGGTTTTTCCCTAAAAATTGCATATTGCGATTGAAGCGCTCTGCTACACCGCATTCGACATCTGAAAAACCGTATTCGATCCGATGAGCTGCATTTGAGCCATCAGGAGCCGCATTCGCTCTGTCAAAATGCAATTTGCAATCAGTGAGCTGCATTTGCCATACCAAACCACATTTGTTGTCTAAAACGCCGCATTTTCCATTTTGCAAAAACAAGTCAAAATCCTACAATGCATCTGCTTTAGTGCACCGCATATGAGACCTTAAACGACGCATTTGCCTGTCAATTGGGAAAACATTAATTTTGTCAAAAACCAGCAAGGCACTTGTCCAAGTCATCCATCTTCACATTTTAGTCTTCATCTAGCTTGCAATTCGTCATCCTCATCTTCATAGGAAAAGTATTAAGTCCTCAAATTTACACCTTTGGGATAGGCAAACTTTCCTTCCTTTGTCAAAACTTTTGTCTCAAAAATACATTGTCATTGGACCAAGTCAAAACAAATTAATCCTAAGTCATCATCCTTTGGTGAGCTACTTCCAACTCATAAGTCTAGTGTGGAAGTCTCACCTTGTCATTTTATCATCTCGTCCTACAAATCAGTCCTTTGATAATCCAATTAGAGACATTGGCCAGACTTTGAGCAGTTAGAAAACCTTTCCTAAAAATCATTTGACATAAGGCATCCCCTTTTATCACTTTGCATTTTCACCTTGCATAGTCTTAGTCTCATTTCATCCACCATCATGTCTTCAAGTCACGATGGCATGCTTGCTAGTCAAATTGAATACCAATTCAATAGTCATGGTCACGCACAACTTGCTAGGGACTTCAAAATGCTATACCTATAATTCAAGTCCAAATGCACCTCACCCTCTAGTCCTTCATCCATCCATCCCTCTTACCAACAGTCCAATAGTCCTAGTCCGCTATCCATCTACTATCAAGGGTCCCATAACATCATCCATGGCATTGAGTCACAACAAGCTTCCAATAGTCATACCCACCCTAACTTTGACAAGGGAAACCAATCCTCCATTAATCCATCCCAAGCCTCCACATCATATCCTAGTCCTTCATCATATGCTAGTCCTCCATCCATGTCATATCTTAGTCCTCCATCTACATAATATCCTTTTCATACATTCATGTCCTACTCTAGCCCATCATCTCCCAACCAAGTACAAAACTCCATGTCCTATCCTATTCCGTCATGCACCAATCCATTTCAAGACAATCCATTTTGTCATGAAAGCATATCTAGTCATGGTCTCCAAAGTTCCATCCCATCTCCTAAACTTGAGGATACATGTCAAGAGGCAAGTCCAAAGCACAACATTATAACATCACCGTCATGTCAAGATCAAAGTAGTTCATTTCATGACTCCATCTTTGTGTCCATTCAAGACGTCCTCCTAGACAATAATGGCAAACCAAATACACCTATCTTTGGTCAAGAGTCCATCCAAAACCATGTCATTCAAGAGGAACCTATCCTCGATCAAGACACTGTTTCCAATCATGACATTCAAAAGGCACCCATCTTTGATCAAGACACTATCTTTGATCAAGAAGTCCAAAATGATCCACTCCTAGACCTCTATGCCATTCACAATGAAATGCTTGAAGACGATTCCATTCAAACTTCAAGTAATGACACTCCCAAAAGTGAGACACTTGCCTCCATGGGACACATAGATGATCTACCACTAGAACAAGAATATTCTAACATGGACATATTTGAAAATAATCAAGCTATAGCTGAATTTAGTGGGCTCTATGACAATGACCATGAAGACGGTTTTGACATAGACTTGGAAGCACCAAGAGAATCATCGGAATCCGACATGTCACCTAATCAGACTGAAGATATAAATCAAAAACCTGTCCAACACGTCAATAAAGCTACAACATCCTATCAATTAGGATCATCTAAGTTTTTCAGAGCAGGCTTTCTTACAGAGGAGAAGATTTCAAGCATTAATCTTTCCAATAAGGATGGGTTAGCATCTTGCTTCCAAAATGACAAGTATCCCATCGTCAACAAAATCTGTCAGAACATGCATTATCAAGGCAAAGGATTAAGCATACACAAACAAGGAATTCTGGAACTTGTACAAGTTCAAGTACATTACAGACATCAAGGTCTTGGCTATTCATCAGTCAGAAAATCAAAAGACATTAGTGGTCCCTCTTCGATACTGGGGGAAACTTTATCTAATACAAATGTCAAAATGGGTATCATGAGTAGTCCTTGTCATAAGATTGTTGCCAATACCCCTTCCCTCCACACCCCAAACTATCATTCCATCATGAATAAACCTTCCATTTGGAACCAACAAAAGTCTTACAAAATACAAAATCAAATGTCAAAGGCCATCAAACCAGACAAAAAGTCAAGTGAACAAATGAAGCAAAAATGGATCCCAAAAAAAAATGGATTAAGTCAAGAATCAGGCAAAGAAAAGATGCAAAATTCAAAATTCAATCAAAATGTGGAGCCACAGCAAAAGAGGACTCCCACATACAATACATGTCCACCTCCATCAAAATGGCCATCAAGAAAGACATATAAAAGTGTTGGTTCCAAACAACATCCTAACCCAACACCCAAAGTTTGGAGAATAAAAGCATCTACATCCAAACATCCAACCAACCCATCCACGTCTACCATCATCCATCAATATCATACATCATCCTTAAATTCCAAACATCCCATGTCACAAATCCATCACATTTTGGCAACAACTCTTTACCATAAGGACTCTCATGGCACTCTATCGCGATGTGCGTATTCTGATAAGGCTAACTCTAGTATCAACAAAGATCACAATGACATCAATCAAGTGTATGCAAGCGCTATCATCCCGACAAGGCAACTACTTCAGAAAGGTCACTATTGGCATGTCATGGCACCAGTCTCTACATTGGCATCGTCAAAGGCTTTAGCATAGACAGTGGTCATATAAAGCATCAAGGCTATTCGACAAAAATGCAAAAATGCAAAAAAAATCAAAAATCAAAAAAATCGTCCCTTGATGAAAACCTAGCAAATAGGCGTCTTGGTGACACCAAAAAAAAAATTCAGAAAATATCAAAAACAGTGAAGAGAAAAATTTCGTCCAATAGTGAAAACCTGGCAAACAAGCGCTTTGGATAAGTAGCATGATGAAAACCTGGAAAACAAGCATCATGTGTAGAATAAATCATCTATGTGGACCATTACACTTGGGGGCAAGTTGTCTTATCTCCCATGCATTTCCCATGACATCTTTCCATTCATCCATCTTGGCTCTATCATGTTCATCCATTCTTCTACCTACTTTGATCTTGACAAAGACTAAGGCGCAAACACAAATCAAACTTTGGAAAACTTTTGACATGTCCATCCTTTGGTCACACACTAGTCAAAAAATACCATCTCATTATCTTCATAGCCTCCTTTTCACTATGAAACATCATCCTTGGAGACCATATGATAATTCTCCTAGTCCAAGTCATCAATCTTTCTTGTCTTATACCTGTCACCCATCTTGGTTTCCCTTGTCAATGGTTTACAAATCCCTCGACATTCCATCCAAGTCATTTCAAATGCAACAATATGGCACCCTAGCACATTATCCAAAACATTCCTTGGCTTTGTCCCTAGACCTGCTGCAGACTTTTATACTCTTGTCATAACATTGTCATCTTCACGTAGTTTTGGGATGTGTCCTTCCCACGTCAAACAACATTGTCATTTTCACGTTGTTTCGGGATGTGTCCTTCCCAGGTCAAACAACGTTGTCATCATCATCATCACCTGTCCATCGGTATTCAACTTGGCTAGCAGCAAAATCATGGTTGTCCTTGGATTCATGTGCGTTGGCATCATCCACATGCATTTGTCACAATTTTCATAAAGCATGTGCGTTGGTATCATCCACATGCATTTGCCCTAGTCTTTTTATTAAGACAATCCACAAACAACAACATGAGAAAAATTACAAAAAGTCCTGAAAAAAGATAAAAATTTGAAAATTGTCCTGAGAAAACACAAAAACATTCAAAAAAGTGTCAAAATCCCAAAAATAGAGTCAAAGTCAATCTTTGTCTGGTTAGTCCATTCAGTCTTTTTAGTCAATCTTTGTCATTTTTCCGAACTACGTTGTCTCTGCACATTTGCTACATAGGCAAGATTCATCTTTGAATCCCCGAGACATTAGGTTAGTCCTTTAGGTTTGTCAAAATAAAATTGTCAGTCAAACTTGGTCACGTCTTTTAAAACAGTCATTTGAAATGTCAAACGTCAAAATCAAGTCCAAATCAGACAACATAAGTAAATCAATTACACAGTCAGCATCAGTCAGCTTGCCAAGACATTGGTCAAAATGTCAATCTCATCACTTTTTGGTCCTCTTCAAGATGTGTCCTTCTTGGATTTGGATCTCGTCAAAGTGTCGTTTTCCTTTTTAGGATGTGTCCTTCCTGACCTCAGGCACCATCAAACCATTAGAACCATCAAAACTATCAAGCTTTCAAACAATTAATCTTCGACAAAAAAATATTGGCAATACAAAGTAAATGACTGTGAATTTTTGGATATTTTGTCTATCTTTTTATTGACTTGTCTTTTGGTCATGTTACTAGCTACCTCAAGGATGTCCCCTGAAGGATTTAGAGGTGCGACGACGTCTCATGACCTATTTTATTTTTCTTTGGTTGGTGTTTGTGGATTGTCTTAACAAAAAGACTAGGGAAAATGGGCCTCTAGTATGAGTTAGGACATTCCTTGTCTGTAATTGTCTGTTTTGCAATTGGATGACCTTGCACACCTCGGTCTATGTCATACCTTGGTGTTTGTTGTCCATTTGTGTCATTTTTATCACCCAATGATGATTCGAGCAACACGTATTAGCACCCTGGCAAATATTGAAGGATTTTAACATGCATTTCATTTGCCGCACTAACTTGCATTTCCTTCTATCCTAGCATTCATCTTTTTCTCTCTACCATTTCTTTGTCTCGTCATATTCTAGTCTTCTCATTAATTTCGAGAGCACGCCCGTGTTCTTGGAACCCAATTGTCCTCTCGAGGGGGCATATCGCTATCTCCTCGTCATTCTTCCTCAACTTATTTTGCACTGGGGCATGTTCTGGACTTGTTTTCTTTGCCATAACACGACAAGCTGCATTATGACAAAGAGGGGCAAATGTAGACACCTAAAAATGACTTAGGCTTACAAGCAACATTTTATCACCTTTTTCCTTAGCATAATTATGACATTTTAATTATGTTTATAACCCACATTCAGCTATTAATTAAATAATTCATAATCTCTCATTCTTCATGATTATTAAATAAATAAATCTTATTTATTTATTTTAATGTCTCTAATTGTCAAAGTCTTCTAATAATTAAATAAAGTCATCAATTTATTTAATTAATCCTTATCATTAAAGTCATCTTGGTTATTTAATTAATATATTTTAAATATATTGATTTAATTCCTAAATCCTCTCTTAATTAAATAAATTCATTTATTTATTTAATTAAGTAATTGTCTCTTAATTAAAATTAAATAATTATTATTAATTATTTAATTGCCTTATGTGACACTTCTATATTTTTAAATAAAGAAAATCATTTAAAAATATCTTCACATAGTTAACTGATTCTTCATTTAGTAATTGATTTCAAAAATCAATTACTTGTTATCTCACAAAATCTCTATTTTGAATTAAATTAATTCAAAATGGAATTATTCCTCTACAAATCAAGTAATTTCCAAAATTATTGATTTTCTAAAATCTCATCTTCTTGTCTTCTGATTTCTTAGTAATTTCATCTCCACTGTCACATTAAGTCTAGATTTAATTCATTTAATTAAATCTTATTTACACCTATGGGTATTTTACCCTAACCCTAATTAGGGTTGCCTTATTGAATCTTGACCTTTGATTCTAGGGTATTCTTCAATCTCTCATCTTGTTCGTTCATTCAAGATTGCATTTTCTATAAAATGACAATCTTGATTTCATTTTCGGATCCATGATCATTTAATATAAACTTTTATTATAGGCATTCTAGAGATCATAGACTTTATTTACTATTTGCATATTAGAAATTGCTTTCTAGTGTGCATAGTTTGATATTTTAAAATCCTTCAAAAGCATTGTTAAGGCTAGGCATTAGAGAAGTTTTCTCACAAAGAAATCTGAGGGCATTCCATCATTGCAGCAAGGCTTGAGAAGGTGCAATGGAAGCAATCATGAATAGAGAAGATTCGTGAGATCATTCCATTTCACTTTATTTTCCTTTTTATATTCTTATGTGTTTCATTGCTTGATATTAAACTAACTTGCAGGTACAGCTAATTATTTGAATCTTATCTTGCAGGATTTTTTAGATCATTACACAAAGTAACAAACACCCCAATCAATCTAGAAAAACATATGGAAAAGGATTCACATTCTTGAGTAAACAAGGATGTGATACAACAAGTGAACATGAAATTCATCAAATTCTAGAGAAAATAACAACTAATGAAAACACAAAGGGGTTATGATATCACACTAACCACTTTGACCCCAATTTTCGATGAAACCTTCCGACAAAAGCTATATAATTAGATGTATCGTTAGGCACTTGTGCAAATTTTCATTTTTGTTAATTTTTTATCCCCGACATTCGTTGAAATGTCAACGAACCTTTGTTTCGTCAACGTTTCGATGAAGATCTTTCACCTAAATTGCGACGGACCTGCAAAGTTTAGTTGTGGTGGGCATAAATTGAAATGAGCTCGACTATTTATTGCGACAGTATTTTGCTCGACGGTTTTCTTGGGGAAAATCAGAAGAAACTCAAGAAGATATCGCCAGGTTGAGGGTAGTCATTCTCTTTTTCTAGAATTCATTTGTGAAGTCAGATTTGTACTTCCAAGTTTGAAAATCATATTTTAAAGCAACATCTCATCAGATTTCATTTTTAATCTTGTGCATTTTTTGAATTTCATTTCCAGATTTTAGACTTGGCTTCACAAATTCTTTATAAGGGAATTGTTTATAAGTGATGGAAAATTCTTGATGGATTTGGACAAAGATTATATTTGCAAGGTTTCAATTTTAACCCTAATGATCAATTTGCAATAGATTTGGGAGCCATAGCTAGATAATATCAAAGGTGTTGGTTGTTTTTTACTGTAACCAAGTTAATCTTCTAGACACATAGCATATAAAATCTCAGATAATACTTCCTTACAATACCATCAATCTATATTCTAACCCAATACTACTTATCAAATTCTTATATGAACATAGTCACCTATAACCTCACTCAAGCATTTTAATTAATTCCTTGAAGTAAAGCCAAAATAAAAATTACACACACCATAATAGTGAGATGAACAAAATAACCCTTGATAATTTTATTCAAGAAAATAATATATTCATACAATGGAAATACATGACCTTGAAATCAGTAATTTTCATTCAAATGCTAGTACTGTCTTGAAAATTAAGTACCTTTGAAACTAAAACCTACAACAGAATGACAGTAAACCTAAGAATAGTATTTTTACTATAATATCAGGCTCTTCACAAATTCACTCTGCAACTTCAGTTAGACTCGACCTAAAGATATCTAACTTGCTAACCTGTATTTCTGGTCCTGAAATCCTTCTTATAGGGAAAATGAAGGAGCAACAAGCATCAGACCAGAAATACACCTGTCACTCGTCACTTGGACCGCCTTATGACATTTCAAAATTGGTTACAATAGCTAAGTCTCTGGAGAATCTTCTTGTTCATCCCACCCACTAGAGAATAACTGGTGCATTTGCCAAACTTTGAAATCTTGCACCAAAACTGCCACCAAGACAACCAAAATTTGTTATAACCATAACCGTTGAGTTGTTAACTGTCGGTTGTAGACTTTATCCTATTCTTGTTCAGTTAAGTACTTTTATACCCATCCTTGATATTCCTCATCCCTTGGCCAATTAAAATTTACCACCTCATTTACCTTGGCACTGTAAGGTGTATACTTTACTGCTACTTGATTCGCCTCCCTTTCAAAAGATTCAAAAAATGTGCTAGTGTTAATGATTTTATCCATACTACTCATTCGCATGTCATAATCTGAGTCATCACAAATCAATTTGATTTGTGCATTGATGATTTCATCTACCCTATCCTGCCATTGCTGCAGTGATCTAACATTTCCTTGGGCATCTACAATATCTAGTAAAGATGTGTCACTCCAGTCATCAAAACTCTTTACCAACTCTTTAATCCTAAATTCTTGAGTAAGCCTTAATTGTTGAGGCCTATTAGCTACATTTTGAAATTTTCATTTCCAAATTTTGTTGTGCAAGTTCAATATTCTGATTTTAGGAGTCTAACAGTTGGAAATCATAGTAAAATCAAAATTTAATAATTTCTAGAATTAGCATTTGAAAGTGTTTTTGGGGGTCATTAACTTCAAACTATCTTCTCTTTTGCAGGGGTGGTTGCATGCGGAATTTTTTTGGTGTAAAATATCATAATTATTATATTTTGTTACTTGAGTATGATTAGAAATTATTGGAGTGTGAGTTTGATATTTTTTGAAGATCTAAATATTCAAGCTTGGTAAAGAAAAATCATGTCAGATAATATTAGTCCAGAACAAAATGAAGAGACAGTTGCTAGATTGTGGGTTATATTGAAAAGAAAGGGTGATGGGAAATGTTATTGTCCTTGCAATAATTTCAAGGGCTTAAAGACAAGAAGACTTTTAATCACAATAGCTGAGAAACATTGTAGGCAGCATGGTCACGCTGAAGGGGGGCATGATTATCGTCCATTGGTAAGTTGTTCATTATATGTGTTTATATTGATTGAATTTGTAAATGTTTATATTGTTTTAACATTTGATATATATATATATAAAATCACTTGACCATGATCATGGTTTATTTGTGTCTGTCATTATTATAAAGGTGGGGCGCCCTAGGGCACACGATATGAATTATCACAGCCCGAAGAATGTGGTTTTGCAAGCGGAGGAACATGGAGCTGTGAATATTGAAGATGAAGTTAATGATCCTATGGAAGAAGATAATCATGCACCAGAAAACACAATTGAAGATGATGGTACAAATACATTGATCCATAACACATGTAGTGGCACATCTGATCATGTTGATCAAGATGACTTTGATGATGTTCATGATTTACCTATACTTGAGAAGGCATATGAGCACCTTTATGAAGGCTCCCAAACAACTCTTCTCTTTTTTGTATTATTGTTGGTGAACTTGAAGGTTATGAATGGTTTATCCAACATAGCAATCTCACGGATGTTAAGGTATGTCATATATGCCATCTTTTTTCATCTATTTTAATTGTTGTTAGTTCATTGCTAGTAAATAAAGGATGAAGTATGTACCATTAAGATTCTTTATATTAAGAAATTATTTTTTGTTGTAGATTGATTGGTGAATTTTTGTTACCACCATCAAATATTTTACCTCGCTCATACCGAGATTTATCTGGCATTATGAAAGATATTGGAATGGAGTATCAAGCAATAGATGCATGTCCCAATGATCATATTATATATCATAAACAACATGAATTTACAATAGAATGCCCGGAATGTCATATCAGTAGATATCGAACAGATCAACTAACAAAAAAGGTGCCTCACAAGGTTCTTCATTACATTCCCATTATTCCATGTATGCAACAATTATTTAGGCGTGAAAGCTTAGCGCAATTTATGGATTACCATGCACGTAATAGAAGTGGAGATGAGATTCTTCAAATGCCTACGGATGGTTTTGCATTTAGGGACATGGAGGAAAAATGGCCACACTTTAAAGAGGAACCTTGTAATATTAGGCGTTCATTGGTAGCGGACAGTCTCAATCCATTTGGAGAGATGAGATCTATTTACTCAGTGTGGCCTATTTTTGTTATCAACAATAACATTCCTCCATGGATGTCAATAAAGAGGGAGCACATAATGTTGGCAATGATTGTTCCAGGTATTTGTTTACATCAATTTTCTTTAACATAGTAGCATCTCATTTGTCTTATTTGTTGCATAATGACTCATATGTTTTTTCATTTAATAGTCATGTACATGAATTTATATATATTGCAGTAAAATGGTTATAATAATTATGTAATGTTTATGTTCATTCAACTAGGCAAGTACCAAGTTAAAGATATGAATGTATATGTTGAGCCTCTTATCGACGAGTTACTAAAGTTATGGAATGGCGTCACTATGTATGATGTATCTAGACCAATAGGACAAAGACAATTTCAGTTCCATGCAATGCTTGTATGGACAATTCATGATGCCCTAGGGCTAACACATTTTTCTATGCTATGTTATAACGTTCGACTGCATGAATTTAATGATATTTAATTTTATGAAGTAGATATCATGCATGTTTTTTAAGTAATCTATTCATTATATATAATTATAAAAATTGACATATTTAATCCAATTATATATGATTTGCAGGTCTTCAAACAAAGGAAAAATTTGCATGTCCAATTTGTGGTCCAAAGATGAAATCTCACCGTTCAACAAGTTTAGGAAAGCAGGTGTTTGATGAGTATAGGCACTTCCTCCACAGAAATCATAAGTATCGAACTACTGAAAAACATCTTTTCAATGGGAAAGAAGAGACTACATCAAAACCACAAAGAATGACACCTTGCCTATGGAAGTTGGAATATAATAGAATTAATCATCAAGGTTATACATTGGATCAAATTGTTTATCTATCATTTATGATATGTTTTGAATTTATATTTTTTATATTATGTTGTGTTTCTTCATGCTGTAATTGACAATGATTGTCATTGTTAATTTGTTTAACTTATATGCTTCATGAAGGATGTCAAGGCATTAATGATCGGCTAAAGAAGCTCATCGTAATGGAGACTCCAATGTTACACCAAGGGAAATTGATTTAGCATATGGTTTAAGAGATAAATAGGTATGTATAAATATATTAATCACCCGTATTATTTAATTATTTTCAATTATATTGATGTATATATATGTTGAGATTTATTTTTCTTTGCATACATTCGGCCAAGAATAAATATGTTTATGAACTGACGATATTGCAATAAGTTTTACATGTTTGACATATTGCAGGTGAAACACCACAAGGCTATGTGGTGCAATGGTCATAAATTTCGAATCAAAAACTTGGATGACACGAAGAAAAATTGTGATTCTGGGATAACTAAAGTCTTCCAGGTGACTAATGTTTCATCTAGAAGCGATATACATCCAGAAGTCTCAAAAAATCAATACTTGAGTGTGACTTTAAGTCCTTCAAATTAGTTATGTTTGTTGTCCTATGGTACAGGCTATGATTGAATGAAAATGATCCCGAGAGAACTATTATTGAACATGATAACGGATTCACCATGGTTAATACAAGGTATTTTGAGCGAGCTAGAAATGAGCCCTATGTTCCTCCAAGCCAATGTGAGCAGGCATTTTACTCAGAGGTTCTAGGTAAAGTGGTTTGGTCATATGTTGTTAGACATGATCCAAGAGGAAGGCCGATAAAGTATAATGTGGTAGAAGAAGAAGATACTGAAGAAATAGAAGATGATGTAGATGATGATCAAGATCAACAGTTAGTTGATGATGTGCCTGACGAAGATGTCGAAGAGGAGGAACTAGATCATGATGATATAGGAGTTAATGTTCATGAAGATGATATCTGTGTGGATGATGACATTATCAAAACTGATATCAATGACGATGATGATGATATGACCAATCCTTACAATGTTGAATCTAGATCGGATGATACTAACAAAGAGTTGGATGAAGAAGAAGATCAATGAAATTGAAATGTATGAGTTATGTGATTGTATTATCTATTTGATATTAATTTCTTGATAGAATTATATTTGACTTATGTGGTTACATAATTAATTTATGATGTTTTTAATTTTAATTATATTAGAATATGTTCAGTTAACAAATGTAAAAAATAAAATGGATAAACCAAAAGATGAAAGCATGAGACCACTGCCTTGTTGGGTGTATGGAGTCTAATGAAGATCTATAAAAGTGTAATCTATGATGACAATAATTCAAAGTGTTTGGCACATAGATGTAGTTTATAACTTGTATAAATGTGGAAGTAAATGACTAACAAACTCTACTTGAGATAGAATGCCAATCCTAGTTATGTGATTCTTCTTATTGATCCAATTAATACTCTTCAGTTACTATGATTGACTACTAGAAGGGTTTAATCTTTACTTGAAAGAACCAAATAATCACATCACACAAATACAACAAATGTGTATCGATAAACTGAATATATTTATATGCTTCATATATCAATTTAGACAACAGAAAAGCATCAAAATGGAGACAACCAGATAACTATATAATTCCACAAATAGCTTATACCAAGATTAAGCCACAAGTTCAGACATCTTCATTAACTTCATCAAAATTCATACAAGCATCTGAGTCTTTTAAAGGAAAGTTTCATTGCAAACTATCTATTGTATCTTTCTCCTATCCACCTATATCTGTTTTACATTATGAAACAGATATAAATATATCAAAATTGTGAAAGGGTACGTCCTTTGAGAAATGTCTTTTGCTTAACAACAATAACAAACTAGAAATTATACTCTATTAAGCCATAAATAGATGTTTTGATATATAATCTTGATAAGTTCATCACTTGTGTGTATCAGCATCCTTCAGTGCATTCCTTATGGCTAGCTCCATTTCGAACATCTTCTCATTCTGTTCACATGCCCTTTCCATTGTTAAATCATTTCCTGTGGCTGTCTCCAGAATTGTTTGCATCATCGTCTGGCATTCCTTCATCCATCCTATGGTAATAGACATTATTTTACTCCTCTTTGGTTAATTACTTGTCCACCCATCTCTGATACTCTTCATCCATTGGCCAACGAAATTTCACGACCTCATTCACCTTACTATTGTAAGGTGTGTACTTCACTGCAACCTGATTGGCTTCCCTTTCAAAAAACTCTAAAAATGTGCTGGTGTTAATTATCTTATCCATACTATTTACCAACAAATCATAGTTTGAATCATCACAAATCAATTTAATTTTTGCATTGATAACTTCTTCTAACCCATCCTGCCACTGTTCCAATGTCTTAATATTTCCTTGTGCATCAATAATGTCTGCCAAAAATGTATCATTCCAGTCATCAAATCTCTTTATTAGCTCCCTAATTCTTCTACTGAAATCATCGGGTAGGGCCTAGAATCCGCTCAATGATTTTACAAAGTTTTGAGTAGGCTTCAATGATTGGGGCCTGTTGTCTACATCAAACCTAGAAGTTTTGTACATAATATCCAGATCGTTGGCCCTAGGGATCCATTTCTCAGCCAAAGGCAAAACTATTTCTCGATCCCTATTGATATTTTTAATTCCACCCAAGAATAAAGAATACAAAGAATGTATAGATGGTAATTTGCCATCAAAATTTTCATTAAGATGCCTCAAAACTGTGTCAACCACCTCACTGTGTTTGGAAATTGCATCATCCTCACTTGCCTTTAAGGCAGCCTACAATTTTGTGATCCTATTCAACATTTGCTTCTTGGTGGGATCCATAGAATATTCAACTTCTTCTTCAACTAGCCCTAGTGTAGGACTGAGAGCAGGTGCTTGGATGGGGGACCCCGGAGTTGAAACAATTGGAGTAGTATGGGGGATCGATCCTACAATAGAAGGTAATGCTCTGATACCAGGAGCACTGGAGGATTCTCCCACCTACCCATATTTCAACCTATCTACTTTAGATTGCAGCTCAACATTCCTTTGCTGCATCCTACTATATTTTGCAATTATCATATTGTATTTCTCCATCAAAATCTTCTTTTCAAACTCTTCTCTCTCAGCTATCTTTTGGGCCAATTTGGCCACATTCACTGTCAAGCTTGTAGCTTCTATTGTTGAAGTTTCAGAAGCTCTCTTGATGATTAGCCCTCCCCTTAGGTTTGGGATAATATTAGTTACATTTGGCTTTCTTCCCTGGGGTTCCAATGCCCATATGGCTAGAGTTGCATACTCCTCACTGAAGGCAGAGTCCTGCGGAGCTACCTTAACCTCTTCTTCACTGTTTTGTATAGGGTGCTTGGATTGTAAGATAGCATTGAATGCAACTGCATTAGCTATGTCCCATTCAGGCAAAAGTAAGACACCGGCCTGAGTCACAAGTCTTCTTCCCTCCTCAGGAGTGATGCCTTTGAATTCTTCCATTAATTCGGCCTTGACCTCATCATCATTCACCTGCTCAGACCTATCAGGTCTCGATTCTCTCCTACTCTTGCATTTTTTCTGGTACTCTTCTAGTTTCATCCTCCAAACTAGTTTCAAGAATACAAGAGTCTTTAAAAATGCATCATCATCCAATAATTCCCTATAGGCCTCCATCCTAGCATCTTGTACACATTGCCCCTTTACATCCATGTCAGAAAGCACCAATTGTGTTGATCTAGGAGGGGAAGGGATACCAACCTGCATGTCTTGATCAGTCACAATTATCTCATCCATCAAAGTTCCCTGTGTTTCCTCAACTCTCTGCCTCTTAGGGCTTGCCTCTAATGGTAACACTATAGGATCACCTCTTGGTGGTGAATCTAGATCCACAATCCTTATCCCTCCGGGTGCTCTAATCCTTGGACCCAATTGTGATAATGCTTGCATGACTTGTTTTCCCTTCTGATCCCCTTCATCCTCATCACTGCTCGCATTCCTCTTTCTCTTGTATAGAGGCATGTCAACTGGTGGCTGATAAGCTGGCCTTGTTTCTTCAGGCCTCACATCCGGACTTTCTATACCAAAATCTAATTTCAAACTGACCCTCTTGGTCATCAAGGTGGCCATGATACTTTTGAAATTAGCCATTAAGAAGCCTATTCTCTTGTGAAATGGAGTGAACTCCATTAATGGATCATATTTTGGATCCATTTTATGTATTATAGCCAAAAGCTTTTCATATGCAATCCATTTTTCTTTATTCAACTCCTACCTATTCAAATCAAACTCATTTCTGATTAGGTCCTCAGGAAAGTTGAATTCATGTGCAAATTTGCCACCTTTAATTTGTTGTCTGAACAATGCAAAGAATGCCTCAGGGTCATGTTGTCTCCTAGGACCATTCCTCAAATTGAAGTCATCAAAAAACCTTCTGAAGTGGACCCATCCTCCCTTGGAATAGACAAAATTAGAAACAACGGTGTAGTCAGGGAAGAAAGTCCCTTTTCCTTTCTTTGTTAGGTTGTCCTCATGAATACAACCTAGTTGCCACATTACTTCAGCAAACCCCATCCTTGATGGTACATTAAAGGGGAGGATATGAGGGGTTCCCTGGAAACCATACACCCTCAAGATAGTGCTTATAGGGTACAAGATGATATCACCCCAATTGTGACACACTTTTAAATTAGGCTTCCTCACCTTCGGTCGAAGGAAGTCATGCAAATCTTCAAGGACTCTTGGCACATTTACCACCAACCGAACCTTGAGTCTAGAGGAAAACTAGTTATCAAACTGCACAAAGCTAGCACCTCCCCTATTGTAAGACAAATCTGCACTCCACACCTATACTGGTAACCTTTCTCCATTCACCTCTTGCCTCAACTCCATGTTTTCTGAGAAGAAAACAACATTCTTGTATAAGAACATATGCATCAATAGGGAGTACCAGAAAAAAGGAGTGCTAGTATCCCCACATGTAGCTTCATCAAACCCTCATGCATCTTCTTTGATAGGAATGATGCAAAGTCATATACCACAGAGAAGTTGGGATGTTGAATCTGGGCTCCCATAAACATGTACACAATTGGAATCACAGTATTAGGGTTGAACCCTAAAATCTTGCACAATGAATAAAATGTTGTCAGGAAGTGACTGGCAAAACAGCTCAGCCTGAAAGGCTCCTAGTCATTTGGGCTGATATGAATTGTTGAACTGCCTTCCCTGGCCAGGTGAAGAGGAAGCAACTTCAATCTGAAAAGATGCTTTAACCTTTTGTACTCCTCCTTCATCTTCTCAAAATCTATTTGGACTAAGAAAGGGCTATACTCAATCAAATAAAAAAAAAATTGAATCTCATTTGCATTTAGGCTTAGCAGAATTCCACCATCATTATCCCTTATGACCCTTGTCACAGGATCATACTGTGTTGCCACTGCTCTGAGCAAGTCAACATCAAGGAACACATTTGGCACTGTTAGTTTCCCCATGTCATATCTCCAAGCATTAGAGAAGGGGTGAGGTAAGTTTCGTTGTCCATACCATAGCCTAAACATTTCAAGACCAGTCATAGGAATCCTGGCATCCGCAATGTTAGAATTTTTGCATAGTAGACCTTTGCCTAGGGTCTTTCCATTCATTAAAACCAAACCAATCTTCCTATCATTTTTTGACAACGGGAGTTGATCTAGGAAGTCATCATACAAATTCCTCTTCAAATAATCAACATGGCTAGAGTGCTACTTCAGTGGTGCCATCTTAAACAACTAGGGCTTCTTTTAAGAAATCAAATCCTCAAAGAAACTAGGGGTATCTAGAACACAAAAATACAACACAACTGTGCAATTCCAGTAATTCAAATGAACCAATAACCCTACGACAATAATTAAAAAAACCCCTTGACCAGCACAATAGAACCCTTCACAAAGATACAGTCAAATTAACCCAACAGTTTAGAAAATAACTCACGGGATTCCGCGCCTTACAGAGAACCAAACTTCACAGTGATCGCACGAAAAATGTTATCTCTGGCTCTGAACTACTTGGAAAATACTTGAATGCTTTTGTGATGAAGATAGAAAAAGAGTAGATACTTTATGTCGATTGAATTGAGGCAATAGACATCTCGTCGGCCATTAAAGCTCATTTGCATGCTGCCCCAATGGCTCCACTCGCATTTGATGCGAATTTAAACTTCAGTTGTCGATCTTTTATTTTTGTCAGATCATCGAACGGCCATCTTCAAAAGGGCTGACGAAATCTCCATGCAAGCGTCGAGGGCCCACCGCAGAAACAATGCCAAACGAATACACATGGCACCCGCCAGTTATATCGCGATCACTAAACATCCTGCATCTTTGGATCACGTGATGGCGAGCAACCGTTGATTCCTACCATCGACGATCGTGTTCACCCACAACAGTCAGCAACACCAAACATAACCGTCGAGCAACTTCTTACCAAGATTATAACATCACCATCGATCTCAAGCACGTGCATCTCGTAGCTATTTTAGTAACCCACTTTATAATGTATTTACGTCTGACACAAATATTAAATGCTTTATTAATCCATTTTTGGCATCGGCATCTTGGGACACATGGCGATTGCCTATGATATCACAATCACCAAATAATCAGCAGTGATGTCATCACAAGATCGCGGGGAGCGATCAGCATCAATCGTAGGAAGATCGATGGTCATTAAAAACACAGCAGTTAGCAGCACCAAACATAACCGTCGAGCAACATTTTACTAAGATTATAACATCACCGTCGATCTCGAGCACGTGCATCTCGTAGCTATTTTAGTAACCCACTTTATAATGTATTTAAGTCCAACACAAATATTAAATGCTTTATTAGTTCCTTTTCGGCATCGACAGATTGGGACACATGGTGCTCTCCCATGATATCGCAATTGCCAAACAACCAACAGTGATGTCATCACGAGATCACGAGGAATAGCTAGGATCAATCGTAGGAAGATCGACGGTCATTAAAAACACAACAGTCAGCAGCACCAAACATAACCGTCGAGCAACTTTTTACCAAGATTATAATATCACCATCGATCTTGAGCACATGCATCTCACAGTTGTTTTAGTAACCCACTTTATAATGTATTTAAGTCCGACACAAATATTAAATGCTTTATTAATCCCTTTTCGGCATCGACAGCTTGGGACATCTGGCGCTCACCCATGATATCATAATCGCCAAACAACCAACAGTGATGTCATCGCGAGATGGCGAGGAGCAGTCAGGATCAATTGTAGGAAGATCGATGGTCATTAAAAATACCCCCTACAAAATTAAAAAACTATTAAAATGTCAGGGGAAATAACCTTTTTGTTTGTGCAGATTGTGCGGTCATCAGATGAAGTGATTTCAATCTTGACTGTTGCTCATAGACCTTGCAAGGTTTCTGCTAACGTCACAAGTATGGTGCGAGGCATGCGAGATTCTACCATCTATCACATTTGATGGTGGGGACCATTTTTTCTCATTGATCGATTATGAAGGCTGATGCCGACAGCTATTTCCATACTGACGCATCGTGGTCGTTTCTTGCTGACCTCACGCAATTAAAATTGTAGTTTCAATAATGTTGTGAGGTGTGTGATTTGGTGACGCATGGACTCCGATGCTGTGTGCTGATAACAAAGATGGGAACCATTTCTGTGCTGATGTGGTGCTCAGTAGGTGAATATCCTATCTGTTTGGTGATTAGAAGGAGAACGTGGCATATTCAAACTATTTTGACTAAATATGAGCCGTTCTCCTGGCCAACATTGTGATTGATCAACGGCTCATATTTAAAAATAAACTGGTATTGCACAATAGCCATTTTATCTCGCGTGAGTGAATAGTAATGGCTGAGTTCGACTCTGCCTACATAATTAAATGCTCAAATTTGTGAATTACTATTTCAGTTTTGTATCTCTACATTGAGGAAGAATTGCTTAGTATCGAGTGAAGCAATCTCTGGTTATGATTTCTCAATTTTGCTGCCTTGGATGTTCTGCAATTGAAACCGTAAGTAGCACGTATGCCATTTCTTGTAAATTTAGAATATTTTATGGTTGCTTGCTGGGCAATTCATGATTGTTTCCTGTCTCTGTTCTTGAAGAATTGATTGAATAGATTCGCTTTTAGAGCTTGTCTAGATAATTGCTAGGGTTTTTTGAATATTGAAAAAATTTCTATTAAGGCTAAAAGAGAAAATTGTAATTATTTGTTATCTGAAAATAAGCAAACCCTAGTTCGAATTATCATTAGTCTAGTCTAAATGGTACCCAAGGCCCGAAGTTCTGGTTCTGAAACCACTACCAGGTCTTTATCCCAAGATATTATTGATTTGTTGCAACCCTCTACTAGCAAGAAGCAAGAGGGAAAGGTTTTTTTCTATGGGCCTCGAATCTTGGAAGGATTGACAGATAAGGAATGTGCAATTCAAGATGTCGAGTTACCATACACTAGGTGGCAGTTGTTCTCCAATTGGTTTGGGAATAGGAATTTGTTGGTTCCTTTGTGTAACCCCTAGAGGTTAGATCTAGGTAAATTAGTGGTTCCTAATGTTTATATGGATGTAGATCTTTTAAAGGACATTGTTTCTAGATATGACCCTATGGCCCGAATTGTCAGAACACATACAGGTGTGCAGATCATTAATATAACCAAAGAAGAAATTGCAGAGATTTTCAAATTGCACGAATGGAGTTGGGATATGGTTCCTGTCGACTTGGAGGTTTTTAGAAAAGAATATAGAAATACTAAGGGTTTATTCAGAACATCCTTCTTAATACCTCATTTGGCAGTCTCAGGAAAAGGAAAAAATCAGAAGAAGGTAGTAATTGGCAGGAATGAGCCCGAACCTCTTCCTGTGGGCTATTTCGCCATTTATTTCAAGAAGACTGTTTGTGCTTTATGTCAAGTTCTGGGAGTCAGCTTAAAGAAAACCTTGCCTACCGATATTATGTATATGGCAGTAAATCTCTAGCATCCAAGTTTTAATGTAATATATGATTTTGCCACTTATTTGGCAGAGAAGATGCACATGGGTCTAGTAGCCCTAAAGGAGGGGAAGAATTGGGTTGGATTCAAATGGTAGTCCTTGTTAATCCACATGTTTCTATATAGGGGTCAGGCTATGTTCGAAAAAGATATGAAATTAAAGAAGGAAGGAAACATTGAAATGCATGTCCAGTATTGGACTAGGATTCTTGACATGCATGATCATGAGTTTGATTATGTAACTTTCCATAATGTCTTTGGATCTAATTAAGGGAGGCTCTGGTTCGTGACCCCCCAAGGATCCCAAAAAAAATTCATGACTTCTTGAGGCCGATGGAGAGAAGGCCTAAATTGAACATAATGCACAATTGGGGAGACATTTTCCCCTATCGTAATACCACGATTTTTAGGGTTTTTGGCACTAATTTCAATCCAAAGGTTCTTCCAAGGGAGGTACCCCTTAGACTTGGATTTTTGGAAATCATGAGGCAGTTTGGGGGTGCTCAAGAACTACACTTACCAGCTGAACAAAAGAAAGGTTCTTTCTTCCCTGAATATACAACATTTGCCAATTTTGTTATGGCAAAGGGAGGATGGAAGGAGTTGCATCAATTACTTGGGCCTTATAGGCTAAGGACAATGCACCCTAGGAATCATGATCCCGAGGGTTTTATCTCTCAAATGAAGGCAAAACATCGGATAGGAGCTTTTGTCCACAACTTCTACTTTCCTGAGGACATCATCAGGAATATTTTTGATGCGGAATTACAAGATGATAGAAAGGCACTATACATTGCCTACTCTAAAATGGTAAAAAGTAAGCAAGAGAAAATACCTAGTTTCAATCCCATACCTAATGCTAAAGATGAGTTTAGTAGGCCAATGTATGCTATTGATAATTTTGAGAACTTGGTTGGGGTTTTGAAAGATAAAATGGTTGTGGAAGAAAGGGGAAAATCACAAACCATCGAGGAGTACCCTGAGGTAAAGGAAGAGGAGAGGCCTACTTATTAGCTCCAAAAGAAGATAAGGGTTTTTTCTAGAAGAAAGGGAAGTAGGGCTGAAGATGTTGCTAAAAATGTTGCACCATCTTCTTCAAGGCAGTCAGTACCAAATGTTGTTGATTTGGATTCTCCTCCAAGTTTTTCAGAACATGCTTGCCCACCATCACCAAAGAGGCAAAGGGTTGAAAGGGTAAAGATTGTTGATCGTGATGGTGAAGAGGATGATGACATTATTGTCCCTCCAAATGAAATGCATCCTAAGATGCCATTGGACCCAGTTGACATTGCAACAGGTTCAGGTACATTTTTTTGAGGTTAGGAAAAGATGAAATCAAAGGAATAACAAGCAATGATGACTTGAGAATAGAAGCCTACACAGAGTTCATGATGGATGACTCTTTTATTCAAACCGGTTCATTTAAATATTTTGTGTGGAGAGCACATACTGCATTATATGCTAAGAAGGTGGCATATGAGATAAGTCTGCATCCAGAGCTCCCAGAGAAGGTAATTCAAACTAAGGTCAGGGAATAGATGAGAGAAAGATTCAAAGGAATAACACCAAAGAAGGGCTGGGAATTGGTACAAAAAAGTGGACTATTGCTACTCCCAGAATGGGATATCACTGATGCTGTGGTGTTTGACACAATAAGAAGGGCTAATAAGCCACTTCTTGCTACTAAAGAGGAGGCTACATTGGCACTCAAGGGATCGGCCTTTAATGAGGAATGGGATGCATTGGCAATCTGGTCCCTATCTACTGGCTCTAGAAAGCCAATTGTTGCAGAACCTTCTGACTTCAGTGGTCACTTGGTTGTGAGGAGAGTTGCTAACACCCCAGCACTGGAAGCTACTGATACGGTTGTGAATGTTGCCAAATTCACCAGAGCAACTATTGAAGATCTGATCAAGGAGCGGGATACTCTGAGAGGCCAATATAATGACATTATTATTGAATATAATAAGAGTCAACAAAAGGTAGCAGAGTTAGAAACTAAATTGGCTTTATTGAGGCAACAAATCGATACCATGAGATCTCAAAAGCAAGCCAATTCTAGCCACACTTTTCCCGACCCACTAGTAGAGCAGTCTCAACCTTTTGCACAAGCACAGTCTTCGGCTATTGTCCCATATAATATGGGACAAGTGCCTATCGCTATTGAGAGGGCTACTAGCCTTGGAGGGGGACTTTCTAGGGAGAAACTAATTCATCAGGTTGAAGAATATAAGGAGATGGTAAAGCAAATCTGGGATGTAGTAGGAAGAAACAATGCAGTGATAGTGGACATTGTTTTGAAACATTTAAACAGAACGGTCCAGAGTAAGCTAAACAGTGTTCATGCAAATTATGTCCTAATGTTGCAAGCACTAAAAATGTTTCGAAGGGATAAAGAATTGGCCATCTCATTGCTAAAAAAATGGAGCCCTAGAATGGATAAGTTGAGATTCATGGCAATAGGGGCAAAACAACATGGTGATAAATATCCTAATGTTATTGCAACATATCAATTGGTCAAGGGAATTTTTGAGCAGAAGTTTCAGGGAAGAGTTGCTAATAGATTACAATTTGAATAGTTTAGATACAAAGACAATTACTATGGGGGTGGTATGTACTATATACCATTTTACCCAACCTCCAATTAATGACTCCAATATACCATTTTATTACTTTTTTTTTTTTTGTAAGTCTAATGGTTTCATTTCAGCAATGTTTTTTATATTTAATTTTTGTCACAGCAGGACATTGATCATACAAGGAAGGCTCCAACCCAGAGCACAGATCGCAATCCATCTTCAGGCGTTTCTATCTGACAGGTTTACCTCATTATAATTGTACAAATTAGATACAAGAAAAATGTTTTATTATTATGTTTTTTTCATGAGTTTATTGGGTTAATTTCAATAATTTTTTTAATATTCTTGTTGCAGTCGGATGATCGGGGAAAGGAACCAGTAGTATAGGAGAACATCCATATGGAGGTGGAGTCACTATTATGTGATGATGACATTGCATTTTCCACAAACCCTATGGATATGATGAGGAAGGCCCAAAAAAAATGCAATCAAGAAATCCTTAAGTTGGTATTCATAGTGCCTCAAACAGATGAGATAAGAGAAAGGGTTAAACAATTGTCTAAGAGACCATAGAACTTGCAAGTAATTTGTCATGAGATCTTTAATTATAACATAATTTCATTCATGGTTTATAATTTTTTACTCTTTTATTTCATGAACTAAAATCTATGTTGTTTTTACAAGATTATTTGCATCCTCATCATGCTACTGGCCATGATCAAGGTACTGCAAGTGTCAATCTTGATCTTCTTGCACATACAACACTTTATCCGGCCCCATCATCTGTGCCTATATTTTCGATTGAAATGTCGACAGCACATACCATGCAGGCATTCGGTAGTCCACCATCTAGCAGTGAACACATGCCACCACATGTGTTAGTACCTGTGGATACAGAGCCTGCTAGTACTAGTGATGTTTTAGCAGCATTTCCTAGATCTTCCCGTATTACTAGTATGGGAACATTGTTGGTCACATTTGTGGTGACCGAGGACTTCCTTCCCATAAAGATAGAGAAGGTCCCAGGTACTTTAAAATATTTTAATTATTATTATATATAATCCAATTGAAATTTACTTATTGATCACTCTTTATAGACTAATGATCCCATGATCATTTTGCAGGAAATGATGTTTTCTTATAAACATCTAAGTGATATTACATTGGAGCTCTTTGGGCCCACCATACGTACATGGTGGAATGCCCAAAATCAAGATTTAAAGGATGAGCTCATTAACCGTTTAGTTGTGTTGTTTGGTGATAAAACATTCAACCAAACCAAGGTCCTTAAGAAAGTTGGTACCTATCTAAAGTATGTGAGGGACCAATATAGGTCACATTTAGAGAAGAACATAAAGTACGAGCATCCCCCCATGATTTCGGAAAGGGAGTGGAAGGACTTGGTGTCGGATGGAAAGGAGAAGGCTGAAAAGAAGAAAGGAAAGACACCATTGGGGCAAGCAAGGTATGTGATACTATCAACAATTTAATTATATATTGAATACTCTTTCCTTTTACATAATCTAACGTATTTCAATTTTTTCATAGGCTGCCCAACACATCGAAGGCAACAAAGGCAAGATTAGAAAAACACAGGCAACACAAACTTGGCTCTGGTGGTTATATGAAAACAACCGCATGATTTGTAAGTATCAATAAATGAAATATTGCATCCAAATAATAAATTGCAAACAATTTTTGTTTTATCACACCATGGAAGCAAAATTCATGATCGCATGCAAAAATTTAGGGCTTTGATTTCAATAGAGTGCCCACAGAAGAGGACCTGAAGATTGCCTTCCACCAAGGCTATGGAGCCCTGACTAAACAGCTAAGAGTCTCGACTGGGCAAACACAATCTTCCACTACATCCAACACACAAGTAAATAAACTCAATAAAGTTTATTTCAAATTGAATACTTGTGCAATTTTTTCAATATTAATTCCTACCATAATAATGTGCCTATTTTTTTTACACAGATAAGCAATGATAATACTGCACATGACACTGGAATGTAGCCTAGTGAGGGTGGAGCGCAACCTGTCAATGAAGGCCATGGTGTGCATCCTGGTACTGGAATTATTCATGTGCTATAAAAAATGCAGTATGGATTAATACAATTAAACATCTTTAATTGCATTTGGTGTATTAATCAATGTAACCTTTCGTGTTTCAACTTTAGAGCATGTAGAGCGTGATCAACATGTTGAGCATGATTAGGCTAGACAAGATCAGAAATATGATGTGGCTGCATCAGGTAAAGAGGACCAATCTAATGTTCTTTTAAACATATTTAATTGTAATTCGTGTATTAATTAATGTAATCTTTCATGTTTCAACTCCAGATCAGGATTTAGAGGGTGTTCAGCATGTTCAACATGAGGCTATAAGACAATATCAGGAATATGATGTGGCCAATTCAAGTAAAGAGAACCACTCTAATATTCTTTTAATTAATAAAATACATGTAACAATAATAATAAAACATATCAATTTAAAATTTCTTTGCTATTGCAGTAGACCCCCCCTTGCAGCCCCATCCACGTTGTGAGTACACAACTAGGCATACATTAAGATCACGAGCAGAGCTCGGAACAACTAAAGGGGGGACAAATGATTTTGAAAATGATACTCCACTTCAGCTTTATTTAGCTGGAAAAAAGAAACAAAAAAAAAAAGTGAGTGTAATCATATTATGACAAGTTGACAACCATATTTTTGATAATATGTAAAAACTGAAAAAATGAATGTTATATGTTAATGAATGAATGTGAATATGTTAATGAATAAATGTTATACGTTAATGAATGAATGTTATATTTTATTAACGGATGATTGAATGAATGTTATATGTTATTAATGGATGAATGAATTATTAATGGTATATGATCGGGTATGGGGAATTGAGAGTGATGTGAGGGGGGGAGGGAGGGGCCAAATGAACTTCCACCTTCACATGGTTGGCCCTATTAAGTAGAGAATATTAAACTATTCTCAAAAAAAAGAGAAGCTCAATAAGGTAAGAAATGCACTTTTCAATATAAGAAATGCATCGTTTGAAGTATCAAATCAATATGCAAAGATGAAAGAAAGTGCTAAATTTTCACTATGAACATTGTGTTGTGTGTGGATTTGGATCATAATGTAATGTTTTTTATTTTTATTTTAGTGGTCTCTAAAATTTGACTTTTGTGCATAACAGGTTAGTGGAAAATTTGATAGCTCTGAAGGGTTTAGAGGATCAATTGAGATAGATACGCGGATATTTGGATCTTTTTGTTGATGGGAGGCTTCCACTTAACCATGAAATTTTATACCATCTGCAGGTATGCTAAAATATCTCTACTTACATTCATTCAACTTACTGTAATATAATAACTGATCACAAAAATCTCTTGTTCATTATACTTACATGGATTTTCATGCCCTGTTCCAAAGCACGTGTTTTAAAACAAGAAAGAAGGATGCTGGCAAGGGTTAAGGAATTTGGCTTTACACCTACCAATTGCATAGTTTACTTCATTCATCCAGCATATTGCCTATGCATTTCACAATTGTTGGAATCATATACTATAATTACAGAACTAATAAAATTAAAATATGTAAGTTTCAAATATGGCATTACATATCTTTCTATGAATTTTTAAAAGAAAATATCAAAATGGAGAAGTATTAACAAATTAATCTGCATAATTTCTAAGAGATTAGGGAATTTTTTTTGCAGAGTTATCTTAAATATATTTAAGACAAAAGTAACTTATAGAGATTGAAGCAGAATATCAGTAGTCTAAAATCACCAGTCAACACATCTTAGTAGTATCTCAATTCAAGAGAACTAGGTACACTATCCATTAGCGAGTAAAACAAATAAAATCAATTCATAAGATTATTCTGTTCTAATAGGGTTGACTGGTTGCTTCTTTCTTTTTGATTTTCAGGAAGTCATCAATATACACTTGGTTTTCTTGCCTTCTCTTGCCTCGTGGCTAGAGAGTTTCTGTAGAAGGCATCAAAGTAACCTTCAAGATTGACAATGGCAATGAGTACAAGGTTAGTATAACTTACTGCTAATTGGGTATGATTGTATTTGTTCAAGACCAATTTAGATTCATTTTCTGCTCACACTACTTCTATTTACATTTATGTTTTTCTAATATCCATTTTCCTTTACATTCATATTCTTCTATACATATTGTGTTTACAGTAATTTTTTCCTTAATTTAATCTAGGGGAGAGGACTGACCAGTACCTGAGCAACTTTCAATGTCATGTTGTTAGGATTTACTGTGAAGCTAATCCAAAGGTTTTCATTGTTGTTTGAAGCCATATTCTAGTGCTTTCTCTACAAAGCCCACATGATCCCCATCAAGTATCTTCTTTTTGTAGTCTCTAAATTTCTTAGAATAAATCAACAACCAGTTTGTCTAAATGTGGCTCCTTGTTTACACATTAATATCTCTTTTGGCAGCAATGGATCAAATTGGATTCATGGGGTCTTAAAGAGAAGTCTGTCAAACATGAAGAGATCAAGAGTGGGACTAGGTAAAACCATTCATAATCATGCTCATATTGTTTTATTGACTGTCTAAGAGCTAAGTATCCAAGATAACATTCTGTATTTTTCTATTGAATTTCTAGAGAGAATAATTTTGGGTTTGCAATCCTATTTTTTAATACACTAGCTAAGTATCCAAGATGCACTACAGGTACTCTTTCTCACCAAATTTCTCATTTTCCACAAATTTAGATTCTATTGTGTAGTTTAATATTCACTAGTTTGATTTTTTCTTTTTTAGCAAAATTAGAATCCAGTTCGTAAGTTGTGCTTGTTGTCCATGATAGTCCCCTTGATCTCATGACTCATCATAGGTATTATATTTTGCTCCAATTGTTGATCAACATCAAATGTGGCCATCATAATATCATCCATAGCCTCCATATTCTACAATTATTCATTGCTCATTTCTCATACATAGTAACCAAATAATGCAGGCCTAGAGCTTGGACTGTAGATGTATGCAAAAAATGATAAATCCCTGCCTCTGTAAGCCTAATTAAACAAAAAAACTAACATGTTGTTTGATATTTTAAATAGTCATATGACTGTCCTTTTTCTATCTTGTAAACACTTACTCAATGCATACAATAATTTATTGAAATGCAAAGTTGAATGGCCTCTTAACTCTTGACACTAATGTCAATGCATTTGTCCAAACAAGGTTAATCATATTGTGATCTAAATTTTCATAATGAAGTCTTCCAATCTGAGCATTGATGACAATCCATCTTGTCTTTTACTACCCCTATTAAATGCTCATCATCTTGGCACATCAACTTTCTCTCTTTGATTGGCTTATCCTTATGTCTTGTCATTATCCCTATGGATGCACTTTGGAGCCTCCTACTACTTTTATATATCACCCAGAGTCACCCCGATATGCCTACATTTCAATGAATACTTTTTTTTTTTTTTAAAATTGCATTGTTCCATCGAAATTGTGACGAACCACAAAAACGCCCAACAACCTTGCTATGCACCCAATGAAATTTCGTCGTAATGAATTTCCTATTTCGTCGTGAGTGTGACGATCTTGCACCGTAATGACTTGCCTATTGTGTCGCATGTTTGACGCTCTTATGTCACACGTGCTCTGGGCACTATTCGTCACTAGATCGATGAATGTATGTCGATGCTCCGATGCTTCAGCGATGATATGCCGCACGTGCTCCGGGTACTGTTCATTGGTAGACCGACGATACAGTCATCTCCACCCCAACGAATGTATGTCTTTGCTCCGACGATTCAGCGACGGTATGCTACATGTGCTCCGGGTATTGTTCGTCGCTCGACCGATGACTATATGTCACTGCTCTGATGCTTTAGAGAAGGTATGTCGCACAAGCTCCAGACATGTTTCGTCACTAAGCTGATGACACTTTTGTCCTAGTTCTGACGAATGTATGATGTTGTTCTGACACTTCGGTGATGGTGTTCCGCCCGCAGTCCACCCACTGCTCGTCACGTGATCGACAGAATGGGCGTCGTTATTCTGACAAACTAGCATCAGGAGGGCAACATTTTATTGTCCGTCAGGATATAGATGAAAATTGAGCGACGGCGCTGATTTGTGCGATTCGTCGGTCAGCCAACAATAGATCGTCAAAATTCTGATGAACTGCCATCGGAAATTGGGGTCAAATCCATTAGTGTCAAGATCCCTCTCACAAAATAAGTGCTCCTAAAGAATACCTAAGGCTTTGTAGTGATGGTATAGTGATCTTAGATTTTCCTACTGATATGAATGTCATTATTCCTAAAGAAAAACCAATGATTCACAACAATGATAAGGATGATAGGATCACCTTAGGTCCTCCTCCTCAACCTTCAACTCAAGAAATTGATGAATCTAGCAAGTGCAAGAGACTAGGTAAAAGCTACAAAAACTTAAGTTACCTTGTCCACCACCTAAAAGTGAAAGGAAACTACAATTTCTTTTGAACAAAGAACTAAAAACATTACCACCAATGAAAGATAGGCTCATACTATATCCTAAATATTCAAATGTTCCACATTGTCGATACCACAGAACTCTTGGACATAGTACTAAGGAGTCACGTGCATTCAAGTTAATATTCAAAACCTTTCACTTCAATGGAAATGATTGCCATCAAGTGATTGCATAGCATATCCTTTTCCACCCCTTTTTATGTAATAGTTGTAGAACATTTTATTCTCACTATTACATGATCTTTCCCATCATCTACCTTGGCTCATTCTTTTCTTGCACTCAGTGGGGGAAAGAAATAGATAGCCTTATCCTAGTAATGAAATTTTTGTTGTCCCTTTGGTATGTTGTCTACCGTCCACTTATACAGGCTAAATGACCTACTTTAGGTTGAATCATCCATGCCTTACTAGTCTTTTGCATTAATTACTTTTGTGTGATATGTGTGTAATGTGATCCCCCATGTTCTTTTACACAAGGCGTCAAGACATCTTATGTCTCTTCCATGTTGAACCAAAAGATTTTGTATCTTTCATTTACCTCTCATTTGCATTTTTGTCTTGTGTTTTCCTTTTGGGGATGATGCAAAGCATTGAGATGTGCCCTAAGTCTCTTCCATGTTGACCCAAAAAAAAATTCTTTTTTTTTCGCTCTTTTTGTGTCATTCTTCCAATTTTATGTGTATTTGGGGAATGATGATGGTTCCTAGTTCTATAATATATCATTGCAAAAAAGGTAGATGTTGACCCCGAATCCATAGATCCCTTATGTTTTTCTGGGGGTTGCAACCCTCTTTTACTTTTTCATGTTTGGCTACATTAAATTAATTTCTCATAGCATGGTGCTTAGTAATTTCTTTAAAGTGGGGGCACACATTGGCATTATTTTGGCATGTTTTCATTGTTATTTTTTTCCATGTTCCTTGATGTGATTTTCTTATTTTTGTGATGTGTTTTTCTCTTTATGGTGACATTAGGAGTAATTTCCTTCAAGACCTTGATCTATCTTAGCATATTACATTCCTCTTAGTGGCGATGCGACACACTACATTCCCTAAGTTGTGAATTTTTTATCCTTTGATTGGTCCTCTCTTGGAGACATTAGGAAAAATATCCCCTAAGATTAAGAACTCACATGAACTAAGAAAAATCCCTTTGAACATCCCTCTTTATTATTGTGTTGCATATTTGTACCTTATTAAATTCATGGAGGTTGGCTTTGATATGGTTCCTCGGGGCTCACCTAGTGAACAACTAGCTTCACTAGCCCTTGTGAGCATGCATTTTCTTTGCCCTTATAATATTCATGGGGGTATGACTTTGATATAGACCTCTTGGGGCTCACCTAGTCTACAACTAGCTTCACTAGCCCTTGTGAGTGTTAGGAAAAAAAATTGATTGTGGAACAAATTTTCCTAATGCGAAGACTCAGAGGAGAAGAGAGATATGTGTTTAAATTTCATAATTATAGTTCATTAAGACACACATGAAAGAATTAAGAGAAAAGATAAATAAACTCAAACACAATTAGACACTAGATTTATGTGGGAAAACCCCTACAGGAGAAAAACACACCACACCAAGAAAGATCACTTTTATTACAGTAAAAGGATTTACGTACAAGTTACAAACTCCCTTTTTTATGATAATATTATAACAACACTATTTTCCTGATCAACCGTATATCATAATTACATTGTTACAATGTTATCAGAACAACTTATGTAATAAATTCACACAATCTCAAATCACCCATAGATCATCCATCCGTCGAACTATCCAACCCGTTACTATTCTAGTACGTTACAATGTATAGCAACTACCATGATTGATAGCATTCACTATTACAAATGGTTTGGTACAAATTCCCTATACAGACCAACTGTCATGAATCCTAGCAGCCTCTATCCAAGTCAGCAAATCACTTACAATTCAGCAGTCAAAAAATCCGTTCTTTTTCTCTTCATACCATGCTACCACTTCGCACTCCATGAGCTCTTGCGATGAGTAGGTTTACCTCGCTACCATTGGCTAGGATGAAAATTTATGCGATGTGGTAGTAACCGCACTACCATTAGACGATTTGGTCACTGCCGCAATATAGTAGTGTCCACCGTTCGATGTCTGATAAGTTGTTGTGGTATGGCGATAACCGATCCACCACAACCCAAAGAAAATATGTTTGCAATATGATAGTAAATTGTCCAACTGTCAGACCATGAAGGTTCACCGCATCACCACCACCCACACAATGATCGCTTGTGCTATAGCAGTAATCGCGCCACCACAGCCCAAGGGAAGAGCTTTCGTGGTGTGGTGATAATCGCTCAACTGCAACATGTCTTGAACGTCCTCATGGTATCGTGGTTCCACCACTTAACCACTGCAACTGATAAGAGGCTACACAATATAGTGGTAACTCCACTATCGCACCTCAATAAATAGTTGCTCGTGGTATGGTGGTAAGGACTTAAAACAAAATAGTCAAGCAACTTTTCTACTCGGCAACTATAATAGGGCTTTAGTTAGTGAGTTTGAGGCTTGTATTCTCAACAATGAGCATGAATTGTGTTTGCATAGTGGACAATGCATTCCTATAGTGTCAAAAAATTTCATCGTGTACATTTTCACACTTAATTTGGCAATAATTAATGATAAATTGAACTTAATGTCGCCTTGACCTAGTATTTTGAGATTTTTTACACATCCACATTAGGTCTTGGGTCCTTGTAAACTAAATAAAATGTATTCAAATTGTGCCTTGAAAAGGTGTTGTCAAGTGTTGTAACCCACTTTCACACTTTTCTAGGATTTTATTAAGTATTTGAGCCTCATGAACCTAATTTTAGCCAAAATTTGCTTAATTAATGCCTTTTCTTGGGTGGTTTAAAGTATTGTAACACACTTTCACACTTCTATAATGGATTTATTTAATAATTGGGCTTTATTATTCTTTAATTGGCCTTAAATTATATCCACAAGCATTAATTAATGTAAAATTTCAAGGATAATCTCGACATTTATCATCACCCAGTCATAATTTAGGTGTTTTTGGCTTGTGTGGCTCATATTTAGTGATTTGGGACTCATCTGCCACCTTGGGCGAATGAGCCCCACCTACATTTCTAGGTCTTGAACCTGATCTCACACCTTTCTAAGAAATTTTGAAGGTCCCATACATTATTACTAATGGTACTCATTCGGCACCTTGGGCAAATGAGTCTTATTTAGCTCAAAATTAAATTTAATTCAAATATTTGGCAGGATTTTATCCTCCTAGATCTGATGTCGACTTGTAGTGTTGTAATTTTGGGAACTTGCACAATTGAGTATAAATACAAGGTTCTTTCACTCATTTTCACCTAAGAATTCATGAGATCACCTAAGACTTTTGTGAGAGCATTCATAATAGCAAGTTTGAGTTCACATGAGAATTCAAGTGTTTACAAGAGCATTCAATGGCATTCAAGGGCATAATTCTTCATCAATTATTGCAAAAATTCAAGATCCATCATCATGTCAAATATTATAAAGCATCAAGCATTTTATTGAGCTAGTGTTACAACGTAGCATTGAAGATCCAAGATCAAGCATTGTTCTACTGCTATTGTCAAGATCATGATCTACATCCTTCATGGCCATTTCATGTTGAGTTGTAGATTTACAAGACATCATTCAAGGTATCATTGTTCATGTTTCATATCATATGTTTCATGTTGCATGGCCTTGTCTCATTGTTTCATCATTTGATTTAATTACCTAAAAGGGTTTTGACCAAGGTAAACCCCTATTCTCTAACAACAAACACTTTTTCTCTCTTTCTTTGTGTGATTGCAAATCTAGGAGCTTTAAAGACTTGAAGATCATTGAAGATTAGGTTACAAGATTGGAGAAAGTTTATACATTGGTCTCCCTATTTGCAAGTTCGTAACCTTCACCAAAAATTCACCTACAACCTCGAAATCAGAGTTTTAGATCCAAAAAGTTGGAGAAGCAGATTGAGCAGACTGAAAAGAACAGATTTAGACCTTGAAGTTCTATAAAATCCAAACTGGAATCATTCACCACAAGTGGAAAATGAGTCCCACTGTAGGTTTTTTTAAGAAATTTTTGTAGATTCAAATAACCTTTTATCTGAAACTTGCTCTTGTACAAAAATACATAACTAGGACTTATTCACCCAGAATGGGGAATGAGTCCCACTAGTTCAAAAAGTTAGAATTTCCAGCATTTCAAGACTCCTTCCAATCATCTTCAAGTTTATAGGTGCACACATTTCATCTTATAGTTTGTTATTTTGTTTTATATATATTTTTAAGTCATTTAGTTCAAGTTTACATCATATTAGGGTTTTTCATTTCATCTTGCATTTCATTTCCTTTTCCAAGTCTTAACTTGGTGGAGAACCCCTCATCAGTCATTAATCAGCCCCTAGGACAACCCTCTTACAAGATCTCTTTCTCTTTTGCATTGAGATTTGAAGGGTTTGTTCTTGAGTGAGAGTTAGTGAAGATTTTTATTCTAGGTCCTAAACCCTAGAAAAGAAAAAAAATTCTTCATTTCAGTTCCACTTGTAAACATTTTTGGACAAAAAACCTAGAACCGTTCCATAGTACATTGGATGACCAATTGAAGCTTTATCTATTGCATTTTTCTTATTCCTTTTCCCTTTTCCTATCTTTGATGGTGTATGCTTGTGATCTAGTTATGACTTCATATATCATCCACAAGTGTGTTCCTTAGTGCCTATGTTGGTCTATTATAGGATCTTGATCCTGGGGGATAAGCAACCCTCTTAGTTATTGTCATCCTATCTTAATAGAATTCATACATTTGAGCCCCTCTTGATTTGTGTAGTTGGCTACTTTAGTGTGAGTTTGAAGCAAGTTCGTTCTCTCACTAGAGTGGGGACTAAATGTAGTGTATAAAAATGGATACCCTTGCATTTTCACACTTTTTTGGACCCTCCTTGCTTTATTTATCCTTATTTATGTCTTAATTGGTCCTATTTTGCATCCACAACCCTAATAAATTATATATTTTTATGGATAATCCTAACAAACATCAAAGGGTGACTGATCATTTAATGATTTTGGATTATGTGTCCTTGATTTTTGGACTAGGACTCAAATGCCACCTAGGGTGTCTTTGTCCTCCAAAGGTCTTGGGACCCTCTTTTCAAAGGAACCCTAAAAGGCCCCTTTTCGGAGTCTGTGCTTCGAGTTTCAAGCCTCAGGACTAAGACGCCACCTAGGGCGTCTTAGACCCCTCAAGTTATTTTTGAGATTTAATTTTAAATCTTGGTGGGATTTAGCCTCCTTTAATTAAGTAATTCATATTTTGGCTTGTTGTGATATAATTTCAGGATATTAAGCATGGATAAGTATAAATACAAGGTTGTTTCACTCATTTTCACGTAACAAGTTGATGAGAGAATTCCTAAGGAAATTTTATTAGATCAAGAGCATTCAAGAGAAATTCATCAATCATTTGGAGCCGTCATCAATCATTTGGATCATCATGTCAAAGATATTCTTTCATCATGTGTTTTTTTGAGCTAACATTTGTGATGTAGAGTTTTGTTTCAAGCAAGCAAAACAAGTCAAGATCTATCAATCATTCATTCAATTCAAGATCTACATTCAAGCTAGCCACTTCATACAAGTTTTTAGATTTCATAACAAGGGTTTGGTGAGTTACAACATATATCACTTTGTCCATTCATCATTTCCCTTCATTATTTAATTTCATTCCAAATTTTAATTACCAACAAGTGGTTTGACCAAGACAAACCCCCATTTACTAACAAACCAACAATTTTATCCTCTCTTGTGTGTTTTTGTTTTCAGATTTAGGTTAAAGATCATTTGAAGTGAAAAGTTGTAAAGTTGCAAATTTGCATTGCAAAGTTGTCATATTCATGAAAAGTCACCTACTGGCCAGATCTAGAGGTTTTAGGACCTGAGATCTAAGAAGAAGGAAGTGCAAACATTGAACCTCAAGATCACATTTCAAAGTTGTAGAAATTCAAATTGAGACTAAGTCATAAATAAGGGTGTATTAGTCCTCCAAGTGGTATTTTGTAGATATTATTTTGTATTTTGTTCCGACATTTGAAGATTCTATGTTTTCCCTAAAAACTAACCGTGGGAATAAGAAGATAGTAAGGGTATCTTAGTCTTCCCTATCATATTTTGACAGCATTTTTGGATTTGCAAAATCCTCATCACATTTCAAGGCTTCCCAGGTACATACATCCTAACTTGTTGTTACTTAATTTTTTCATTTGTATTCATTATTTAGCTTGCATTATTAGGTTTTGTGAGTTGAGTATCAAGTTTTATTTTCCAATATTTTTCTTGGTGGTGAACCCTTCGAAGCCTAAGGAACCTTCGTAGGTCTCCCTTGTTGAGAATTGACTCACCTTTGTGTTGATAGTCAATCCAGTTTGGGATCTTGGTTTCATTGAATGAACCATTTCCCTATAAAGGAAAAAATAAGGATTAGGGATTCCTTTCTTGTATTGTGAGTCCCTTCTCCTCCAAATAATTTTCCCCATGGTTCAGCATTAGGTCATCAAATTCTAGAAATTTCTAGATCACAAGAGTTACAATTTGAAACTGGGCACAAAAAACACATAAAACAACTTAAAAATTATAGTTTTCACCTTTTTAAAACCTTGATCTGGAACCCATTTGCCCCTACTGGCATGAATGAGTCCCTAATCAAATATGACCTACATTTTATGGCATCTAAAACTCACTAAAAAAAACTTTTAAAAAATCAGTAAAAACATTTCAAAAATCCTCATCGAGGACCCATTCGCCAGTAACGGCAAGTGAGTCCTTGACCAAGTGTTGATCTGAATTTTCTAGAATCTGAAATCTCTATTTTAGGCTTCTATTTGTTGTTGTTACATTTCTGTTTCAATTTTCTAATTTTTTGTTTCATCAAATTCATTGCATTTAGCTTTATTTTCTTCAATGAGTGCATTTTCAAAATTTGAAATTGCATTTACATAATTTCATTTTTAGTCTATTACATTGTGTAATCAATAAATTACATTATTTAGAATCTAATTTTAGGTCATTCCATTGTCTCTTTCCATTTTGATTTTTTATAGATTACTTTTCACAAAGGCTAGTTTCTTTATTTTCCAAGTTTGCAAAGCAAAAATACATTAGCAAGCCTGTTAGTCATGAGAACATCTTAGTAAAGAGATTGAGCTTTCTGAAATATTCCATATTACCACATTACCCATCATCTCCTCACCCCCTAATGTATCTCCTATTTATGAGAAGGTTTTAGTGAAATAGGATGTAAGCATAGACAATCATGATAATCATAGTTTTTCTTCTCTTGATACCTCTCCTATTTGTGATGAAGGTATCTTGGTGAAAGAAGATACAACCAGTGGGAATCATGAATTTCTTTTTTTTTCCTTTCCTCCTCTCCCTTAGGGATATATCATGATACAAGAAATGACATAATTGACACTACTTTACCTAGTCTCCATTCATCTCCCAAAAACTCCACTACTTGTAAGAATTCTTTAGTGAAAGAGGATACAATCATAGACAATCATGAAAATCACATTTATAAGGACATGTTGGTGTTAAGAGATATAATGATTGAGAGATATGGAAATCCTACCTCTCCTACTTGGGAAGACATTATGGGAGATGGGGATGTAATTGTAGATAATCATGATAATCAACCTCATTCTTCTCCTAATATCCCAACTAGATGCGAAGACAATCATTTGGTGTTAGAAGATATACTTATTGGGAATCATGAGAATCTTGTTCCTCCCTTCCCTAATGATCCTACCATTTGGAAAAATATATTTGAACAAAAAATTCCAATCATTAGCATGCATGAAAATCATAGTTGTTATTCTCTTGATGCCTCCCCTCTTTGTGATGGAGCTACTTTGCAAAATCTAACCATGAAATGTGATGATCTTAAAAGCTTCCCTACTAGGGTAGATATTATGGCACAAGAGAATGAGACCTTAGAGAAAAAGGATGAAATCATGGACAATCATAGTTCAGTCAAATAGGGTCTTCTCCTAATATCTCTACTATTGGTAAAGAAGATATTTTAATGTTAGAAAATCCAATCGATGAGATCCATGACAATCCCATTTGTCTCTCTTCCACTTGTGAAAACATTATTGAAAAATAGAAATAAATCCTTGATAAGAAAGATAATCCAACCATAGATGACTCCCTTACTTGTGATGAATTCATTTTAGAAGAACCAACCTTTGAATGTCCTAAACATTTATCTTGTTGTGCTCCTAAAACCTCTCTTACTAGGGAAGATATCATGGTGGAATAAAATGAGAACATTAACACATGTCTTTCAAAAATTAGTGATGTAACTTCCTTAGATGATGGTAAAATGATGACACTAGAATCCCCTTCATTAGAAAGAAATAAACTAAAACCATTGAGTTTATGAATGCACAAGTGTCCGCTAGATCCCCCTTGATTATTGGACCCCCTAAATACCCTGTGGGACATCCTAAAAATCCTCTAATTATTTATCCACCCTCACAAAAACCACAAGTTCAAAATAAACCAGTGCTTATCTTAGAACTACCTAAAAGGCAACTTGATAATGTTTCACACAACCGGATTACAATACCATTTTTCATATATATAACACTAGGAACAATGTGCAACCTAGAAAAACTTCAACATCCCTCCCATTGCCTAACCCTATCTTTCCTAGTGCTCCTCGATTTCCTTTATGAAGTGGAAAGGATTATGATCCTATTAAACAACTTAAAATTACTTTTGCTAAGATATCCTTATGGGACATTATTCAAGCCTCACCTATTTAACATAACATGCTTCAAAATGCTTTACAATAAGTTCCTACTCCTCCTAATGTGTAATCAAATGATGTGGCAGCCCAAATTCAAGTTATAATTTTGACAAACTTAGACATTACTTTTCATCAAGATGAGTTACCTTCATTAGATGTGAGAAAAAAATGAAGCTTTTGTGATAAAATCTCTTGTTAATCGAATCGGGATAAAGAGAATCTTGACAATGGATCGGCCCATAATGTGTGTATTGTGAGCCTTTTGGAAAATATTTATATGTATAAGAGTGATACCAAACCTAATTCTTTGTCTATCTATGGATTAGATAATATAGGAAAACAACCACTTGGAGTCATCACATTACTTATTAGAGTTGGGAAAGTAACATTACAAAATCTAGTCCATGTTATGCCTCATGATCTTTCATACAACCTCCTTTTAGGAAGACCATGGATTCATACAATGAATGGGGTGCCTTCTACCCTCCATCATGTAATGAAGTACATCTATGAAAACAAATTTTACACAATCAAGGTCGATCCTGAAACTAAATTTTTTTTGATTGCTAAGAGAGAAGGATGAGATCCTTTGGAAGCATGGGAATCAACTGAAAAGGTGGAAATCACAAAGGAAAAATAACACAAGAAGCAAATTGAGGAAGTCACTAAATTTTTAGAAGATGATTGAGGTTCCTTAGATTTCACACCAACATTCATGGGAGAATACAAGATCAGAAACAAAGAGTCTAAAAATGGGGAAAAAAAAGAAGTAATGTCAACAAAAAATTTGAAAGCATACACCTCAACCACTTTAGAAGAAGCAAATTACACAACAAACTTTGATGAAGTTGATTATGTAAAACCACCGAATTTGAAAGAAACGCAAAAAATTTATGGATTATGTTACAAACTTATGACACAACTTGGGTATACTAGAAAAGGATGTGGTGCTAGAGAACAAGGTATTTGTTTCCCTATAGATCCTAACATGCAAGAAACAACTCATGGGATCTTGGTTATTGTCCTTTGATAGAAATAAAAGCATCAAAATATTCTTCACTTAATATAAACAACCTTACACAAGATTCTTCCAAGACAAGTTTAACTTTGGTTCATCGTGCACTGATAGATACTACATGTGGAAAGATTTTATTAGATATACATACAATTGATACTATGTCTACTGATTATAATCAATAACAATAGTTATTGCTCCTTTCGATGTAATAGTTGTAGGATCATAGGATACTCACTATTGAATTTTTTACATTAATTTCAAATCATTTCCTTTTTGCAAGGACAGAATATCATCAATTGTCAGCTCATCCTTGTCTTGCACTAAGTGGGGGAAAGGGGTTAGGTACCTTTGTCCTCATATGTCACTTGTCATTTTTCTCTTTTTGCTAGTTGACTGCCTTCCATGTATATGTAAGAGCAAGCTTGGGATGTGGACAACATGCCTTAAGTTGGCTTGTATGTCACATATTTTTCTTTGTAGGTTTAGCATTGTATTTCTTGGAGGCAACCCTTCCTTGCTATTTCATGGCATAGCCTTATTTTGGAAACATATGACTTGGCATAGGGTTTTTCGAGGAAATATCTCTTGTCTTAGGACAAAAAATTGGCTACTTTGAAATAATTACTCATAGTAATGGTGTTAGAAACCACTTTAAAGTGGGGCCATACATCAATGACATCTTTTGGCATATTTAATGGCATGATTTGATTTTCTCTTGTGATGTGTCCTTTTATTGGTGGTGTCATTGGGTTTGATTTCCTCCAAGACGGTGATATTTCTAAGCATACAATTCCCCTTAGTGGCATGATGTGAAATAAGTGTCATCCCATAAGTGGTGATCTGATACTCTTTGTGTGAACCCCAATCTTATACCTACACAAATACAAGAAGCAAACACATTAGTAAGCTCATATGCAAGATAAAACAAGGATTCCCCATGAAATCCATTTACAATGCTCAAAATAGGAAAACGGAGAAACAAAACATGGAAAGATAAGTTAAATCCTAATCAAGCAAGCAAACTCTTGATCCCATGGGGGAATTGGTGCCAATTGGTGTGTCGAAATTGGCCCTTTCCCAACTCCTTTTATGCAATGTTGATGATTTGTGGATGATTGAATCTCCTTGATGAGATTATTGCATAACCTAGCTATGAAATTATGAAAATGATGAATAATTCAATGAAATAGGAAAAATTAGCTCTCAATGTGAAAAGAGTAACTTTGCTCAAATTATGGATGTTACAATGAGAGGAAGAGTCTCTCGTTTATAAGCTTCCAAATTGGAAGAATGAGTGAAATTGAGAAATGTGGGATCATTCAAAATCCAATGGCCAAGTGTCACTTGTCAATATGCGGATGGTTGAAGGTTGTGCATATTTTGGTCAATGTGCATGATAAATGCCATTAGGTGGAATTTGAAATTGGGGAAATGACATTTGAGAGGGAAAAAGGAATAAAATAAATGCCACTTGGCTCAATGCACAAGGACATGTAAGAGGAGTGGATGCTTTTTTGGAAGGACAAATCCACTTAGTTTTGAATTGAAATTTGAGGGAATATTCCTCCTTTAATCCATGTTGAGAGAAAATAGGTAGTTAAATAGATCAAAGTAATTGATTTATTGTGCAAGTTGCATTCTCTAGAGGATTTTAGTGATTGAGATTAAATTAATCAAGATTTGATCAATTTAATGAGAAATTAGGTGATTTGACAATTTTGACTCAAATTTATGAGTTGATTTAAATCAGAATTAAGAGGAAAGTGGTTTAGACTTTAATTAAATAAATATTTTGATTTATTTAACTAAAGGGAGATGATGTTAGATTAAATTAAATAAGGTTTAATTAATTCAATTTAATGATAAGACTTTAGTGATTTAATCAAATAAGATGAATTATTTAATTAAAGAGGGATTTAGGGTTAATTAAATTAAATTGATTAATTTAATCAATAGAGGAGAAACGCCTAATTAAATAAATAATGATTTATTTAATTAAGAGACGACAGGTGATGATAAGTTGAGAGGATGATTCAGGAAGAAATGATGTTAGTAATCAGGATCAAGTGCGTTAGATTGAATTGTGTATTTTTCATGTCTACATTTTTCCCCTCTTTGAAGCAATGTACTTGTTGCATTGGTTCAAAGAATAAACTGTTGTGATCAAAGTTCAAAATTTCTCAATTTTTTTGAATGCCCCACTATTGTCCCAGTGGAAGGATTATGCTAGTATATTGGCCCCTCAAGAGATCGGATGAAATTTTTGATTTTTTGGATGATCTCGTGAAAAGAGAGGACAAGGTGCTTGACATATCCAAAAATGCCCCAGGATGCCAAAAAATGTGTTACAATGCTGCAATATGGCCCTTCATTGGACAAAAATTGGATCAAAAAATCAAAACCCTAGTTGGATGGCCAAATTAGGTCAAAAATCCCTGATTTGCAGGCTTAAATAGACCTTGAGGGGTCACTTTCAATACATTTGCATACTTACCCTTTAGAATTTTTTGCACTTTGAGCTTTGAGCCCTAATCGAGATGGTGCAATGATAGCTTCCTAGGCACATGTCACAGAGATTACAAGTGCACCAGCGGCTAGTCGGTGTAGGAACCGTGGTATGTACCCCCATTTCGACTTTTAATTTTTCATTTTACGTGCATTAAATAGGGTCAAAAATCACTTTAAGTTGAGCGGCACTATATAGCACTGCTACAAATGCTCAGTCAGTGCCACGCAGTCCTAAATTGTGCCACATATGAGAATAGCATCGCGTGGCACAATTAGGATATTATGGTTCATTTGGTCAAACTTGGCCACCTGCGAAAAGAGCATCGTGCGATACAATTTAGAACTTTACAAATAACATTGCATTAGCAAATAGTGCCGCATTTGTTGTTTCAAATGAAAAAATATGATGCGAGAGGTAGATATTTTATGAGACTTGACATGATGGCTTCCTTTATCTAGGAGGATCTCGATATACTTCACTCGAGGGAGAACAGATGGGCGGTGCTCTGTAGATTGTAGGGTATACATGTGTACCTTCAGAAGCAGCTTAGTATTCTTGGCCTATGGTTCATTGTGTACGTCCCTCCTATTCAAATGCAATTACATATGATGACATCTTTGGCCAAGAGGTGGCATAGTGAGACCTCTTCCTTCCATCTTCCTACCGGCGAGGCTAGCATCACTCTCAAGGATTTCTAGCTCATTCTCCAATTGCCTATCTACGGAGCCAGAGTGATTTATGATCTAGAGGAAGGCCGAGAGGCCTGCTTTGATGTTATGGGTGTTGATGAGCTCATCCTTTCTGATGGATAGATTAACCTGGAGCGATATCGGGGTAGAGCGCCCACCTATAGGTTGATCATTGCAGCCATCATTTCCGGTCTTGTGGCACCAAATTGACATCGCCAATACTTCAGTCCAGGTTGCGAACTATCATGGGAGTGGATGTGTGTCCATCGGGAGTGCTTTGCTTGGGGGCTAGTGATCCTAGCTTCCTTATACAGTAATTTACATGAGTTTTCATACCTGGACAGTTGGGCTCTTGGGGCCAGAGTTAATTTGTTACACATTTGGGCATGGGAGCAAATTCCAATGCTCCGTCTAGATGTCACACCGATTGTCCTTGATATTGATGAACCTGTTGTTTGGCGGTATGGCGGGGCACATATCCACTTTACCCACACTAGCATAGGTGGGATCGCCCATTGGTTACAGGTTCTCGATGAGATGAGGGAGTTCGTCTAGAGGCCTTTGATGGGAATAGGCCCATGGTACAATGATACAAAGCATTTTTTTTTCCCCAATAGGACAAATTGATGCAAGGTCGGGAGCATACCATGATAGAGAGGTATCTCCCATACAGGGTGGCCCATCAATTTGGTGAGATCCAAGATAAATCAGATGATCATTACGTGGTGATCTTTTCCTGTAGCACTAGAGAGACAACATGGGGCCAACCCATCCTGACAGTTGAGGCAGTGTCCTCGTTTAGACAACTAGTGGCCAGGTCGTGGTCATATGATCAGGGGCTGACAGATGCGGGAGTGACCCAAGCATCCAGAGACTAGTTTAGGCCTCCTTTGAGATTAGCAGTTCCTGGTGTGACACTTCCATGGTGGAGGCCTAGAGGCAGATCATCTGGCAGGGATAGAGGATAGGAGGGTCGAGGCAACATAAATGGGGATGGGAATAGAGGAGGAGATGGACAACCTCCTCATGAGACACCTCCCCGAGATCAAGCACAACATGCACCTCCATGGGTAAGGGTATAGGATGACCAGCCTCGAGATGGGGATAGAGCAGTCCCACAACAACAGCCACCAGGGCAGCCAGATCACTGAGACACACTGATCCAGCAATTGCACGGTCAGATTTAGGTATTGACTACGGAGGGGGATTAGGCTCGGAAGTACGTTTTGACAGTCACTGTCGAGAGGGACCAGGCTCAATCTGAGAGGGATCGGGAGGTTGGTCGACAGAGGCAGCTGGAGGGTATGGCCTCATCATCCTAGGGTTGTTCAGTTTACTTAGGGGCTTACAAAGAGGTAGTCAGAGAGGTTGAACATTATCAGCAACATTATAGACAAGCAGTGCCAACAGCAGGCCGGGTGCCAGACTACTCTCAGTAGATAGGGATGAGGTTTCTTGAGGGTCATAGTGATAGGCTAGAGGGTGAGGGGCACAGCCATCAAGGCTAACCTTTTGATCACAGATATTTTTCCATTTTTGATTCATGAGCTCCGATTATTTCCCATATTGTATCATGAATTTTGATGTACACTTGATCTAGTTTTGTATCATGACAGTCATACATTTTTTATGATATATATGAGATGTTTTGATTTATGATATGTCCTATGATGTATGATAGATGGATGCATTTTAATTTTCTATAAGATGATATGAGATGCTTCTATTTTATGCTCATGTGATATGATGTATGCTTCTATATATGATGGATGTATTTCTTTTTTTATCTTTTCTATGCATTTTGATGATTACATGGATGCAATGTATGCTATTGATAATGTATCGATATGCAAATTATAAATGATATGCAAATGATTAATGATGATAATGGATTCTAATGATTTTTATTATGTCCTTAATGATTCATGTATGATGTGAAATGAATGTAATGAAATTATTTCTTAAGGTACTTAGAATAACAAATCTTTATTATTCCTCATAACTTAAGATGATTATAATGTGGTATGATCTATATGATATGATATGTACTTATGTTGATGATTTGATGGATATAGGGTGTATGCATTGGTGATGTTCTGAGTGATTGTTATGATACCATGTTAGTATGGAATAAAGATAGAAGAAAAAAAGATCCCCCAAGTTATTAGAATGATGGTGATTTGCTTACTAGGAGTCAGGATTTTCAAAGGGCCAACTATGTTATGTTTGATAACACACGTAGGTACGATGCATCAGGGTATAAAGGACCAAGATGGTGTGGTACCTAGTGTGATGAACTTTCACTCAACAATCAGATAGGAGTATTCATGTTCATACTTAGCATATGGAACCTTATTCAAGATGTAGTTTAGACATTCTCAACATCTCAGACCAAACATAGGAAAGCAAGCCTTCCTATGTGGTCAACAAGATATATAAAACATCCTCAACACAAACCAAAAAAAGTGTGCATGACTAAGTTATTTTACAAGAGTAGTCCACAAGCACATCAAATAAAAAATATAATGATCATTGCCCCATTCTTTTCTCTCTAAACCTATTTTCCTTAGGCATCATCGAGAGGTCCTTGGAATGAGTGCAAAATAATATAAGTCAAAAAGACCAAGATAAAGTAAATAAACAGGCCAATGTTCTTCATACCGCTAGCCAAGGCTAAACTAAGGTGAGATACTTGATGCTTATGTCCATCGTGGGAAGGATTCATCCTAGGACATGTTGTGATCAGGGTTTCGATGAGATTGATCGAGTGATAAGATATTGATACTCTGAGTTGATCAACTTGCTTGCTTACTAACCTAGACTTCAGACTTTGAACATTAGGTGTTCACTTTTGAACCTGCTAGACTTGCTTCTAACTAACCTATCAAAGGATGAAGGCGGTGATTGATTTATTAGGAATGGGAGAATCATGGGTGAAAGCGAGATGAGATGGATGCACCATTTTGGGTTTTCAAATGTTTTGAGGCTGTTTTGATTTTCATATTTTTCAATTTTTTGGATTTTCAAGATTTATGACCAAGAGACCAACTTAAAGACCTATCCTAAGGGTCTCAAGAGTTGATCCATATATTAAATTTGTGTACGTTATACACATAGAGACCACATAGTTCGACCGATGATAGACTTGACTCAATGATGAGAATGATGGGAAAACAGATTGCCATTGTGATGAACGCCTGAAGGACTAACCTAGGGTGTCTTGGGGCATGATCAAAGATCAACCTTGCCTACGTTCAAGCTTAAAGATGACATAGTTTGACAAGGTGACAAACTGACAAGAATCAAAGGTGAATTTTTTGAAGATTATTTATATTTTTCCGATGTTTTGGATTTTTTGATAGTTTTCTGAATGTTTTGGTATTTTTGAGTTTTATGAAGATTACAAGAATATACATGAATCTGATCTGATGCAAGTGTAGGAATATTCCCCTAGCATAAAGTGATAGACTACTTTGATAAAGGCAGGACAAACTGACCTTGAGATTGTGCCAAGTAGTACTAGGGTGGAACGTGATACAAACACAAGACTAGGGTATGGTATGGGTGCAAATAGATGGAAGATTAATGAAATATAATGGGATGTAATGGATGAGTGATCCGTGCAGATCCTGGTGGATAGAGAGTTCTTTATTTATGCTTTGCACCTATTTTTGAGGTTTTCGCCAAGGCACTTTTCCATAGCGCCACCAAAGTGGTTTTCACTAGAGGACAATTTTTCTTTTACTGTTTTCAATCACTTTCTCTGATTTTTTTGGGATTTTGTATTTTTGATTTTTTTGTTGTCACCAAGATGCCTATTTGCTAGAAATTTCATCATGGTGACCACTTCTTTAGTCCATTTTTTTTATTTTTTTATATTTTTGGTTCTATACCTTGGAATATTTTAGGCTTAAAACTATTTGAGATGGGAGATGTTTAGGGGCTTTTGTAGAGGCTCGCCTTCTAGTGTTGATATTTGTTATGGCCCTGATTTATAACTCATCATGATGATGAAATTTCCCAACCAGTTGGACTCAAATTTTCCTTTTCTTTCCGGATTTGGCACATTCTTTTGATTCTCTTTCAGCACAAGTTTGTCGACTTGTAAGATGCATCTCCTAATCTTCTTTTTGTAGTTGTGCTTTAGGCGGTTCTGATACACTTGTAGATGGTTGAGGGAATCCATGTGTCATTCATCTACTAAATCCAGCTCATTTAACCTTGAAACTTGATATTCCTCATATGTAATGAGGCTTTGCAGTGATATCCTTAATGATGAGAGCTTGATCTTGATTGGGAGGATGGATTATATTCTGTAGACCAGGGAGAATGAGGTGGCACTTATTGGTGTGTGGATGCTGGTGTAGTAGGCCCATAAGGCAGGATTTAGCTACAGATGTTAGTCACAACCAGAGTCATTGACTATTTTTCTTAGGATTTTCAAGATATTTTTGTTGGTATCTTCTGCTTGGCCATTGCCTTGGGGATAGTATGGAGTGGAACAGTGATGTATTTTGAATTTTTTGCATAAGTCATGGACATCCTGGTTTTTGAAAGGTGTCCCATTATCAACTATAATGGATTGGGTGACATCGTATCGAAAAATAAAGTAGTTCAAGATGAACTTGGATATCTTCTTTCGAGTTATGTAGGTCATGGGAATTGCTTCGACCCACTTTGTGAAGTACTTTGTGGCGGTGATGATGAATTTTTGGTCGTTAGATGAGGTGGGTGTGATTTTACCTATGAGATCAATCCCCCACTGTGAAAAGGGCCAAGGTGTCACAATAGGATGAATCTCTTGAGCTATTGCATGAATAAGGTCTCCATTTTGTTGGCACTGTAAACACTTTCTAACAAAGTTGTGTGCCTCTCTTTCCATTGTTGACTAGTAGTACCCGGTTCTTAGCAACTTCTTGGCCAAGGTCATACCACTTGAGTGTGAATAGAAAGTGCCATTATCAACCTCAGTTAGAGCATTCAAGGCCTCCTCAGGATTTAAACAATGCAAAAGTGTTCCTTCAATGCTCGTACGATAGAGGGTTTCTCCTATGATGACAAAATGTAAGCACTTTTTGACAAAGGCTCATTTGAGATTTGGGGTTATGTGAGCTAGGAGGACTCCTATTCTCAAGTAGGTGATGTGATACCAAAGATCACTAAGACTAATGAGTTTGAACACATATTCTGACTCTAGTACCTCGAATGTGGGTACGAGAAGATGCTCTACCAAGAATTCATGTTTTGAGACATTGTGAGGGATATCCAGTAAGGATCCAATTGTTGTCATGGTGTTAGCTACTATGTTGTTAGCCCATGGTATCTACTCAAAGGTGATATCAATGAATGATTCCTTGAGGCTCTCTACTAAATTCTTGTATGGTGTCATCTTATCATCCTTAGTTTCGTACTTGCCATTGACTTGGTTGATAATAAGTTGTGAATCCCCATAAACCTTTAGATCCATGATCGTCCATTGTGCTACAATCTTGAGACCTATGGTTAAAGCCTCGTACTCTACAATGTTGTTAGTGTAGGGGAATGCCAATTTGTAGGATCTAGGAATACAACCCCCCTATGGGGTGATAAAGAAAACATCGACTCCTGATCCATATTGTGTGTATGAGTTGTTGAAGTAGATCTTCCAGTGATCACCTATGCTGAGATTAAAGATGGATTCATCTGGAAACTTTGATATGAGTGGATTCTCTACATAGGTTGGAGCCTCTACTAGTTGATCTACAATAGCTTTCCCCTTAATAGCCTTGTTCTCTACATATTCAATATCATGTTCTGTTAATATCATAACCCATTTTTCCGTTCATCCCATGAGAGTGGATTTAGATAGTAGATATTTTAGTGGATCTATCTTTGCGATCAGCTTGATCTGATGAGTCAGCATGTAGTGTCTGAACTTTTGGGCCGCAAACACAACTAGAAGGAAATATTTTTCTATTGGTGTCTAGTTGAGCTCATTCCCTACCATTGTACTGTTGATGTATATTTCTCTCTCTCTTCCATTTTCATCATGTTGGGCTATTAGAGCACCGAGAGCTACCATGGTTGCTGAAATATATAGGATCGGTGGTTTTCTTGGGGTAGATGGCATTAACACTGGTGGTGTAAGTAGATATTCTTTGATTTTATTAAACCCCCGATTGCACTTGTTGTCCCACTTGTATGCTACTCTCGTGTCGAGTAGATGTGAATATGCATTTTTTTTATCCGCCAGCTATGTTTTGAATCTTTAGATGGATTGGATTCTACATTGTAGGCTTCTAAGTTGTTTCAGTGTGTTGGGCGCTTCCATGTCAAGGATTTCTTTAACCTTAGTGATATCCACTTCTATTCCTCTCATTGATACTATATATCCCATAAGCTTACCTGATTGCACCCCAAAGACACATTTCTTGGGGTTGAGTCTAACCTTGTACTTCTCCAGTCTATCAAAAATGGCACTTAGGGATGCTATGTGATCCTGTCTTTTCTTTGATTTGGCCAATATATCATCCATGTAATATTTGAAATTTTTGTGTATCATGTCATGAAATATTAGTTTCATGGTCGTTTGATATGTCGCCCTTGCATTTTTTAGCCCAAATGACATCATATTCCAGCAGTAGGTGCCCCATGGACAAGTAAATGTTGTCTTATGCTGATCTTCCTTTGCAATCATTATCTAGTTGTACCCTGAGAAGCCATCCATTAGTGATAGCATCTCATGTCTCACCATCATGTCCACTATCACATCAATGTTAGGTAGTGGAAAATCATCCTTGGGACATGCTTTGTTGAGGTCTCTAAAGTTAGTGTAGATACGAATGCCCCCATTTGATTTTGAAATTGGTAAAAGATTGGATACCCATTCTGGATAATCAATTGGGCGTATAAACTCTACATCCAAGATTTTCTGTAATTCCACCTTGACTAGCAAGGCTATCTGAGGGTGCATTTTTCTTAATTTTTGTCTTACTGGCTTTGCTCCAAGGTAAATAACCAATTGATGAACCAAGACTTTCGAATCGAGACCTGACATATCAGCATAGGTCCATGCAAAGTTCATCTTTCTTTCTTTTAGAAATGTATCCAATAGTTCTTGTTCTTCTACTAGAAGTGATTCAGCATAGAAGGTGATCTATGGTGTTTCTTTCATTCCCAGATTGAAAGGATTGCACTATTCCACCAAGACTGCCAATTTCTCTTGATGAAGTGTAGTAGGGGGGAGATTGATTCATTTATCCTCCAACGCCTTAGAGAGGTTTTCACCATTGGATGCATCCTTTATTTTTACTATTCTTTGGTTAGAGAGTGTCAGAGTGTTCTTTTCACTCAATCAACCTGAGCTTTTCTCATTCTTTTTCTTTTGCGACTGAAGGAATCAATCATCTCCCCATAATAGGCTTGGGTGTCTAGTGTGATGTCGAACCCAACCTTGTGATCCCCACATGGAATGATATCCCTTAGTCCCATGAATTATGAGAGTGCCTCATCGTTCTTGAATGTGTCTAGAATTGGTGGTCCTCGTTGGTCATAGTCGATGAGTTGTGGGTAAACTAGGTTTACTTTGTAAGTTTGGTTGTTTGAATCAACGGGTGAGGCACTAATCATCAGTAAGGAGGAATCCTCAAAAACTATGGGAAGGCTAGTTATGGTATCCTCATCATCAATACTAGTTTTGACATCAGTTATGTCAAAAGTGAAATTATCTAGGGGTAGACTTTTGGATACGGGTAGTTGAAGGGCGGCTACTGATAAATGAGGAGGACACCTGACTGCTCTACTAGGGGTACCTTTTCCATGTATGGTTATAGTCGGAGGGGTACATCCAAGGCCAAGGTTTCTCATTCATCTTTCTACAATGATGGGCTCCAGTCATCCATCATTGTTCTTTCCAAGGCTTTCATTCTATTGTAGCCCATACCAAGCATTATTTGTAGTCCTCTACTAGCTTCATTCATGGGTAGAGTGGGTGTTGTTCCTTCTTCGTGGTATAACGTTCTTGAAATGTCTCCCTCATCCACATTTTCCTGACTTAGATCCCCCCAACAATAGAATCTAGAAGGATCTTCTCTAAAAATGTGGATAGGTGTTTCAACTAATTAAGGTTGCCCATGTGACCTAGGAGATTGAGGTAACTCTCCTACAACAAAATCATTTTTTCTCATTTTGTAATATCTGCACCCATTTTCTTGGATCATGAGCTTGATGTCGGATATATCAAGGATGGAGGGTGTCTCTATCGTAGAAGAGGAGGCAAGTTTATATGGATCTATTTAGGGAGTGGATGGGCCTTCATCATTTTTTGGTACTTGGGGAATTTTGTAAAACTTGGCTTCCAAGTTTTTTCAATAGGCAAATGGCTCTGGATCACCATCTATTGTGACCTCCTCATTTAGGTATAAGAAATTGACACACTGGTAGAATGTTTAGGCAACCACCTTCATTCCATGGATCCATGGGAATCCTAGGAGGATTTTGTAGGGTAGGTCAAGGTCAAGGACCTGACATGTGGTTTCCATGGTAGCTGGCCCTACTTGGATTGGGATCCTGATGGTGCTTTCAGACACTCTTTCTTGGTCATCATATGCTCTGATGGTGATGCCTTTGTTTTTGTCAATGGATTCCTCTGAGATTCCCAAGTTTTTTATGAGTTTAAGTGAACAAATATTGAGGCATGCACCTCCATCCACCAGGACCCTTTTGACCTTCTTCTTGTGAACCAGTACTTGAAGGTGAAGTGTGGAATCATGAGATGGTTGGGTAGGGAAGTCTTGATTGAAGAAGGTGAGGAGATTTGGGGTAACGATATTACCAACCATAGCCTAGAATTTTTCTATATCAAGGGTAGTGGAGACAGTGGATGGAGCTAACACTTCATCAAGGATTTTCCTATGGGCAACAAAAAATTTCAATAGCTCCATGATGGAGATTTGAGCGGGGGTTCTTTTTAGCTGGTCAATGATGCTATAATCATAGGGAACAACTTTTGGATTTGAAATTGGGGTCTTAGATGGTTCTGATGCCCCTTCAATAGTAACCTTATCGTCGTGTGTGGTGACTCCACAATCAGCGTTGGCTCCTTTGCACTAATGACAGTGACCATTTCATCTATACATGCGACAATGTATTCGTATATCAGGTTTGCACTACCATAATTTTTCTTTTGTTTGTTGTTCCCTTGGTTATTTCCTTGATTATGATTCGGCATTGGATTCATGTATATTTGGAGGTCCTAATTTCCAGCTGGTTGTTCCAAATTTATGATCTTGTCCTCAATGAGGTTTTCAATGATGTTTTTCAACCTCGTGCAATTTGCGGTTGTGAGCCCTTTGATTTTGTGAAAATCACAAAGGATATTTTTGTTGTACCATGGTGGTTTTGTCATGGGTTCCATGTATTTCTCAAAGTTGGAAATTTCGATAAGGTTTTCCTTAACTAGCTTCTTCATTATGGATTCGATTGGCTCCCCAAGGGCTATGAATTTTCTCTTAGGAGGATACTTGTTTTGGGGAGGTGGTCCTCCTTGATTGTTCAAATTATTGATTTTATTTTTTGGAACCGGTTGTTGTTGTGCCACCGTATTATTTTGCACATTGTTGCAGTTGTGATTCTATGGTTGATGATGGGTTTGTGTGTTTTTCTTGGGAGCACTGATGAAAACCTTAGCATCAACCACTCTGTCGTTTGTGACATTTTTGTTCCTTGACCATGTGCAAGGTTTATCATTATAACTGGTGGTCGGACGATTATCCTATTGTGCAAGAAATGTCGATGCGCCCCCTCGTGCAATAAGGGCTCTTTCAATATTGAGCACATTTGGGATAAATTGATCATACATTGTGATGCATTTCATTTTTATGTAGAGCGCCAAGTTTTTATCTAGATAGGATATTATTGTGCATACTTGTTGCTCTAATTGGCCTTGGATGACCATCTTTACAAGAAGGATGTGAATAGCTCTCCTTTTCTTTGCTTGAGAGTTGATAGTTCTTCCAAACTAACATCTGCACCCATGTTAAATGCGTAGTTTTTAAGGAATGCTTCCATGATTTCTTGGAATTTTTTGATGCCTATAGGTAGGTGAGAGAACCATTCCATGGTAGGACCATTTAAACTTCAAGGTAAAATTCACATTAGATATGTTTCATCAAATGCAACCTCCATGCAATGCACTTGAAACTCCCCGATTTGATTTTTAGGGTTTCTCGTCCCATTATATTTATCAAATTTGGGGATCTCAAATCCCTTTGGGAATGGTACTATTGTAATAATTTTGTCAAACAAATAAGGGCACAAGTTGCCCAGCATTCTGGTTGATTTTCCTAACTGGAGATACAACACTTGCTATGAGAGAAGTTTGATTTGTGCTGCAATATCGTTTTGTGGATCAAGAGGTGGGATGAATGTGTTTTGAGGTTTTTGTGGTGTTTGATTGATGAGAGGGGTATTGGTGGGGGTTTTCTGCAAGCTCTATTATGCATTTAAGGTCTGTTGATATGCATGCATTTGTGCCAACAACGCTTTTTTTTGATCTTGCAGCTGTTGTTCCAACGAAGCTTGTTGTTGGTCTTGTTGTTGGTCTAGCTATTGTTGCACCAAAAAAGCTTATTTATGGTCTAGCTACTATTGTTCCAACAAATCTTGTTGTTGGTCTAGCTGATGTTGCACCAAAAAAGCTTGTTGTTGTGCCTAAAAATCTTGTAGGGCTTGTTGGTATGCTTGTTGATTGATTGCTTGTAGTTGTGTGTGGTATTGTTCTTATACTTGTTGAGACTGGTGTTGGTCTTGAGCTTGAGCCTGTGCTTGTTGCGCTACTTTTTCTTCTTGTGCATCTTGTTGGGCTTGTGCAACTTGTGCAGCTTGTTGAGTGGCTAGTTGCGCTTGCGCTTGCTAATCAGTCGATTGTGCATCTTGTTGGTTTTGGAGTACCCTTTGGTGGATGGCCTTTTGGATTTCCTGAATCATGGTGATGAAGGAATTCATCATATTGGTTTTTGGTGGAATTGGTGGTGGATTGGGGACGGTACTGACCATTGTGGTGAGTGGAGGGATCATGTTGGTGATTGGGATTTGAGTTGTGGATGGTGTGATTGATATGCTTGGTCCTTGGGAAACCAATCTTTGAGAGATTTGGGGACTAGTAGATGTGTTGACCATTGTGGTGGTTTGAATGTTTGTTGTCTATTGTTGTGATACTGCTAGAAAAAGAAGGTGACTCAATATGATGCTTTGATTGCTTTGGTTTGAGAAATTGGCAACGGGTAGGGGGGGAAGACCCAACCCAAGAGGTGATACGGATGTGAGCGGTAATGGAGGGAATGATGGTATATTCCCTTGAAAAATTGATGATGAGGAGGAGTCAAAGACTCCCCCTATTCCGAATAACCTGCCTTCTCCTTGCGAAATCATGGGGAGAGAATTTTGTATGTTTAATGGATAGGTTGGTGTTGCATGAAATGAGGATGAGTCTGTATGATTATGGAGAATGAGTGGAATGTATGGGTGTAATGGATTTACTAGGAAAGATTTATTCAGTGTGATGTTGATATTTACCTCCCTGTTGTTTACAAGGTGATTCTTTTGAAATTCACAAAACATGGCGCTTCCCTTGTTAACAACTGGTGGGGTTGATGCAATTATCAATATGTTTTGGGTAATTTCTTGAGTGATGTTTGGAAGTGACATTGGGGGTGTGGTTGCCAGATGCCTTTCCATATTGGTGCTTACGTCAACATCATAATGGAGTTTAGCCCATTCTTTTTTTAGCACACGTATATATAGAGAGGGATTAAGTTTCAACATGGCATTGATGATTCTATGATTATAAAGATTCTGAACCATTTCATTTATTTCCTCTTCCATCATTCCCAAGTCATCGTCGAGGATGTCCTCTATATTTCCTTCCTCGTGAGGGTTTTGCGATGGCAGAGAGTAGTTGTTTGGAGGATTGTTTGATCCTGCAAGGTTTACTTTGGAGGTCACTTGGCTTAGGTCACTTGAATTTGATGTTTCCTTGGTTATTTACATGTTCCTCTTGTGTTGTGATCTTGTTTGAACCATAAAATAGAAATTGTTTGATCTTAGTCTTTAGGTCCGAAAGGAGAAGAACTAGGAGAGTCTAAGGATCAAAAAGTGATGATGAAATAAATCGAGGATGGAGGATGCAGATGAGTGAAACTCTTGAAGAACATTTGGGGGGGATGCTAAAAAATTTAGGGCTTGAATTGATTTTATTTTGATAGTTTCACTAGGTGTGTTAAGCCAAACAAGATGATGGTGAACTTGTAAACCCTAGGAAGTTGTGTTATCCTAGAGAAAACTCATACAAGAGAATGAATTGAGTAAGTTTGTTAATCCAATAAAAGTGATTATGAACTAGTAAACCTTAGGAATTTTTGTTATCCTAGAGCTAAATTTGTTCAAGAGAATTGATAATTTGACTAGGTGTGTTAAGTCAAACAAGGTGATGTTGATTTTTCCTTTAAGTTTAGCATGAATGATGATTCAAAGTTCTCAAGAGTTTGTTGGTGAGATGAGATTTTATTTTCATCATGGAGGGGTGAATTAGAGTGGTGATTTTGATCCTAGACAAGACTCCTTTTTACAAAACCTCGGTATTGAAGAACATGCCATACTTCTTATGTGAGAAAAGAAAACCTTTGAAAAAGAGTTGGATTTTTTTGACAATAGAACTCATACAAAATTGGGTTGTTCTTTGAAGCTTTATTATATAATTTGTATACCAATATTTCTCTAAATTCAAAAATCCTTTCAAGACGCTCCTCATGAGCTTTTAGACTAAGCTTCTTCAACCTTGGTTTTTGGACTTTGATTTTACGAGAAATCATTTGAGAGAACACATGTGAGGTCCAATTGTCCTTATCTTTGCTTAATGAGTTCCTTTTACCAAAAACAATCTTCTTGATTATTATTTCATACTAAATGTCTATATCTCAATTCCTTTTCATTCCATAAGGTCCATTATGTGAAAATCAAGGTTTCAAGTGCACAGTTTCCTAGGTTGACTTTAGCGAAAACAAATGATGATTGAACCCAAGAACTTATAAACCTATAAGGATAGAATCCCTAGGGTAAGCAAGAGAAATTATATTCGTCAAAGGATATTTGTTTTCAAATGTTTTGAGGACCAAGAAATGTGTTTTGATTTCAAGAACATGTACAATCCCTAGGCTGAAAAGACAATATTTGTTGGGTTCCCACTTGGACAAATCCAGTTGTGCATATTATGTGTGGATGATTAGATGCTTGACCACACTGGCTCCCCCTTATAATGCACTCTCTTCTCAGTTCAATCGAGAATCAGTACCCATGAATCTCCCATGGCATACTTTTCATCTCTACAACAAAACTGCATGTATATGTGGGGTAGCTTCAAAGGACATGACCTTTTGCACCAACAAATAGATAGGATTTTGGCCTTTGCTAAACAAGGGGTTTTAATGTGGGAATTCCATTCATGGGGGATTATTCATTATGGTGAGAGACCATTGTTGCCCTTCTCGTCAAAATAATCCTCGTGATATTGGCCTTTGTTCCAATATCCTCACTTATATCTCAGGTGGAAGTCGTCTAGCTTTAGCGTGTTCTCGGTGGGTCATTCCCTTGGGTGATTACTTTTTCCCACAAGGAAGGCCCTCTAAGATAAACAAAACAAAGAAATCATATCCCGTAGATCAATTGACCTTCATTGAAAAATAAAGGGAGAACACTCACAATATGCCACACTCACACTCACAAGATTGGTTCAATTTTAATCCCCCCCAAAAAAAATGAAGTGTGGAGGCAATTACCTTACTCATGTTAAGATCATCAAAAGAGATTTTGATTCTCAAGATCACCATGAGGTGCAAGAGAAGCACATACGTCCTTTTTATGACATTACTTTGAGTAAATAATTACAAAAAAAAAACACTTGTTCATTTTAATCCTATAAAGCAGAAGTGAATTCTTTTTAAAACACCAAATCAAATGTGGAATTTGTTTTGTTCAATTGTTAAACCTCAAAAAAAATCTAGTAAATTGTTTCTAAGTTTATTTTTAAGCCTTTTGTTTGCAAAATTTCAAAGAAAATTTGTATTGTTCTGTTTAGAGCCCAAAAGAAAATTTATTGTTCCCTAAAGCATGAAAGATAACAAATTTCTTAAAAAGAGATTGGAAAATCATCTAGAAGTGTTAAACACTATAGTGTTCAAAAACATTTAGTATAGGATGAGAATGATTTCATGATGTAGCCTTCCATTTTTCTTTCTTCCTTTCTCTAACCTGCAAAATTATTAAAACCAGAAGATGCAAAGACAACAAATAAGTTAGGAGTTCAAAAAGCTAGAAATAAAAAAGAACATGTTGAAAAAATTAAATTTAAATTTTTCAGTGTCACCCAGTGATGTATTCAGCAATGCGGCGTAGTTTATAAATCTCACGGTGCAATTTAGCATCACACCTCGACTGAGTGCAACATTCTGCAGAAGACAAAGAGCACAAATGTGGCGAAGTTTGAGCATGCAGCATAGTTTGGGTTTAAGAGATCCGTGACAAAGTTTGAAATTTTGAAATTCCTAGGTGGGAAAGAAGGTGCAGTGGATTTTAAGGTTAGGGCAGTGCAATATAGCACCGCTTGTCTAAAAGTGGTGCAATATGGCACCACGTGACTGTATGCGGCGTAGTTTCCTGTAAGCACAAAAAAAGTAAAACAATCACAGAATTTTAGAAAAATGTGATCATTTTTTTCAAATCAACTCTCTTTCTAGCACCAAAAAGAAAACCCCAATCCTATACCTACACAAATACAAGAATCAAACACATTAGTAAGCTCATATGCAAGATAAAACAAGGATTCCCCATTAAATCCATTTACAATGCTCAAAATAGGAAAATGGAGAAACAAAACATGGAAAGATAAGTGAAATCCTAATTAAGCAAGAAAAATCTTGATCCCATGGGGGAATTGGTGTCAATTTTTGTTTCAAAATTGGCCATTTCCCAACTCATTTGTTGCAATGTTGATGATTTTTGGATGATTGGATCTCCTTGATGAGATTATGGCATAACCTAGCTATGAAATTATGAAAATGATGAACAATTCTATGAAGTAGGAAAAATTAGCTCTCAATGTGAAGATATTAACTTTGCTCAAATTGTGATGTTAGAATGAGAGGAAGAGTCTCTCATTTATAAGCTTCTAAACTGGAAGAATGAGTGAAATTGAGCAATGTGGGATCATTCAACATCCAATGCCCAAGTGCCACTTGTCAAGATGTGAATGGTTGAAGGTTGTACATATTTTGGTCAATGTGCATGATAAATGTCATTAGGTGGAATTTGAAATTTGATAAATGACATGTGAGAGGGAAAAAGGAATGAAATAAATGCCACTTGGCTCAATGCACAAGGACATGTAAGAGGAGTGAATGCTTTGTTGGAAGAACAAATCCACTTGGATTTTGAATTCAAATTTCAGAGAATATTCCTCCTTTATTCCATGTTGAGAGAAAATAGGTAATTAAATAAATCAAAGTAATTGATTTATTGTGCAATTTGCATTCTCTAGAGGATTTTAGTGATTGAGATTAAATTAATCAAGATTTGATCAATTTAATGAGAGATTAGGTGATTTGACAATTTTGACTCAAATTTATGAGTTGATTTAAATGAGAATTGAGAGGAAAGTGATTTAGACTTTAATTAAATAAAGATTTTGATTTATTTAACTAAAGGGGGGTGACGTTAGATTAAATTAAATAAGGTTTAATTTATTCAATTTAATGAGAAGACTTTAGGGATTTAATCAAATAAGATGAATTATTTAATTAAAGAGGGATTTAGGGTTAATTAAATTAAATTGATTACTTTAATCAACAGAGGAGAAAGACCTAATTAAATAAATAATGATTTATCTAATTAAGAGATCATAGGTGATGATAAGTTGAGAGGATGATTGAGGAAGAAATGATGTTAGTAATTACGATCAAGTGCGTCGGATTGAATTGCATAGTTTCTATGTCTACACTTTGACTTGTCCTCTCTTGGAGACATTAGGCATGATTTTCCCTAAGAAGAATACCTTACATGAACAAAGAAAAATCCCCTTTAACAAAAACTTACATACATGACATTTAAAATCATACAAAAGCATTACATTGTGGTGCAATATCAAAGTTGTCAGGAGGATAATATCAATATGGTATGGGAGGATAATATGAATCTCTCATTTGCCACCTCGTTCAAAGAACTCACCTAATGGACAAAATAAGGTTCCACTACCCCAAAGTGACACACATGATTGGGACAACTCACCTAGTGGATAGACTAAGGTTCCACTACCATAGAGTGAGCACACACGATTGGGACAACTCACCTAGTGGACAAATTGAGGTTCCACTACCCTAGAGTGAGCAACACATGTTATGGACAAACAACCCCATTCCACATTATGCTAGAATAGTTGTGCTTTATCCTTTTTTTTTCTCTTTTTTGCCTAGCCTTGGATAGGGTGTGACTATGCATCTTCATTATGGTTGCATACTTACATGTCTTGAATTTCTACTTTAGTGTGAGTTTTTCATGGGGTAAAACTCTCACTAAAGTGGGGAAAATGTAGCATTAAAAAGAGTAATCCTTTTCAACACTTAATTTGGGAACAATTGATATAAAATTTACCTAAAAATTCTTTGATTTAGTCTTGTAATGTGATGTACACATTCACATTGAATCTAGGGCCATTTTTAATAAAATATACTTAATTTATGACTTATTTAGGGTGATGTAAATTGCTCTATTACAATTTCACACTAATCTAGGGTTTCATTAATTAATTGTGGTTAATTGAGCTTAATTGGTCCCTTTAATTCAAATTTAAGCCTTATTAATTACACTTTCTGAAGGATCTATCCCGACACCCATTAATGATATTGCATAGCATTTAATTTAGAAAATTTGATGTTCTAGAAAACAGTGCTAGGACCCATTCACCTTTAGTGGTGAATGAGTCCTCTCCACATAGGACACCCCTTTCTTGGCATTTTAAAAATGGGTTTTTTATGTTATTTCATCCCCCCGAAGCATGGTCCTAGAAAGTTGTGCTAGGACCCATTCACCTTTAGTGGAAAATGGGTCCTCACATAGGACACCCCTTTTTGAATTTAATTGTGGTAGTATTATAATGATTTTTAATCCTAAATCTAATGTTGGCTTGAATATTTGAATTTTGGTGTTAATCGCTAGATTTAGTATGAATATAAGGTTAATTCACATAGTTTCATCCTATAAAATTTATGTGACTTCATGAAATCAAGAGCAATAGCATTATAAAATAATTACAAGGCATTTAAAGGCGGGTTATCAGCAAGTTATTGTAGAAATTCAAGATCATATTATCATGTCAAAGGCATAATGCATTAAACATGTTTTTGAGATAGTGTGTGTTGACATAGCATTGTAGATCCATTTGCAAGCATTGATTCACGTCTAATTCAAGATCTAGATCTACATTCTACATGGCCACTTCATGTTAGTTTTCAGATTTACATTCCAAGACATCTCCCAAGGTATCAACATTTCATGTTCCATTCATCATGCGTCTATTTCATTATTTCATCACAAGGTTTAATTACCTAAAAGGGGCTTGACCAAGCCAAACCCCTATCCTCTAATAATCAACATTTTTTTCTCCTCTTGAATGTGTTTTTGTAGGATTTAGGTTAAAGAGAAAGATTTGGAGCATAATTGTCAAAGTTGTCAAGTTACAAAAGTTTTCATTCATATTGCAACAACATGAAAATAAGGCTGAAGAATTTGTTTTAGGTTTTTGAGAGCTGGTCACTAAGGATCTATGGAAGTGTAGACATCAAGGAACAAAACCCAGAAGTGAATTTTTTGTAACCCTACAGAGACCCATTTTCCACTAAAGGTGAATGAATCCTCAATAAGGCCTAATGTAGTGCACGTCTGGAATCTGGAGTTGTAGACTGAGAGCAAAAAAACCCAGAAAGCATTTTTTAAAAACCCTAACAAGGACCACTAAAGGTGAATGAGTCCTCAGTGGGCCTCGAAATAGTAGCTTTTCAACAAGGTTAACATTATTTTAGCCTCTTAAAACCTCCCTTTTTGTTATTATAATAGTTAGGTTTAATTTTTGCACCTTAGTAGCATCATATTGCACACATAATTGAATGAAACACACACCTAGTGAAGATTAGGTTCATCATTGATATCCTATTGATGGTGAACCTATTTTCCTATGTTTCATCAAAGAGAAAATGAATACACTCAATAGTGTCTCTGAAATTTGTAATATGTGTATCTAAAAACAAGTCTGAAATGAGTATGTGTAGGATCATGATGGGCCAAAAAGTGGTGATATGTAAGTGATATCATGGCCCATGTGGTTGACAATTTTTTTTACCCAAAATTAATGAAACGAAAAGGGTTTTTAAAGGAGATTATTAGATTTCCACCAATATAAATTATGCTTTACTTTGAATTTAATAAATAATTATTATTCATTTTCTATTTGAATTATGACTAAACTCCTGATTGATAGGTTGATTGAAAAACATCTATAGCTTTCAAATGGTATCACATTTTTTGAATTTTAAATGTGTGTCACATTATATGCTTCACATACTATAGGATTAAAAAAAATGTCTTTCATGAATTTTTGACCAAGTTAAGGTGGTTAGACATACGAGTTTTTATATTTTCTAAAATTTGTAATAAAAAATTCATAATTAATTATTTGCTTGGAAAAAAATTACAAAAAAATATGCATCACATCAAGACATGAGTCCTCTACTTATATCTAAAATCTTATGACAAAAATTATCATTTTTTTTTTGTTAGGGTTGTTAGACAAACATCTACTTTTTATTTTTTCCCTAAAATTTAAGTACTACTGCATTGAAATTTCAAATTTTCACCAAATAGATTTAGAAAATAAAAAATAAACCTAGTAGTTTAGAAACTACATTCAATTTTCTACAGATTATATTCTTACATATTTTTGAAATAATATAGATAATTTATTCAAATTTTTACATCAAGTTGCCTAACTCTGATTTTTTGAATTTTCATCGTCACTTAAGGACCTATTTTTTTCATGATGATCCTACAGATACTCAAATACATGTCAAGATATTATCCTAAGATGAATTGGGAAGACTATATATATCCTACTACAAGAAGTCATCTGAAGCTTTTGAAGAAGCAACTCTAAACTTTGAAGTAGCAACAATAGATGTAAGGACAAAAGAGTTGTCCTCAAAGAGAAGATGTATGTCCTTGTTCAAATAGTTTCATCTAGATCCGAAATGAGGGACTCTTCAAACAACCAAGATATTTTTGGTGAAAATTGATCCCAATGGACTAAATCCAAAAGACATAAATAATCCTGATGTAATGAGTCACTAGAGGCTCTCAAAGAAGCATCTCTAAAATTTACAAGTGATGTCAATGTAATCTAAATGTTCAAGACATGCATAATACTTAAGCTCCTATAAAGTAACATCATCAAAGGGTATATTATTTGCATCATCAAGTGGAATGAGGCAATTTGTAGCAAGATCATCTAGGAATGGGGAAACATGAAGGTCTCCAAACTATAATGACAAAAATTGTACACTCTTGGAAATGATACTCTACACCTAATTTCACCTTTAATCTAGTGTTGTACATATTCACATTAGATTTGGGGCCCTTTTAAGCTAAATAGACCTAATTGTGGCCTTAATTTAGTGTTCTAAAGTATATTTATTTACACTTTCACATTGAGTTTTGAGCCCTCTTAAATTTATGACATTAATAGGTCATCATTAATAGTCCCCTAAGACCCTATATTGTGCATCCTAGGGCATATTTTAACAAAAATCTCAACATAGACATAAAATAAACTTAATTTCTTAACACCTTAATACTTTTTCCATCCAAAAAGGCCCTGTGGGACCCATACGCCACCTTGGGCGTATGAGTCTCACCTAGGTGGGACCCATATGCTAGGTGTGGTGTATGAGTCCCATTTGGCCCCTTTTTAGGGTTTTGAGTGAGAAATCTAGGTTTTAAGTTAAAATTTCATGAATGTTAGCTCGTGGGATCTAATAAATGTGATATTAGATGGATTGCCTATATAAATGAGGTCTCAAATCATTATTTCATTAATAATTAATGATATCAAGTCAAGTACTCAAGAGTTAAGCATTCCAAGACTTTACAAGATCATCAAGAGAGCATTCAAGATCATTTCTAAGGTATTCAAGGGAGAATTCTTCATCATTTGTTGTAGAAATTCAAGATCCATCATCATGTCAAGGATATCAAGAATCAAGAATGTTATTGAGATATTTTTGTGATGTTGCATTCAAGATCCAAGGTCAAGCATTGTTCTACACTTATTTCAAGATCTAGATCTACATCCTTCATGGTCATTTCATGTTAGATTGCAGATTTACAAGACATCATTCAAGGTATCATTGTTCATGTTTCATGTTCCATGCTTCATGTTTCATGTCCTTATTTCATTATCTCATCATTTGGTTTAATTACCTAAAAGGGGTTTGACCAAGGAAAACACCCATTTACTAACAAATAAATAAGTTTTTTCTCTTGAGCTACATGCGTGATTGAAGATCTAGGTGTCTTGGATCTTGAAGATCCCTTGAAGGTTAGGTCACAAGATTGGAGAAGGTTGTTGGAGTTTTCCCCTCATTTGAAAGGTTGATATCTTCACAAAAAGTCATATACAGGTCTAAAATCAGAGTTTTAGATCTGAAAACAAAGTGTGGCAGAAAGAGAAGATATCAGAGAGAATAATCAGATCGTAATCATCTAAGAAAGCACACTAGGATTGATACACCAACTTGGATGTATGAGTCCCATTATATCCAATTTTCAAGGTTTCTAGAGATTTAGAATCAACATTATTAGATTCCAGTTTTGGTTCATAAAACCCAATCTAGGACTAAATCACCCAGACTAGCATATGAGTCCCAATCAGCCTCAAAATCAACATTTCTAGCACTTCTAGTCATCATTCAAGCTTCTATAAGTTTATAGGTGCACACTTCTGATTTTATAGCCTTCTGCTCTAATTTATATGAATTTCTAGGTCATTTATTCAAGTTTCATGCATCACTAGGTTTAAACATTAGATTTTACATTTCATCAGTCTCTAATCCAACCCTAGGATACCTTATTGCAAGATATCTTTCTCCGTCTCTACATTCAGATTGAGATTTCTAAGGTGTCCTTGAGTGTAGTAAGTGTGAAATAGGAACCCTACCCTTGTGTTATATTCCTTAAAGGTGGGGCATACTATTTCCATTGTTACATTTTGGTGAACACGACATGAACACCCATTTTATGATTTGGAGTGCATCATCATCCTATATTTATCTTGCATTGAATTTTCATTAGGTTTTGCATTAGTTAATTGGAATCTAGGGTTTCTAAATCTTGCATTAGTGAAAGTGCATATAGGTTGCATTTTTGCATCTTACATCATTGAATTTCATCTAAAATCTGCATTTCCACTTAGCATAGACATCACTCAAACCAGAAAGCATAAAATTCAATTAAAATTTACGAAAAAATATGCAGAAAATCCTCGTTGGGCCTCATACACCCCTCTAGGTGATTTAGTCCCAATGTAGATCTGAAAATTTATTTTGCAGCATTTAAAATCTTGTTTCTACACTTTTTTTTTTCTTTCATTACTTATCTATTTTAGTTGGTTGAGTTTTTGTTACATGCATTTCATTAGACCTAACTTAATTTGGTTCATTTAATACATTGACATTTACAACATTTCATTTTCACATTGTTACATAGCATAATCAGTCAATTATCATGTTCAAAATCTGAAAAATTGCATTATCCTTTTACATGTTTAATTTATCATTGTTCCATTTCAAATTTGTAGGAAAATCATTACATCAATTTATCATTACAAAAGTCTATAGTTATCGTACTTCATGTTATATTTTCAGATCTTGTTGAGTTTTGTAATAAATATTTGTTAAGTGTATATGAATATGAAGTTCTTTCCCCTCTCTTTTTGTTCATCATTGATCCCTCTCCTAGTATCCCTTCTATGAGTGAGGTTAGTCTAGTGAAAGAAACCTTGGGTGATCATAAAAATCATATTTGTTCTTCTCCTAATATCTCTCCTACTTCTGAAGAAGATATTTCAATGTTAGAGCTAATCAATGAGAGTTTTGAGAACCCGAGTTGTTTCTCCCCTCTTACCTCTCCTGCACATACCCAACATCATGATGGACCAAAAAGTGGCGATATGTAAGTGATATGATGGCCCATGTGGCTGGTGACTTTTTTTTTACCCAAAATTGATGAAATGAAAAGGGTTTTTAAAGGAGATTCTTCGCTTTCCACCAATATAAATTATTCTTTACTTTGAATTTAATAAATTATTATTATTCATTTTCTATTTGAATTACGACTAAAGTCCTGATTGATAGATTGATTGAAAAACATCTATAACTTTCAAAGGGTATCACATATTTTGAATCTAAAACATGTGTCACATTCCATGCTTTGCATACTATAGGATTAAAAAAAAATGAATTTCATGAAGTTTTGACCAAGTTAAGTTGGTCAAACATACGAGTTTTTATATTTTTTAAAATTTGTAATAAAAAAATCATAATTAATTATTTACTTTGAAAAAAGTTACAAAAAAATATGCATCACATCGCGACATGAGTCTTCTACTTATATCTGAAATATTATAAAAAATATATTATCATTTTATTATGGTTAGGGTGGTCAGACAAACACCTACTTCTTATTTTTTCCCTGAAATTTAAGTGCTACTGCATTGAAATTTCAAAATTTCACCAAATATATTTTTTAAAAATAAAAATAAACCTGGTAGTTTAGAAACTACATTCAGTTTGCAACAGATTCTATTATTACATATTTTTGAAATAATATAGTTAACTTATTCAAATTTTTACGTCAAGTTGCCTAACTGTGATTTTTTTGAATTTTATTGCCACTTAAGGGACTATTTTTTCCATGATGATCCTGTACATGCCCAATTGAATACCTTAAAAATATTGTCACTAAGATATCCTTATGGAATCTTATTCAAATATCACCTATACATAAAATAATTTATTCTAAGAACTATTGCAAATAAAGTAGGAGGATATCCAATATTCTATGAAAGTGAATGATGTAACATCCTCCTTTGATTATATGCAAGTCACATAGTCAGAAATCACATTCCCTAAACATGAATTACCCTCACTTGAGATTCAAAACAAGAATGAAGCCTTGATGATAAAGGTTATCATTAATGAAACTATAGTTGCGTGCACTCTCATAGACAATGGAGAAGGTCTTAATGTTTGTAGCATTGACCTCCCAAAAAAAATTGGCATGGACAAGATGCTTATTCAACTTAATGATGTTCCTATTTATGGCTTTGAAAATGTTAATAGGAAACCACTATGAATGATCACATTACCTATTGATGTCAGACCTGTAGTGTTGCCTGCCTCTATTCATATCATGTCAAGACCCCTTTCATACAATATTCTCCTAGGGAGACCATGGATTCATGCTATGAAATGACTCACATCTACTCTCCACCATATAATGAAATTTGAATACAGCAAGATATATACGATCGAAGAAGATGAAAGAAGATATAACATTCTTAACTCCCCTAATAATTTCATTCCAAGATCAAAATTTGAACCTATACAATTTGATGCTAATCCTTCACCTACAACAAAACTCTTTAGTGATAATTTTGGGATGTTAGATTTTACACCTCATTTCAATAAATAATCCAAAATCTCACCCTTAAAGTTTGAAGATTCATATACAAACGATTCATTTTTAGATATAAGTTATAATAATGATTGCCCCCTTTTTCACCTTCCTTTATAAGAGAGTGAAAAATCTCACAATCTAAATCAAAATATCCTTGTGTTTCATCTTCTCAAATTGGTTCTACGACATTACCCCATGGTGGTGATGGGGGCTATGTAACCCCGATCCCTCATGAGTAGATGATGAATAACATTTAAAAGGATTTGAGTTCCCATGAAGAAGCCAATCCTTCTCAGAAGAATGAACCCCTTCATCTGAATTGGAAGATGGTTATGGTATTGGATACAATCTCCCTCCTACACATGGATACAATGAACACACAAATAAAATCAACATACCATACTCTTTCAAGAAAGATCTAGTTTTACCACCCTTATCTCCATTTTCATTTAAAGCCTTATAATTTAGTGTGTGTATGACAACTTTCACAAATAAAGGAACATCCTCTAATATTGATTGAGATATTATCCTGTGAAGACTCCTCCAAGATCATTTGATATCTCGCCTTCCAAGAACACGAAATATTTTTTTCTACAAGAATTTATTTTGTGTGTATCATAGAGTTCATGGTCATGTTCTACTAATGAATGTAGGGCTTTGAATAACAAAATTCAAAATCTTAGGGGTTGTGGTGCTCTTCCTTGTATTGAAACACCTATTTCCTCCAACTAATACTTATTTTGTTTCATCCTTGTTCTGCACTAAGTGGGGGCAAGGAGATAACTAGCATGTCTCCTCGTATGTCATTTGTCATTGTCTCTTTCGACTAGTTGACTACCTTTCATGAAAATATAAGATCAAGCTTGGGATGTGGACAACATGCCTTAAGTTGACACACATGTGATATTACATCGACATTCATGTTTCATTATGCAATTTTCTTTCTTCTTGCAATGTTTTCTCTTCTTGGTGGTGTCATTGGGTTTGATTTCCTTCGAGAGTGTGATATTTCTTTGACTTGTCCTCTCTTAGAGACATTAGGAACAATGCTCCCTAAGAAGAGACCTTACATGAACCAAGAAAAATCCCTCTGAATGTACCTTACATTAGTTTTCATTAACAAAATTAGTTATATGGTCACCTTGCATAGCACACTTTGCATGCCTGTGGAGCCATCTTGTTTGTTCATGATTTTCAAGCATGAAAATCTTTGCTTGCCTCATGAAGCTTGAAGATCATTGTTGGGTGGTTCCTTATCAAATTTATTAGGAGGTATAACTTTGGTATGGTTTGATGAGAAGCTGAACAAAGGAATGACTTTCCCTTCACCACTCACATGTGTGTGAGCACATACTGGCCAGGTATGTATGTATCTCACCTTGTAGACAGCTTGAAGTTTCGTTGCCTCTGAGTGAGCATACATTTTTGGACAAATAGCCTGGATCTGGTATGTGCACCGTGTTGCACAAATTATCGAGGCTTGATCCACCTCTCTTTATTCCATTTTACTTTCTTCCTTATGTCATTAACATTGCATGTTTGTGTATCTTGATGTTGCATATTGTACACCTTGTGTGTGTCCTTTTGTGCTTATGTTGGTTTGATGTAGGATCTTGGATCTTGGGGCCTTGGCCACCTCCTTTGATCTTTGTCATCTTGTTTTTTCCACACTGGTATGCTTGGACCCCTCTTGAATGTCTACTTTAGTGTGAGTTTGAAGCAAGTTCATCCTCTCACTAAAGTGGGGGCTAGATGTAATGAAAAAAATTGTATTCTCTTGGAAATGATACAATTACTCACCTAATTTGGGAATCATTAATGTTAAATGTACCTTATGTCACCTTTAATCTAGTGTTGTAATGTGTTGCACACATTCACATTGGATTTAGGGCCTTTTTAAGCTAAATAGACCTGATTGTGGTCTTAATTTAATGTTGTAAAGTATATTTATTTACACTTTCACATTTAATTTTTATCCCTCTTGCATTTATGACCTTAATATCATCATTAATATCCCCCTAAGACCCTATATTATTCATCTTGAGACGTGTTTTAACCAATATCCCAACATAGACATCCAATAAACTTAATTTATTAACACCCTGACACTTTTGCCATCTAAAAGGGCCCTGTGGGACCCATAAAAAATCTTGGGCGTATGAGTCCCACCTAGGTGGGACCCATACACCAGGTGTGGCGTATGAGTCCCATTTGGCTCCTTTTTAGTGTTTTGAGCAAGAAATTTAGGTTATATGTTCAAATTTCATGAATGTCAGCCTATGGGATATAATAATGGGAGATTAGCTGGATTGCCTATATAAATGAGGCCTCAAATCATTATTTCATTGAGAATTCATGATATCAAGTCAAGTACTCAAGAGTTAAGCATTCCAAGACTTTACAAGATCATCAAGAGAGCATTTAAGATCATTTCTAAGGCATTCAAGGGAAAATTCTTTATCATTTTTTGTAGCAATTCAAGATCCATCATCATGTTATTGAGCTAGTATTGTGATGTTGCATTCAAGATCCAACATCAAGTATTGTTCTACACTTATTTCAATATCTAGATCTACATCCTTCATGGCCATTTCATGTTAGATTGTAGATTAACAAGACATAATTCAAGGTATCATTGTTCATGTTTCATGTACTTATTTCATTATCTCATCATTTGGTTTAATTACCTAAAAGGGGTTTGACAAAGGCAAACCCTCATTTACTAACAAATCAACAATTTTTTCGCTCTCTACGTGTCTTGGAGCTTCAATATCCCTTGAAGATTAGGTCACAAGAATGGAGAAGGTTATTGGAGTTTCCCCCTCATTTGTAAGGTCGTATCTTCACAAAAAAGTCATCTACAAGTCTGAAATCAGAGTTTTAGATCTGAAAACAAAGTGTGGCAAAAAGAGAAGACATTGGAGAGTAGAATCAGATTTTAATCCTCCAAAAAAGAACACTAGGACTGATATGCCACCTTGGGCATATGAGTCCCAGTACAACCAAATTTTTAGGGTTTCTAGAGATTTAGAATTAGTACTGTCAGATTCCAATTTTGGTGCAAAAAACCCAATCTAGAACAAAATCACCTAGACTAGCGTATGAGACCCATTTAGCCTCAAAATCAGTGTTTCTAGCATTTCTAGTCCCCATTCAAGCCTCTACAAGTTTCTAGGTGCACACTTCTGATTTTACAACCTTTTGTTTTGATCTATATGTACATTTCTAGGTCATTCGTTCAAGTTTCATGCATCACTAGGTTTAAACATTAGATTTTGCATTTCATTAGTCTCTAATCCAATGCGAGGATACCTTATTGCTAGATCTATTTCTCCCTCTCTACATTCAGATTGAGATCTCTAAGGTTTCCTTGAGTGTAGCAAGTGTGAAATAGGAACCCTACCCTTTTTGTTGTTACACAAAAATCTCCCAAATTTTGTTCCAAAGAGTGTAGGGACATTCAATGTCCGCCATATCCAACATAGTGTCACCATAAACATAAAAACCAATCACTCCTAATACATGATCAATTCTATTACCCCATATAAGTTTCCTTCCAAGCATGAGCCCATAAAGGGAAGGAAAAAGTTTAAGCCATCTTAGATGGTTTAGAATGTTTTTTTCAAGACTCATAATTAGTCTTGTCCAAAATTATTACAAAAGGATAAGTAGAAAAACCCATGATAGAATCCTCAAATGATTACAAAGATACATCAAAAAAGAACACCAATACACTCTCACTCTTTTCACTAGTATCAAAGATCACCCCCTCTCAAATATTACAAGGTTGGCACTTCATAATTTAGTGCATTTACAAAGCCTTTTTGAAGATACAATGCTCAATAGGCTCAAAATAGAAAAAATTACAAATTTTGATACAAAATGAACCTGAGAAAAAAAATGGAAGAATTAGCCTTATGGTTATGTAGTGCTCTTCAAGACCTTTCCAACACCTATTGGTTTCTGAAAATTGGAGCCCTAGGGCAAAAGTAATGGCCTATTGAATAAATTAGCACAAGGTTGTTTCAACCTAAAATATCTGGTATAAAATGGAAAAAACTCTCCCTGTACCTTTTTGGATGGAAATTGCTCATCTCTAGCTTTCCAGTGATATCTTGTTTGCCAAAAATTGACACTGTGACGAAAAGTTATGATTTTTTGAAAAATTGGCTCAATTTAGCTTGTAGAAAATGGGTTGTCTTAGAGAAAAAAAGGTTACTTTTGATTTGATTTATGAATAATCTATTCATTGTGTGTACAAAATTTGAGAAACCCAAAAATTGATGCAAAGAACAAAACCCAGAATTTGTTTTGATCGAGCAAGCAAAAGATGAGAAAATTAATTTTATTTAACCTTCAACTTGTAGAAAAAATGACATGCAAAACTTTTTGGAGAGTAATTATTTCTAGATCTGATCAAGATATGCAAAATCTAAAAGATACCTAGATGGCATTTTGACCCTAGGACCAAAACCCAGAAAACATTTTTCTTATCAACAAGTGGAAGCTGGATTTCTGAAGCAAAAAAAAATTAAAAAAATGACTCCAATTAAAAATGGTTTTCTTCAAACCCCCATCTAAAACTACATCAAATGATATCTAATTTGGATGAAACAAAAGCCAAATCTGACTTTTTGGTGCCTTCTGGACACATTGGAATAGTAAAAAGAAACTTTCAGTATAACCATAAATGTTGTGATCAACCAATGATAATTGACCACCAAAACCACCAACTTTAAATAAAGTGATGAAGTAGTAAAAACTCCAGGTCCTAAAAAGGTGGAGGAAAAATCATCACTTTATCTCCTATTTATTAAATAATTAACCCACTTTATTATCATAAGCAAGCTTAATAAAAGTGTAGGAAAAACCTATAACTAAGGGAAAATTAATATCCCACTAGGAATATAAAATATTATCCCATAAATAAAAACATACTCTAACAAAGTGAACATTCAATTAGAATATTTGATCAATCATATGATCATAATCTATCATTTTCATGTCTTTTGATAGAATAGCATTATTCTCTCATAGGTTATCTCTCTTGTTCTTTCATGAAGTTCCTAGATCTTGGGTGGCTCTAATATTTAGCCAAATCTTGCATGGCATAGAGTATTCTATACCAACTATTACATGTATGTAGTGTTTAATAGTGTGAAGCATCAATTTCATGTTTTCTTATTTCTTTAGGCCATAGGATATTTCTACATAGTTTCGTCTAAATTTTTATTTTTTTATCAACTTCATATGAATGCTAGGATCTTCCCAATTATACTTTCATGTCTTAGTTGTTTCAAATAAAAATTTCATAGTTTTTATTCTAAATTAAGTGTTCAAGTTGTAGGTTTTCCTTGTTCTTATGTATATTTTATGTTTGTATATAATCTATATATGTTGTTTTATCCCTTATTTCCTTTTCTCATTTATTTATTTATTTTTTTTCTACTCTTTTATATACATTTATAAATTCTCTCTAATTGAAATAAGATGCACATCCTTAACTAGAGCCATTGTTTACACCTTATCTAAGAAATATTATTTGTGGCTCTATGTGCTATCATTTGGCCCTTAATACTTATAACTAATACATGAAATCATAATTGGGGTTTTATGTTGTGTGTATAAGATTATTGTTTGTGAACTCTACCCTTAGTCTTGTGATATGGTTCAATGTACTCATTGATCTAATATTTGTATTTAGTTTTTTCAAAAATTATTCAAGTTAACCTCGTTCTCAACCATCTAGCCTATCTGTGAATTTTCACTACTATTTCTTTATTGAACTCTTTGCTTATGTTAATGACAACTTTATTCAAAATAACTATCTTGTGCCCATTCATCATGCACTTTATTCTTTTTATGCATTAAAACTTTATATCAAGGTTTTCCCTTAACTTGAATGTTTCTCTTAGCTGTAGATTTAATGACCAAGTATGAATGTTTTATTTAGTGCACCAACAATATGCAATTACATATGTTTTCTATGCCCAGGAGTAAAATAGAATAAGGTATAATATTGTATACATCTTGAGTTGTAAGAAAAAATCCTCTAATGTTGATTATGTGTCAATTAATATACTCGATCAAATTTATCCATAGTTTAACATTTAAATGCTAGAGACAAAGGTAGGTGTGTGCTAGTCTTTAGGATAATTGTGTTGAGGTGTGTTTTTCTCATCTTTATAATCCAATTAAATAAAACTCCATGCATTCTCACATTATAAAAGTGTAGTCACAAATTACCAAGTGACACAATATTTTAAGTTTGGTGGGCTAACATTGTCCATTTGACATGTTTTTTAAAGTAGAACATACATTGAACTATCCAATCTATGTGCATATTTGTTATTTGGCCATGATGGAACAATAAAATGTACCAATGGTTGACTCTTTATATTGGGTCACTTCCTACTAATCATTAATATTAGGTTGATCATGTGATCCATTAGATTAGTTAGCCTTTTAGCATACCAATGAGTAGAGATAGAGGGTGGGTAGGCTACTTTCAATCAAAATCTGGTCTTATGTTTCATTACCCCATTGATAGGCATGTATGTCAAAATGACTCAAGTGGATTCATTTTACATGGAACTAATGGGAAGGAACTACATGGTTTTAGGGGGCAAGTGTTGTTGGCCCATCTCATCATACATGGGGAAGTTTTAAGTGAAGTCTACTTTGTAGTCATAGAGATACACAATTATTATAAGAATATTATAAAATAAAAAAGATTGGCCCACATCTTTGGATACACCATTTCATCCCCTGTCATTGATCTTATGACTATTAACATGAGTCATTAGATCTAGTTGAAACTTAAGACAACATGTCGTAGGCTAAAGAATGAATCCACAAGTTGTTCGAACACTTTTTTTGACAAGTCTTTTTAATTATTATTTATTGGCTAAGGGTTGTGTATTTGAACACATGACTTGGTCCATTGATCATAACCAATATATCATGAATAACATATGGAATCGATGAGAATAATAGATTGAAAGCATAATAGATCTTACTAGCTTGCATCAACATTGCATTAATGCATAATACAAGGAGATGTCATTACTAGTATTCCACATTCTTCTAACGTGTGTTTTTAATCTTTTGAAATTAGTGATGGATGTTGACTAAGACTCAAATAAGAACCATACTCCAATCTTTGCATAGGAGACCCTTAAAGGTATTCTTTAATACTACATTATGTAAAATCAAATATCATGTACAAGGACATAGATTCCAAGAATCAATGATAGATAAAAATAGAATCACAATGACTCAAATAAAATCACACTACCTCAAACAAAATTGCATACAATTGCATCCTACTGCAGAACATAAAAACAAATCTATTACAACATTCATATTAATATCTCATTTCATAAACTAAATCATAATAAATAAACATATTACATAATTACACTTTTTTCTCATCAACTACTTTACCATTGGGAAAGAGCTAAACAATCATAACCTTTAATTTCATTTATTACTTTAAGTTTAATTTAAATGAATTACTATATAATTTATTAAACCTAGATTTATAGGTTTAGAGGGCAATTAGTGTTTTTTTATATCCGTTTTAGCTCGAATGAAACGGCAACAAAAGATTCCTTCGGCGCTCCTTAACGTTTACTGTTTGTTATGGCGTGGTCTTTATAGCCGATCACACCACACCTTCATTCAACACAAATGTGATTGGGCACACGTGGGATATATACTACTATTCTTGATTCCTGCCTGCGATGAACCTTCTCAAAACAATTAATAATTTATTATTATTATTACTTAATCAAATTGGTCGTAGGAGCATGCAAATGTCCCAACTAATCAATTTTTCCTTGACTAAGAACAATATTATATTTAAAATTCCTTGCAAAATGGCACGTTTTATTCTGACAAATGTACCTTTGTTGAATGAGATAATAGATCTGACTCGGGGATGAGACGAGCTCCAATGCATAGATCTGGTCTACTTTAAGATCCCTCTATATTGGGTTTTGCCTACCACTAATCATTCGATCTCATTTCTCATTTGAAATCCTCATTATCGGGAAAAAGATTGAACCAGTCGAAATTTTCATTATTGTGAAACAGAGGAAGAAGAAGAATACCAACCATGCATATTAGATGCTTCAGTGCAGTCGAGAAGGAGAAGCGTGGAAGAGTGAAGATTATGAAAGCAGATGGGGAGGTGATAAAAGTGTGGAGTCCTATCAATGCCAAGGAAATACTCGGCGACCATCCAGATCATGAAATCTTTGAAGCAGATCAGAGTCGTCGACTGAGTATTCACAGTCGACCCCTTTCTCCAACCACGCAGCTTCGACCAGGTCGCCTCTATTTTCTCATACCACTCCCGATGCAGCCCACACCCTCTTCCACCTCTTCTCAAGCCCCTCGACCACAAATATCTCGTAAATCTGTTTCCGATGGAGATTTAGCGACAGATGAAATAAAGTCGAGATTGATTTCGTCGAGTGATAATGGATCCACCATGCGTCTCAGAATTTGACTTAGTAGAGAAGAAGCTTCTTCGCTTCTGTCAGTCGACGGAAATAAGCTAATGGGAGATGTACTGGCTCCCTTAATTAGACAGGCGATCAAAAAGAAGTAGCAGAATTCTTGGGATTCGCTTCTGTCGGAATGGAAACCTAGTTTGGAAACAATATTCGAACAGCTGAGCCCACGTCTGTGACGCTTCCAGACAATAATGTTGTTTATGGATGTACATATATTCAAGGTGGTTGTATAGAGTCGTGAGTTATTTTACAATGTGCAAAAATCATGTGTTTTTATAAAAATAAAAATGATTATTGATTCGTTCATATTTTTAATTATTATATTCCATGACTTGTCAATTACATATCAAAGAATAATTCAAGTAGCATTGAAATTAATTGAGTATGAAGGGAAAAGGGTCAGTAATGAAATAATGAAAAATATGAGGATTAGTCTTGAAAAACTTATATTTACTAAAAGTGAAGTTATTGGATTTTTTATTAATTTAACTCTAACATTAACATTGAATTTCAATTTCTATTTGTAAATATTAATTTACATTTATTTGAATCTCAATATAAAGTATAAGATTTTAGTGTTAAGAAGTTTTTCAATCAAGTTTTTCATCTAATTCTTGACAAATAAAATTTGTTTGGAAACAAAAATAAAAATTATACTAGATATAACTTTCTTGACATAAAGCTCAATACAAAATAGGATTCTATGTTCCTTTTAGTCTTATTCCTAGTTGTAGAACTAAAGTTCTTTCCAACACAAGTTGTTTTTAGAAGTAAAATTGTATTGAATTTATTTTCCACTAAAGTTATGTATAGTAGTGTGTAACTAAAATTAGAGCATGCAAATTAACTAATTAAGTTAACCCATTTATTCACAATCAAATGCAACACTTTCATTAAGGATAAAAGGTTGGTAAGCTTTAATGAAAACAAACAAAGTTCTCATGAACACAAATGAAGATGGTTAGGTTAGGAAAGATGCCCCAGTCATTGAAAGGAAGAGTGACTATGAGGAAGGATGATAGGGATGGTGATTCCCCTCAAGAGGAGAGCTAGGTTTGGGAGAACACATGTATACTCTCGAAAGAGTGGAAATATGCAAGGTAAATGAGAATAGATAGGAGGGTTATAAGATATGTGATGAAAAGGATGAAGACATAGTGGTATAGAAGATGAAATTTGTAGCTGTGTTGTATTATATTAAACAATCTTTATATGATATACCATGAGATGTTATGGACCAATGTATAAGGAACTAGGGTGATGATGTGTTCTATGCATAAGAAAAAAGGTCACATCTAGCCCTATACCATACAACACCATAATATGGAAGATCATGCTATCACTATGACAAGTAGGCTATAAGGACTAATATAAATGCAAGAAAATGATAATACATAAAAAAGGAACAAAGCATGCACAAAATGATTCAAGTATAAACATGATGTTGCCTTGGTCAAGATATATAGGCTCCAATATTGGTTGATTAGATTAAGGAAAAAAAATTTTTATGTGCGAACAATGTGTATTGAAGCAACATAAGTATTACGAATGATATATCCCTATGATGATGATGATGATGACGATGATGACGATGATGATTTTGATCAAGGCTTCCACCACGACTGGGAACAAGAGCAAGGATGCAAGTAGATGATTTTCTTAGATTGCATGGATTAATATTATATCTTGCAATATTGTGTTGATTTTTTTACTACTAGGATCATTAGACTATTGGGAGATTACATTAAATGGTATGAAGGGTATCCCAAAGCTACATATCAATGAAAAGTGAAAGACCATGGCTAGGAACAATGGATTGTGGTAAAGATACTTGATTGAGGTAGGTGAAGAAAATGGGAATAGATACGGGAATATGATGGATAGATGGAGTAGTTCAAATGTGATCTCCAAGGACTAAACCATATAGGAAGAACAAGCCCCACTTTAGATATGTCATGTATAACAAGGCATTAGGATGCATGATAGGATTGGATAGGGGGATATGGAATATAATGGTGTTTGAATGGGCACTTTCGATGAAACATGAGTATAGGGATTATAAAAATTATAGATCGACAAGATGGATAGATTGACAAGCATAGAGGATGAGAATATGAGGATTCAAGCCAATAAGAAGGATAGGGTTTGTGATATATGTAGTGCAAGGGATGTGTTGAAATGAATATGGTAAATTCTACTAAATTCATGTAACATGGTAGGGAAAGATAGTGGTTTGGGATGATGATTGATGGGTGAAGGTATTAAAGTACTTGCAAATGCTAATGGAGTTTACACTGGTTTGGCCGATCTTGGATGTTTACACTAATTTTATGAATTTTCTTCGAGAATTTTGGAAGCATGGCATGGTGTATATGTATGTTTTGGCTCTGATTTAATAAGTGGTGTGGTTCACTTTCATTCATTTCCACCATGGGAATGCTTATTGTCAACCTAATTTGAATTCGCATGGTTGAGGTGCATAGTCGACCTTGGAGAAAATCTTCAAGGTTGAAGATGGTATAAATAAGTGTTGAGTTGATGAATGATTATGTTGTGAAGAGTACGGTGCGAATTGCAAATTTGTGAAGTGCAATGCAAGCTTAATGAGTTAGACTACTGGAAGCAGTAAGCAGAAGGTGTCTACAATCTTCAAAGAGGTTATGAATGTGTTGGTGATGTTGTAGTGAATCTCTTATATTGCATTGAGATGGATTTCTCACTGTAACATTCTTCTTTCTTCTTTTCTATAATCTAGCAATGAGCCCTTCTTTCTTTTGGGCAGTGAGCCCTCTGGAAGTGAGCCCTTTTTATTTGGTATTGCAGTTACTTTATATTGTAAGCTAATCCCCACCGCATAGTTTTTCCCTTTTTGGATTTTCCACATAAATCTAGTGTTCTATTGTGCATGGTGTTGATGTGTTTCAATTTTATGTTATTTTCTTTCATGCTAAATTATTCTAACAGATTAAGGGTTAATGAAGTTGATGTGGATCTGAATGTTTATGAGGGTTTTGAAGTTTTAATGTACAACTGATTCACGCCCCCCTCTCAGTTGTCTTGTGTGCATTCAATAGGTATATACCAAGGGTCCTGAGCTGGCAGGGCACTAGAACTAATGAACTTTGTAAGCTCGATGATGGGCTTGAATCATGTGTGTCATCACATTAGTTACTCTACATAAAATATCTGCAAGAATCTCTCAAGGTTTCTAGATATCTCAAAGCTAAGTATTAAAATAAGCATATATGCATAAATAAACCTACGGTTTTGCCCCTATAACTTCTTTTTCTAACCTTATTTATGTAACCAAATCAATACCTGGTCTTCCTACCTGGCTCATTTTTTATCCTCTAATTAGCAAACCTAGTGTAGTGACATAAAAAATAGCCCTTTTTCCTCACTTAATTTGGAAATAATTGACATTGAATTAACTTAATTATGCCTTGCATTAATGTTGTAATTTTTTGTACACATTCACATTAATCTAGGGCCCCTTTTTAAACTAAAAGTACTTCAATTGCACCTTGTTAAAGTGTTGTAAAGTGTTGTAACACACTTTCACACTTTTCTAGGGTTTCTTTAATTAATGGAGCCTAATGGGCCCCTTTTCAAATAAAATATACCTAAAATTTACCTTATTTAAGGTGCTAGGGTGCTGCCACAATAGTGGTTTACACTTTTTGGGAGATCCTGATTTTTGATGAAATCACATATTTTTAGAAAATATAATGATTTAAGCCTTCAAAATTTTCATTTAAAGGATTCCAATTGAAGAGGCTTTGATCAAACCACCTTAGACCAAGCCCCCTTGGATAGAACCCTACTAGTTTTAAACCATACCTATAACAGAGTCTCCTTCACACCTATCAAAATGCTAATAAAAAACCACTTTTGATTTACCTTTTGGGGGATCAAATGAGTTCATTTAAAATTTATTTATTTTAAGTATGTCGTCCTTATTATAAGCTTCCAAAAAAGTATAATTTTAATTAAATTTAATCTGATTATTATATTTATTTGTTATTTCTTGTGAATGTAGGTTTTTCACCGAAAATCAAGCTCTTTGTTATGCATATGTGGAAAAATAGTAGATTATCAAAATAAAATTTTGAAAATTATTTTTACGCTGGGTACTGATGTCCTTAATCCATTAAAAAAAAATTGAATTTCGATACATACAGAAAAATTTATGTTGTATACAGTCTGCCTATGTCTAAATTCTAATTGGTTTGACTTTGAAACTTGATTAAGGAAAAAAAATTTAATAAAATGTACAATGAAACCAAATGAATTGGTTAGATATCATAGTTACAAATATAAATTGAAAAAAAATAAAAATTTATCCTTCATACAAAAAAATTTATGTTGTATACGGTGAGCATCACTCCTTAAAAATGTTGTTTACTGATAAAAATTAGTTTTCGAAGGAGATGAAAAAAAAGTGCAATCTGATTCCAATTTTTTTGAAAGAAATATATTTAGAATCTACAGACAAAACTTCAAAAATCATAATTTTGCATCATCTTCAAATTCCTCACGATTTAGCCGCTATAGGAGCCTGAAAGTGAAGATTTAGTTTAAAAAATCAGTTCAGTGTCCAATTTTCCCAAAAATTGTAAACCAATATTGTGGAATCACCCATTGTAAAGTTTTGTAACACACTTTCACACTTACCTAGGGTCTCATTAATTAATTGTGGTTAATTAGAGTTAATTAATCGGGCTTTAATTCAAATTTAAGCCTTATTTATGACACCTTCTAAAGGATCCATCACGAAACCCAATATTCAAATTGTAAAACATTTAATTTGGAAAATTTGAGGTCTAAGAAAATCCTGTTAGGACCCATTCACCCTAGGTGGTTAATGGGTCCTCACTCTATAGGACTCCTCTTTCTTTGCAAAATTGACATGGGTTTTTTATGTTATTTCATCCCCCAAAGGCAAGGTCCTAGAAACTTGTGCCAAGACCCATTTGCCCTAGGTGGTGAATGGGTCCTCCCTTAATAAGGACCCCCTTTTTTAATTTAATTCTGGTGGGTTTTATATAATTTTCATTTCCAAATCTGGTGTCTGCTTGAATTATTTGATTTTTAGGGTTAATCTCTAGATTTAGTATAAATAAGGGGTTAATTCACATAGTTTCATCCTAGACTTCCAAGAATTCATGCATTATCAAAAGTTTGAGTTCATAAGATTTTACAAGAGAAATTCAAAGGCATTTCAAGGCAGATTATCAAGGTTTCATTGCAGCAATTCAAGATCATTTCATCATGTCTAAGGCATAAAGCATTCATGCATGTTGTTGAGCTAAGATAGTTGATGTAGTATTGAATATCTATATCGCAAGAATTTTTATACATCTTATTCAAGATCAAGATCTACATTATTCATGGACACCACATGTTAGTTTGCATATTTACATTCTGAGACAAATTCCAAGGTATCAACATTTCATTATTTCATGCTTCAATTACATTATTTCATCATTTGGTTTAATTACCTACAAGGGGTTTTACTTACGAAAAACCCCTATTCACTAACAATCAACAAGTTTTTCTCCTCTTTAATCTATATTTGCAAATTTATAGGTTGAAGATCAACTGGAGAACAAGTTTGAAGCAAAATTGTCAAAGTTGTCAAGTTACAAAGTTGACCTTCATAGTGCAAAAAGATAGAATTGAAGCTACAAAATTTATTACAGGTTTTCAGGAGCTAAGAATTGAGGATCTTAGAGTGCAGACATTAAGGAAAATAACCCAGATCTCAATTTTAGAAACCCTAACATCCCATTCACCACTAAAGGCTAATGAGTCCTTTGTGCCCTAAAAATAGGCTTCTTGCAGCAAGATACACATCATTTTAAGCTTTCAAAATTCCCCTCATAGTTGCTATAATAGTTATGATAAGTTTCTAATTGTTATTTTGGTATTTTGGCCCTCATAATTGAATGTTTCAGGGTATGTGCGAGATCATAATGGGCCAAAAAGTGGCAATATGATGGGTATGTGGCTAACGGATTTTTTTTTAACCCAAAATTGATGAAACGAAAAGGGTTTTTAAAGGAGATTCTCAGCTTTTCACCAATATAAATTATGCTTTACTTTGAATTTAATAAATAATTATTATTCATTTTCTATTGAATTACAACTAAAGTCCTGATTTTTAGGTTGATTGAAAAACATTTATACCTTTCAAATGGTATCATATTTTTTGAATCCAAAACATGCGTCACATTCTATACTTCACATACTATAATATTAAAAAAGAAAAAATTGAATTTCATGAAGTTTTGACCAAGTTAAGGTGGTCAGACATACAAGTCTTTATATTTTTTAAAAGTTGTCATCAAAAATTTATAATTAATTATTTACTTGGAAAAAAAATTAAAAAAATATGCATCACATCGGGACATGAGTGCTTTACTTACATCTAAAATATTATAAAAAAATATTATCATTTTAATGTGGTTAGGGTGGTCAGACAGACACCTACTTCTTATTTTTTCCCTCAAATTTAAGTACTACTGTATTGAAATTTCAAATTTTCACCGAATAGATTTATGTTCTTGTAAATAAACCTAGTAATTTAGAAACTACATTCAATTTGCTACAAATTCTATTCTTACATATTTTTGAAATAATATAGATAACTTAAATTCAAATTTTTACGTCAAGTTGCCTAACTCTGACTTTTTTGAATTTTTTGCCACTTAAGGGACTATTTTTTCCACGATGATCTTGCACATACCCTTCATAGAAAAATTTAGTGGTTGATCATCTTGATCCATTCATCTTGGTGGTGAACCCCTCTATTTTGTTATGTTTCATTTTCGTGAACTCAGCTCATTGAATATTAAACAATTTTTTTATTTTGAAGTCTTTCATTGCATCCTAGGTTAGATCTTGCATTCATTTTCATTCCATTTGCATTGAATTATATCTCATTTATGGTTTATTGCTTTGCATTCAAAACTTTCATCTCATTTAGGGTTTAGAATTGCATTATTTTGCATTTTCTCTAAATTTGAAAAATACAAAAACATGCAAGTCATTTTGTGCATATCATTTAGACCTCATACTTTTGTATTTGAATATCAAAACAAAATTGTATTTCAACCTAGGTCTTTGCATTCATCTTTTCATTGCATTTTAACATTACATTTCTGGAAAATCCAAAACTGAAACTTATTGTCTTAGACCAAGAATTCAAGGACATTATTGAAAGCTTCCAAATAATTCAGTGTTGGGGTTACCGTATGAGAACGTCTCAGATCTAAAATCTAAAACTAGTAGTGACTCAATGAATTTCATTTCTTCAAATCACTCCAAAAGCACTAACAACTATTCCATAAAGCAGAAACAGGCACAGTGGTTCTCCCCCATAGATCCTTCTAAGAAAATCACATGCAAACTTAAACTAGATTCAACACCATGAACAAACAAATAAATGAACATATAGATTTACATGGGGAAAACCCTTTTGGGTAAAAATCCCCACACTCCAAAAGATAGAGCCATTGTATTATTCAGCAACAAAATGGTTACAATACAATATTAGGCTCATAGCCATTACAGGAGTTACATCTTGTTTATTTGGAGAATACAGGTAATAGCATAGATTTGCAACCTTGCACTATTACAATTTCATCACAAGACATACAATGAAGATTCCCTTTAGCTCCTCAACCCACTCGCACAACCAGCCTTTCAGTCAGCACAGTCTCAAGGCCTTCTTAGGTTCACATCTTCTCAGGTTTAGTGTGTCTTAGTGTTCACAGTTACAATGTTCTGCGCATACTGCTCCAACACACACACTCTAATCACTAACCGAGCACACCAATTATGGATCTATCGATCTGTTGATCTTTCGATGTGATCTCTATCGTCTTGCTCTACTTTCAACTTTGGCTTACTATCGATCAACATCTAGCCTCACCTTTCGGCTCAGCATCAATCGACATTCCATCGACCTCAGGCCGACCTCTCAACTTCTGGTCACGATCACATACTTACCAAATGGACATTAGGGTCTCATAATACCCCATCAACAAGCTTCACCATCTCGGGTTGCCTGCACCACCCTAGCAACTGACATCGAACCACCTTGCAATCAATTATGCACTCTGATCAAACCCTCGAGACAAGCACCCAAGCTTTCGACAACTAGCCATTGATTTGCAACAACGATGCAAAATCAACCAATGAGATTTCACCACGTGTCACCCTGGCATTCATCCGCTGCTTGTAGATCGGTCACCCTGAGCTCCATCGCTAACCAAAAGTCAAAAATCCAAGGTTAGGCAGTCAACAACCCTACCGCTAGCTGAGGGAAAATCCCTCACAGTATGGCAGTTAGCCAAACAGCCAACACTGGCCAGCGACACCTCGCGGAACCGCCAGCCAAACAAAACCACCACCGCAGCCGGGCCCACCAAGACACACATCCACCACTCATGGAATTATGGGACACTGAGGAGGGAGTCACAAATATTCCCTCGAGCTCTCCTAGAATAAGCTTTCACTGTTGACACTCATCCATCATCATTCCGCTCTTCGCATGAGTCACACTTGTGTCCCACCGAGCCACATGTAAGCTGATGGAGCTCCTTCGGGGAATCTCAAGTGGCATCCGCTATATTCTCCAAAGAACTCTTGAAATGTTGACAAGTGTCACATGTCAAAAACACATATCATAAAGCTCGAGACCCACCATTCTTCCACTGTGAACACCGCCTAACTCATTGCCACGCGTTCAAGGCACAAGCAATTCCGCTCGGCCAAAACTTTATCAGCGGTACCTACCTCAGGATGGCATGGAACACGATGGATCTCGTTGGATCAAACCAAGCATAGTCATCGATTAGGTTCATTGCCGCTTGGTCCAACTTCAACCGCTCAATACATATCTGCATATCGGTGGTACAACACAAAGACTCTCGCCGATAGAGAACGCTAGCCGATAAGAAATGCTTCCAAGCTAGACCCATCGGGCCATTACCGGAATGCCAGAAAGAGTCCCGCCAACTAGATAGAGACTCGTCAACAAAGATAATTTGAACACATGAAGTCCTCGGACCGAAGCGATACAAGACAACTAGATTGAGGCACATATTTCCAACAATCTCCTACTTAACAAAGACTTGTTGGTTTCCTCCAAAACCCAAACACAAGAATCTTCCACAATTCTTTTATGCTCCAAACAAGACATCTGTAATGACATCCGAGATGTCCACCAACATAGGCAACAATTCCAACCATCGTTCATAGGAAAAAGGAACAAGCCAAGGAAAAATTGCACCATCCTCCGAAACACAAGCATCAGATCCTTCGAACGGAAAAGGGATCAAACTACCACCACTCCACTATGCTCACTAGCCATATAGAAGCAACTCCAAATTCAAAGCTTTGAAGTGCGAACACAAAACATGAAGTCATTCTCCAGAACAAGATAAAACATCAGCTAGAATAGTAACTAGGAAACTGACTGCTCCCATCCAACTGATCAAAGAACCCATGCGATTGAAAATAGCACCCACAGCTCATGCCAATCCATCCAATCACCCATACCTCCAAGGTATGCTCATCAATAAATTCATTCCATCACATATTCACCCATCAACTGCAATAACAAACTCCATGTGCAAACTTGTCAAAGAGTGGCATACACATCTAGGAGCTCCCACTACATGGGAAATATCCATGCAAAGAACCAGAATGTGCACATTCAACACATCTCTTCATTAGCATTCCAACAAACAAGGCACCATCACAAGTGATCCAAGCATACCAAGTCCACCAATCATAGCACATCGAAGAGCATAACCATGTAGTATCAAGGAAAATCCATAATGATATGCAAAATTGCAAACCAAACATGCCCTTCTACACACACTTCTATATGCCAGCTATGTCGAGCATGATATCCTTCACACCCCAAAGGGAAGCCTCTCAAAGAAGGTCAAACCAGCCCATACACTTATCTGCTACCAGTTCTCAAAATTACCAGGAGATAAACTATGCTTTCCACCTTTCACTATGGATCCTCCAGAAACTTAAGTAGCAATTCAAGATCCATATCATGAAAGCAAGCATAAAACACATCTGAAAGATATAATGGGAAAATACATCTTTGAAGAACTTCACTACCGAGAAGACCAAAGGGAAAAAGATGCTCCTCCAGGAAATAATAGCCGCCATGACTTATCCAAGAGCAATCTCCTTATCGGTCTTTGTTCAACTCATGTTCAACCAAGGTGTAGGACAGTCATACTTTACACTGTAAACAACACAACACCCTCACCTTATTCTCCATGTATCCATGAGCACCAACAATTAATCATTTGATGCTAAACTCCAAGTTGCATTATTGCACTTAACATGAAGTTCTCAAGCATATGACCAATGCACTTTAAAACATAGAGAAACTCTAGACCACTATCAAAGCTCCAAACCTAGGAACATGAACTTATCATGACACCATGATCTTACCATCCCCCTTAGGAGATCACATCCTTTAGGTGACTCCACCACGGTCTCAAAAGAAAATCCTCATGCCAAAACTCTAAACCGCCACTGCCTATCAAGCACCACCAACATCTCAACCAAAAACTTGTAAGATTCCTCCATGGATCCAAGATGATGCACATCTTCAAATAGTGTCCATGCAAATGCGAAAGTGCTCTTCTGCAGCAATAGGGTCTAAGAGCTCCACTAGAAACATCTGCAAAACAAAAGACAATCACCAGTTATTGCTAAATCTCCCACTGAACCATGACATCGAGCTTTCCAAGTATCATGACCAACCACCTGCTAATCCAAAAAAAAAAAAAAACCTCCAGGTACAACGGACAACATGTCCATCAAACAACAACACTGAACAACACCAAGATCTCCAGATCATGCAGACCACACCATCACTGTCAAAAGATTACACTAACTAGCGTATCAAGCTCTCCATGACATTGTGATACACATGCTATAGGTTCCTATAACCGACTATCTAGGTACCCAAACACCATTTCTCCTCGCATCTCAAAATAGCTACACCAATGCACAAGTGGCCACTAACAAGGCCAGCTAACAGATCTGCACCACAACTGAAGCAACCTAATGGATATTGACATTCCACTTCTGAGTTGACTTACAGAAAACATGTAGGTAAAGATAGCCCACAACATTGTAATACTCGTAGATGCAACCAATGAAAAATGAAAATCTATCATCGCACTGGAAACTGCAAAATTGAGATCTCAAAGAGAAAACCCATATAGACTACATAACTCAAACACCAAATCAAGCTCAGAGCTAATTCGCCAATCACATCCACAACTCAAGCACCATAGTCTAGGAAACCAAAAAGAAACACCACAAGAATTTTGAGTGAATAATACATACCAACACTCCCATGCAGAGACGACATCGCACCTCCTCAAACATGTCAAACTACAACTATCTCATCCAGTCACACCCCAAAAGCTAGGGTCTAGAAAACAGTTTAATAGCAGATCCACAAACCACAAGTTTTACTTGACCATGCAAAACCTGCAAAACCATTGTGTTTCCAAAACACCCATGCACCTCCATATTCACTGCGCATCTGGACAACTCAAGAGTTTGCACACAACCATCACGGTTAACCACAACAATGAATTGTCATGAATATGCATCATAGACTTTTTAGGAAAATCTATAGAAAACCCTTTAGAGCCAAAAACATGAATCTAAAACCATCGAGTACAAGGTATAGGTAAACAGGAATAGTAGGCCCATTCCGGACCAAATCCAAAACCACAACCATGCACAAGCATACAAGAAAGCCAGGCTATTTATAAGTTTCATACAACCTAGATCAACTTCATAGCCTTCATGCAATCAAGGCAACAGAGAAACCGACTTCAGTGCTAAGTCGGAATACCCAGCACAAGCACAATACTCCATGGATGAGAAATAGCCCAAGCAACTCCATACCGCCAGGGAGACTCTCACATAGACACCTAATATGAACCATGCTCTATTGCAACACAACCATAAGCATAAACTCACACCCCTTGCATCAGGATCATTTGTTGCCAAACAGGAGCCTCGGACCACATCACCACAATATGATCAACTCCATACCTCCTATGTCTTTCATGCTACATGTTGAGCCAAAACAAAGAAGGAACTCTTACTCATCAGAAAGATCAAGCATCAGTCGATTCCTCTAGATTTCCTCAAGCTTTCCAGGCTAAGAAATCTTCGCAGGAGAAATACCCAAACCCGATAACCAAGAGAAGGCTCTTATACCACTTGTTGGTATCATGAACAATCGTTGACCTCCTTTAACTAGCTCTGATATCACTTTTTGGGGTTACTGTATGAGAATGTCTTAGATCTAAAATCTAAAACCAGTAGTGCATCAATGACTTTCATTTCTTTAAATCACTCTAGAAGCACTAACAACTATGCCATAAAGCGGAAACAGGAATAGTGGTTCTCCCCCATTGGTCCTTTTGAGAAAAGCACATGCAAACTTAAACCAGATTTGACACCATGAACAAACAAATAAATGAACACATAGATTTACATGTGTAAAACCCTTTCGAGTAAAAAACCCCACACTCCAAAAGATAGTGTCATTGTATTATTCAGTAATAAAATAGTTACAGTACAATATGAAGCTCATAGCCATTACAGAAGTTACATCTTGTTCATCTAGAGAATACAGGAAACAACATAGATTTGCAACCTTGCACTATTACAATTTCATCACAAGACATACAGTGAAGATTCCCTTCAGCTCCTCGGCCCACTCACAAAGCCAGCCTTTCAACCGACATAGTGTCAAGGCCTCCTTAGGTTCACATCTTCTCAAGTTCAGTGTGTCTCAGTGTTCATGGTTACAATGCTCTACGCATACCACTCCAACACACACACTCTGATCATTGACCGAGCTCATCAATTATGGATTTTTGATCCGTTGATCATTCAATCTTTCGATCTGATCTCTATCAACTTGCTCTGCTTTCAGCTTCATCTTCTTAGCTTTGGCTTACTATCTATTAGCATTCAGCCTCGCCTTCCAGCTCAGCATCAATCGGCATTCCATCGGCCTCAGGCTGACCTCTCAACTTCTGGTCACGATCACATACTTACCAAATGGCCATCAAGGTCTCATAATACCCCGTCGATAAGCTTCACCATCTCGAGTTGCATGCACCACCCTAGCAGCTAATATCGAGCCACCCTTCAATCAATTTTGCACTCTGATCAAACCCTCAAGGCAAGCACCCAATCTTTCGACCACTAGCCGTTGATTTACAAAAACGATGCAAAATCAACCAATGAGATTTTTCCATGTGTCGCCCTACCATTTTTTTTCCACTTGCAGATCAGTCACCCTGAGCTCCATCGCTAATCAAAATTCAAACCTCTGAGGTTAGGCAGTCACTAGCCCTACCATTAGCTAAGGGAAAATCCCTCACATAGTGGCGATTAGCAAAATAGCCACCAATAGTCAGCGACCCCTCACGGAACCACTAGCCAAACATAACCACCACCATAGATGAGCCCACTAAGACACGTGTCCACTGCTCATGGACTTCTGGGACACCAAGGAGGGAATCACAAATATTCCCTCAATCTCGCCCAGAACAAGCTTTCACTGCTAACACGTGTCCATCATCCTTCGGCTCTTTGCATGAGTCACACTTGGGTTCCACTGAGCCACGTGTAAGCCGCTAGAGCTCCTTTGGGGAATCTCAAGCGGCACTCGCTATATTCCCCAAAGAAATCCCAAAATGCTGGCAAGTGTCACATGTCGGCAACACTTAGCATAAAGCTCGGGACCCACCATCCTTCTGCTGTGAACACCTCCTAACTCACTGCCACGCATCAAACGCACAAGAAATTATGCTCAGCCAAAAATTTCTCAGTGGTACTTGCCTCGGGATGGCACAGAATGCAATGGACACCGTTGGATCAAACCAATCACAACCGTCGATTAGGTTCATCGTCGCTTGGTCCAAATTCAACCGCTCAACACATATCGACATATCGGTGGGACAACACAAAGACTCCCACCAATAGCGAACGCCAATCGATAATAAATACAGCCAAGATAGACCCATCAGGCTATCACCTGAACACCACCAAGAGTCCTGCCGAGTGGATAGAGTCTCGGCGACAAAGATAAGTTGAACACATGAAGTCCTCAGACCGAAGCAATCAAGCCAGCTAGATTGAGGCACATATTTCCAACATTTAGAAATAGTTTCAAAACCATAATCAAGGACCCATCCGCCTTTGCTAGCGAATGAGTCCCTAATCAGGTCAAATCTGAACCTTTTGGCATTTGAAAAAGCATTAAAAATCGCTCTAATATCAGTAAAAACATCTCAAAAATACCTAACCATGACCCATTCGCCCTTACTAGGAAATGAATCCATGTTAGATCCTGATTTGCATTTTCTAGAAATTGAAATCTTAGTTTTAGGCTTTTGTTTGCTGCTATTACTTTCCTATTTCAATTTTGTGAAAAACAAATTCATCAAATTCATTGCATATAGCTTAAATTGCTTCATTTGGCATATTGTCAAAATTCAAAAAAATTGTATTTACAGAACTTATTTTTTAGTTTATTGCATTGTGTAATCAGTAAATTTTATTACTTAGAATCTAAAAATTGCATTTCATTCTAGGTCATTACATTGCCCCTTTCCATTTAGGGTTTTCACACTAGGTTTTTAAAACTTGTATGATCTTTACAACTTGTTTTCCTATTAACTATACTATTGTAAGACAAAGTTCGAGGCTCATGTCATCCTGTGATATCTCCCTCACCATGGACCTTGGGTTTTCTAGCTCTCTTTCTTATAGTGTTTATAATCAACCCTCCATATCTCATATTTTTCATACTTCATTTCCCATGACTTCACCTCCTACACCCAATGTGCTTAATGTTACCAACACTATCCCCACCATCCATAGTTCCACTCAAGCTTTGGGGTCTACTCAAAGCCAAGGTAGAATTCCAATTCCATCCTCCACAATACCAATTTCCATTCCTACATACACTAGTACACAACCTACAACAACATTTCAACCTAAAACAACCCTTCAACCTACAACAACCTTTCAACTTACCATAACCATTCAACCAACCACAACAATCATACCTACTAGCACTGTGTACACTTCCATAGGTATTCTTGTAGAAAATACTTCTAGTCTTGTCCATTCAAACACAATAACTCCTCAATGATCAACCTTCACCAACTTGCAATTCACTATTCCTCTGCATATATACACTACACCACCTTATTCCCCTCAACCTTACAACCAAAATGACCCTATACTAAACTCACTTTTGCAAACTATGGCGTCCCTCCAACAATAAGTTATAAAATTACAACAAAACAACAACAGTCAACCTCTATAATACATCAAATCCAATCTGATATCCTTGGACATATTAAGAGCACAAATGCCACAAGGTATAAAAGTCCCTCGATTTGAGAAATATGGTGGGAAAGGAGATCCTATCAGCCATGTTTCCACTTTCACAACCTTGTGTAGTGATTTCATCTTTGAGGATAAAATTTTGGATAACCTATTCCCTAGGTCCTTGAAGGATACTAATTTAGAGTGTTTCTCTTCTTTTATGAACAATTCAATTGGTTATGTGGCAATAGAAAAGGTATCCCTATTAATTTTCCTTGCTTGTTTGGGCCCTCCTTGTTAAACCGAGCTTAATGTTGCCTTGATTTAGTGTTGTAATGTGTTTGACATATTCACATTAGGTATTGGGCCCTTTTGAATGAATGAACATAAATGGTACCTTTCCAAAGTGTTGTGAAGTGTTGTAACACACTTTCACACTTTTCTGAGGTTTTATTAATTAACTAAACCTAATAAATCTCTTTCTAACCTTAATCATGCATTATTTAAAGTGTTGTAAAGTGTTGCAACACACTTTCACACTTTTCTAGGATTTTCATTAATAATTAGGCTTTCTCATGCTTTAATTGGCCTTATTTTGCATCCACAAGCCTCATTTAATGCATCTTTTTTAGGATAATCCCGACACAAATCAACATCCAATCGTAATTTTGGTTTTTTCAAGTTGTGTGGCCTAGAATTGGTGGTCTGGGACTCATTAACCACCTTGGGTGAATATGTCCCACCTAGGGTTTTGGGTCCTGATCTTGGTTATACACATTTATAAGAATTTTTTAAAATGGTCTAATAAATTATGCCTAATGGGACTCATTCGCCACCTTGGCCGAATGAGTCTCATGTGGTCCAAAATCAAAATTAATTCAAATTTTTTGTAGGATTTTATCCTCCTAGATCTGATGTTGGCTTGTAGTGTTGCAATTCGAGAATTATTGCATAATTAAGTATAAATACAAGGTTCTTTCACTCATTTTCACCTAAGACTTTTGTGAGAGCATTAATAATAGAAATTTTAAGTTCACAAGAGTATTCAAGTGTTTACAAGATTATTTCTAAGGAATTCAAGGGTAGAATTCTTCATCAATTGTTGTAGCAATTCAAGATCCATCACCATGCCAATATTATCAAGCATTAAGCATGTTATTGAGCTAGTGTTGTGTTGTTGCATTCAAGATCCAAGGTCAAGCATTGTTCTACACTTATCTCAAAATCTAGATCTATGTCGTTCATGGCCATTTCATGCTAGATTTTTCATTTATATTAAAAGACATCATTCAAGGTATCATTTCTCATGTTTCATGTCCTATGTTGCATTTTTCATGTTCATATTTCATTATTTCATCATTTGGTTTAATTACCTAAAAGGGATTTGACCAAGGCAAACCACTATTCACTAATGATCAACAATTTTTTCTCCTCTTTACATGTGTGATTACAGGTTTATAGATTGAAGAAAAGTTGATTTGAAGCCTTCATAAGTACCAAAATGAAAAAGTTGCAAATGTCATCAAAGCTGTCATAAAATTTTTTCAAGCCTCACGAAAACTCAGATATAAGGGAAAGTATCCATCCAATCTGCACAAAATCAATGGGAAAGTACTTATTTGATCCATCTTCAGAGGCTTGCAAAGTTCCAATTAAATATTTTTCTCCTAGGGCACTTCACAAAAAAATGGGATTGATTCACCAAAAGTGGCGAATGAGTCCCACTACAGGAATTTTTTAGGTTTTTGCAAATTCAGATACCCTTTTTCCACAAATCTGCTCTTGTACAAAAACCCAAATTTGGGATTGATTCACCCAAACTGGTGAATGAGTCCCAATATGCCTAAATTTTAGGTTATTTAGCATTTCAGGAATCCATTCAAGCTCTCTTAGGTTTCTAGGTACTCCTTTGTACTTTTCCAGTTTGTTGTTCTGATTCATTTGCATTTATAGGTCATTTTATTTAAGTTTCATACATCACTAGGTTTAGACATTACAACTTTCATTTCATTTTTTTTTTTCCAAGCCCTATCATGGTGGTGAACCCCTCATTAGTTTACAATCAACCTTTAGGAAAGCCCTATTGCAAGATCATTTCCCCTTTGCATTGAGATCTCTAGGGTTATCCTTGAATGAGATAATTGGAAAGTGGTTCTTGCTCTATGTTCTAAACCATATGAGAGTATTCCAACCTAATTTTTAGTTATTCCATTTTGGTGAAACTGCATTTAGAATATTTCACTTTCTGATTTGGAGTCCATCATCATCCTAGATCTAGTTTGCATTAACATTGGATTAGGGTTTTCCATTAGTTGATTGGCATCTAGGATTTCTAAATTTTCCATTAGTGAAAGTGCATATAGGTTTCATTTTTACATCTTGCATCATTGAGTTTCAACCAAAATCTACATTTCCACATAGCCTAGACATTACTCAAACCAGAAAAAATAAAAATCACTTAAAATTCTCTGAAAATTTTGAAAAAAATCCCTCACTGGGACTCATATGTCCCTTTGGGTGAATTAATCCCAGTGCACATCTAAAACTACCTTTTACAGAATTTAAAACATTGTTTTTGCACTTCTATTTTCTACCATTGGTTAAGTTGCAATTACATGCATTTCACTAAAACTATCTTAAATTGGTTCATTTCATTTTTTAGATCATTGCATAATGTAATAAATAAATTACCTTGTTTGAAATCTGAAAATTGCATCTACACATTTCATTCTAGGCCTTTACATTGCATTTTAAGTTTGCATAGATTATTTTTCAAAAAAAATAGTTTTCGTCTTTTCCAAGTTTGCAAATAAAAATCTAGTCAATAAACATGTTAGTCATTCATTCAATACATTTCCTAGTTATGAGAGTCTCTCAGTGCAAGAGAGTGAAAATGTTGACAATTTCCTTAAACCTATACCACCCCTTATCTCTCCTATTTGTGGGAATGATGTGATAGAAGAAGATAAAAATATCGACAATCCTGATGATCATAGTTGCTCTTCTCCTAATACCTCTCCTACATACATGACAAAGGTATTTTGGTGTTATAAGAAGCACTCATTGAGAATCGTGAAATTTTTGAAAGCTCCCCTTCTATAAACTCTCCTACATTGGAAGATATTTTAGAATAAGAGAATGACATCATAGATACATTCCTAAACATCACCTTACCTAATGTCCATTCTTCCTTTGATTTTGGGAATGATTTAGTAGAAGAGGATGAAATTGTAAATTATGAGGATATGTTGGTGTTAGATGATAAAATATTTAAGGTCTATAACAACCATCTTTATGATCCTTCCCCTACCTATCCTATTTTGAAGGGCATTATAGGACAAAGAAATAATTTAATCATAAATGATCATGAAAATCATACTTGTTCTTCCCCTAGTATCTCTCCTAGTTGTGAAAAAGATAATTTGATCAATGAAAGTCATGAGAATCATAGTTGTCCCCCTTCACCTATGAAAACCCTTATTAAGCAAGACAATTCAACCATTGATCATCCCCCACTTGCGATGAAGTCCTTTTGGAAGAACCAACCCTTGAATGTCAAGAAAATTTGGTTTGTAGTTCTCCTAAAAACTTTTCTCCGAGGGAGGATATCATGGTGCAAGAAAATGACAACAATAGTAATGTGGCTTCCTTAGGTGATGATAAAAAGGTGATTTTAGATTGTCCTTTATTAGAAATACATCGAACCAAGACTGTTGAGGTTATGAATTCTCAAGTTTCTATTAGACCCCCCTTGATTAATGGACCTCCTACATACCTTGCATGGGACATCCTAAAAATCGCCTAATTTTTTATTCACCTTCACACAAACCATAAACTCGAAACAAACCTGCACTTATCCTTTACCCACCAAAGATGAATACCGTTTCTCATACATATAACACTAGAAACAATCCTAAATGACATAAAAACCATGATCCAAGGGATAAAAACTGACATTGTTGTATGTCATGTCCCCGAAATAGCAATACCATAAAAACCAAGTGTTAAAATACAAATAAATTAATAAATAAAATAAATAGAGATATTAATATTAAATATAAAATAAATGTGTACCATATCAATATAAAAATATCTAAATATGAAATAACAAATATAATAATAATGTATAGGAAAATTATTGTTATTACATTCTAGTATTAAATAACTTAATATCAAAAATAATAATAATAAATAAATATTATAATCATTACACATCAAAGATTGTAATACATTAGAATAAAATAGTAATAAGATATTAGCAAATTGGTTTTATTATTATACTCTTATGTTAAAATATATTCAATAAAACATCAAAATAAAATAATAGAATAAGTATATAATCTGAAATATCATAGTTATTAGTAATAATATATTATTTTCAAAAATAGATATTATTGTGATAATAAGCCTTTAAAGGAAACAATTAAATCTAACAAAGGGATATATTTTATGAAAATTCGCCTCTTTCACCAAACAATACATTTCCCCATGAGTCACCTACCTTGAATGGTATAAATAGAAGGAAGGAAAATAAGGAGGATGGAAAGATATTGAGAAATACGATCTGCAATTTAGAACAGCAGCAACAATGATTATTATGCATTGGAATATAGAGCCATTTAATATATATATATATATATATATAGATATAGATATAGATATAGATATAGATATAGATATAGATATAGATATAGATATAGATATAATTTAATAGGCATACAAGTATATATGCATAGATATAGACAAATTATATAATGAATAATATGCAATGAATAAAGAATATATATGAATAAGGAAAGAATAATTATATAAACATATATATATGAATACTAATGGATATAAGTAAAAGAATAATTATATATATATGTATATGTATATGAAGTATATATATATATATATATATATACATACACGATTATGCAATAATGATACTTATAAGTAATGATGACCCTTTAATATAAACATAAGTAGATTATGTATATTTATGAATTTTCCTCATCCTATGATCAATTCAGTATAAGGTTGAAGGAGGGCGAGTAAGGAAACATGGAGAGATATAGAAAATCAGGTGATCTACTCACTTAGCAATAATATTTAGCATATTTTGAATATAAGAAATAGATATTGCTAATTTGATTATTGGTGTAATGCTTTCTTTAGTATTATCATGATGATAATTATGTTGATATTAAGTAAAAGAATCAGTAATAAATGCAAATGTATTTGATTGCTAAAATATTGTCTTCTGAGTGTTTGCAAGCCTACTAGGGAGGAAGGGCCTAAGAAAAGTGGTGCCTAAAAATCCCACTTAACAATCCATTGTGGCCATGGAGGGGTGGGGGTCCCACTTAACAATTCGCTACGGCCATGGAGGGGTGTTAGGCCCGGAACCACTTATAAGCTTCGCTAGCTTCCCCTAGTAGGTTAAGTGTCTTATGAGGTGATGGTATGGGTAGAGAAAGCAAGTACAAGTGTTTCCTCTAAGCATTCCACTTCGAGATGTTCATGCCACTCGAGGCCAAGGGGTGGGTTGTACTGATAGGATGCATGTGCTCTTGGGCTTAGATGGATAGCTTCAGATGACTCTACCATGCCACTCCTCGTATGTCTTTATTATTGACTTTTGATTATATTTGTATTTGGATATCTAGATATTAATGCTAACAGATATATGTACATATGGAAATATTAAATGCAGACTTCAATCCAAGATTACTTAGTCAAAGTGAACATTGATTTGAAAAATAATAAACCATAAACCTAATCAACAATCAAATTTTGGGGCAAAGTCGGCTAAGGGATATTACACTTTCCACCAAAGTGAGATCCCTCCTTTGGAAGTGTAAAAGTAAAATGAATCTTTCATAATAATATCTTGATATAAAAGACGGGGATAAAGTGAACCCTTGTTGACAATTTCTTAGCCCTTAATGTGTGTAGTGTGACCCTTTTGGATAGGCTTGGTGTGGATAAATAAAATTTTTAACCTGATTCTTTATCTATTAAGGGTTTTGACAATGTAGAAAAACAACCACTTGTTGTGATCACTTTACCTATTACAGTTGGAAAGGCCACCTTAGAAACACCAATCCATGTTATGCCTCATAATCTTTCATATAATATTCTTCTAGGAAGGCCATGGATTCATGCAATGAAAGGGGTGCCTTCTACTCTTCATCATAAAATGAAGTATATTTACAAAAAACAAAGTGTACACACTCGAAGCTGACCTTAACCCAAACAGTTGTTTGAACATTGAGAAAGGCAAGTAAAATCCTTTGAAAACATTAACACCAACCACACAAGTAGAACCCATAAAACAAAAAGAAAAATAAAAGCATATTGAGGAAATCATGAAGTTATTAGGTGATGATTGGAATTCCTTAGATTTCAAACCAACATTCATAGGAGAATACAAGATCATAAACAAAGAAGTACTTTGAAAATGGAAAGGAAAAATTGGTAAAATCAACACAAAATTTAGAAGACCATTCGAAAGCATCCACCTCAACCACTTTAGAACAAAAGAAAACAAATTACACAACAAAATTTGATGAACATAATTATGAACAACCACCGAATCAAATAAAAATGAAGAATATTTATGGAAAAGGTTATGAAATGATGAAACAACTTAGTTACAGTGGAAAAGGATGTGGTGCTACAGAACAAGGTATTTGTATCCCTATAAAGCCAAACACACAATAAAATACTAGTGGTCTTGGTTATTTCCCCTCAAAAGACACAAACAAGCCATCACTTAATATCAACACTATCAGAAAATATTCCTGTAAGCCAACTTTAACATTAGTGCATCCTAAATTGATAGACACTGGTGGTCTTGATTGTTATCCTTTGAAAGAAACAACAAAAAAAATTCTTAATTTCAATTTCATCATGCAAAACACTAATGATTTGAATTCATTAGATTTTACACCCTCCTATAAAGAAGAGAACAAAATCTCACAATCTAAAGAGTCTTGTGTAAGTATAAAATCTTTTACCAAGCAAGAGATATCTTTGTCAAAAAATAAAGGAACATCTTCTACCATTGATCAAGATGGTATCTTGTCAAGACTCCTCCAAGATCATTTGATATCCCTCCCTCCAAGAACATGAAATAAATTTTACTACAAGAGTTCATTTTGCGCATATCATAGAGTTCATGGTCATGATACTAACGAATGTAAGGCTTTTAAGTGATAAAATTCAACATCTTAAGGAGTGTGGTGCTCTTCCTTATGTGGGAGTACCTAATTCCTCTAATTGATATTGATTTTCACTTTATCATGTTTCTTATTGGATCACCCTTGTCCGGCACTAAGTGGGGGCAAGGGGTTAGGTAGCCTTGTCCTCGTATGTCACTTTTCATTGTCTCTTTTGGCTAGTTGATCACCTTTTTTTGTACATATAAGAGAAATCTTTGGATGTGGATGACATGCCTTAAGTTGACTTACATGTGATAGACTCATTCATGATGTAGTTTGATTCAGAAACATATGACTTGGCATAGCGATTTTTGGATAGGCTCTCATGTCTTCTTCTACTCTAAGGAAATTTCTTGTAGTAATTTTGTTAACAACCACTTTAAAGAGGGGGCATACATCGACACTCATGTTTTATTGTGTGATTTTCTTTCTTCTTGCAATGCATCGTTTTCTTGGTAGTGTCATTGGGTTTGATTTCCTTCAAGAGCGTGATATTTATTTGACTTGTCCTCTCTTGGATACATTAGGCATGATGTTCCCTAAGAAGATACCTTGCTTGAATTAATAAAAATCCCTTTGAATGTGCCTTACACCATTTTTTATATGGCCACCTTAGGGTAGACCCACAAAACTAGTTTACAATTCAAGTGAGGAAGGAAAAGTTGCAAAAATTACCCCCATGCAAAAAAAATTAGTTTTTGGGGGTTTGAACAAACATTTGGTTTGAGCAAACCAAAAAGGGGTTCTCTAGAACCCCCCTTCGAGCGAACCCATTAAATGTTGGGTCACACATTTCTTGAGAAAAAAAGTGAAGGAAAGGGTTGTGGAAAAGGGGTTTGCTCAAACCCTAGTTTGAGCGAACCTTGGTTCAAGCGAACCTCCAAGGGGGTTCGATTGAACCTTGGTTTGAGCAAACCTCCAAGGGGGGTTCGTTCAAACCAGGGTTCGCTTGAATCCCCCTTTTCCCCCCTTCTCCCCCTCTAGCACAAAAAAACTCCAAAATTTTTCCCTTCGAAGCTCGATTTGAGGATGAAAATGGAGGATACTTCATAGACCCAACTGGATGATAGTAGTCCTTAGAACGAGCTATCCAATGAATATAATTTTAATATTTTTTGGTTTTATTATGTTTTCCTTTTTAGTTTGATTAAACATAGGTTTTTCACCAAAAATCAAGCTCTTTTTTCTACACATGTTGAAAAATAATAGATTATAAAAAAAAATGAAAAGTATTAGTGCACTAGATATTGAAGTCTTTGATCCAACAAAAAAAAATGAATTTCGATACATACAAATAAAATTATGTTGTATATAGTCCACCTATGTCTAAATTGTAATTGGTTTGACTTTGAAACCTGATTAAGGAAAAAATATTTAATAAAACACTATGAAACCAATTAGAAGCACTAAATATCATAGATATAAATCTAAATTTGAAAAAATTAGAATTTTATCCTTCACGGAAAAAATGTTATGTTGTATACGGTGAGCATCCCTCCTTAAAAATGGTGTTTACTAAAAAAGAAAACTAGTTTTTGAAGGAGATGGAAAAAGAAGTGCAATCTAATTCCAAAAAAATTGAAAAATATATATTTAGAATCTATAGAAAAAAATTCACAAATCACTAGTTTGCATCATCTTCAAATTCCTCATGGTTTAGCTGCTATAGGTGCCTGAAAGTGAAGATTTAGTTAGAAAAATTAGTTCAGCTCCGAGTTTGACCAAAAATTGTAAACCAATATTGTGGGATCACCCCTTGCATAATACACTTTGCATGCATGTGGATCCATCTTTCTTGTTCATGATTTCCAAGCATACGAATCTTTGCTTGCCTCATGAAACTTGAAGTTCATTATTTGTTCATGACCTCCAAGCATACAAAGTTTTTCTTGTCTCATGAAGGTCGGAGATCATTTTTTGCATGGTGCCTTATCAAATTTATCAAGAAGTATAACTTTGGTATAGTTTGATAAGAATCAGATCAGAGGCATGACTTTCCCTTAGCCACTCACATGTGTGTGTGAGTGCATATCGGCCGTATGTGTCTCACCTTCTTGGATTACTCACCTAGGAGACAGCCTAAAGTTTTGTTGCCTCAGAGTGAGTGTACATCTTTGGAAAAATAGCTTAGATCTTATCCACATCATGTTGGACAAATGGTCAGGGCCTGATCCACCTCTTTTTATTTTCACTTTTTTTTCTTTTCTTTCTTCCTTTAGTTATTGACATTTCATTTTTGTGTATCTTGATGCTACACATCATATACCTTGTGTGGGTCCTTTCATGCTTATGTTGGTTTGACTTAGGATCTTGGATCATGGGGGCTTGACCACCTCCTTGGTATTTTTTATCCTAGAACATCCGCATTGGTACACTTGAAACCCTTTTGAATGTCTACTTTAGTTTGAGTTTGAAGCAACTTCATCCTCTCACTAAAGTGGGGGCTAAATGTGGCAACGAAATGTAATGATAGAAAAAAGGTCCACTTAACTTGGCCTTGATTTAGTGTTTTAATATGCCTAACATATTCACATTAGGTCTTGGTCCCCTGGGAACTAAATGGATTAAATTTTACCTTAATTTTTTTGAAGTGTTGTAACTCACTTTCACACTTTTCTAAGGTCTTGTTAACAAATCACACCTAAATAACCTCTTTTTAACATTAATCTTGCCTTATTTCAAAGTGTTGTAAAGTGTTGTAACACACTTTCACACTTTTCTTGGCTTATCATTAATATTTTGGCTTTATTATGGTTTAATTGGCCCCATTTTGGATCCACAAGCCTTATGTATGTGTATTTTCAAGGATAATCCCAAAAAAAGCATTTCAAACACAAAAATCTTGAAAACCAACCTCAAATTCCTAAGGCAGAAATCATTCACCATTATGGGCGAATGAGTCCCCTTAGGTGGTAACCCATTCGTCCAAGGTGGTGAATGAGTCCCATTTAGCTCAAAAATCAAATTTAATTTAAATCTTTGGAGGGATTTTACTCTCCAAGATCCAATGTCAGCTTGTAGTGTTGTAATTTCGATAATTCTTGCATAATTGAGTATAAATACAAGTTTATTTCATTCATTTCTCACCTAGAAATCTAATAAGAAATCAAGTGTTCACAAGCATCCACAAGAGCATTCACGATCATTCAAGTGAAAATTATCAAACATCTTTAAAGAAACATTCAAGTGCTAATCATCATGTCAAAGATCTCTTGCATCATGTTTGTTATTGTGCTAACAATTGTGGTGTAGGGTTTTGTGATTCAAGCAAGCATTGTATTCAAGATCTATCTCTTTCAAGATAGATCCAAGAACCACATAATCCATTGCATCCATTTCAAGCATACTTGCAACACCTTATTGCTAGGGTTTGGTGAGTTGTAGCATCATATCTTGTTCATTCATCATTATCCTTCCATATTTGATTTCATTTCAAGGATTGATTTCCAACAAGGGGTTTGACCAAGGAAAACCCCTATCCACTAACCCCCCAACATTTTTCTCTCTCCTTTGTGTGTGATTTGCAGGTCTAGGTTGCAAATTTCCTAAGGATCAAGATTGGAGAAGTGTTGCAAAACATCCAAAGTTGTCAAAGTTCTCATCAAGTGTTGAAAAGCCTTGGAGATCATCTATAGGTCAAAAACTATTGTTTTAGATCTAGAAACCAATTGGGAAGAGTAGCGTAAATTGAGGAGCATAGAATCAGATTTTGAAGCTTCAGAACAACCTAACTAGACTGGTTCACCACTTCTAGTGAATGAGTCCTAGTTGCAATCATTTTTCAGGACTTTGCAAATTTTGGTACTCTTTTTCTTGAAACGTGTTCCGACATAGTCAAATGAATCCCATTCATCCATAACAACAAAATTTCCAGCAATTTAGATCTTCATTCATCCATATTCCATATTTTAGGTGCACACATTATGTTTTACAATTTTCTCTTTTATTTGAACCATTTTCTAGGTCATTTAGTGTTAATTTGCATTCAGTTAGGGCTTTGCATTTCATTTTTCATTACATTATTTTTTCCAAGTCTAAACTTGGTGATGAACCCCTCATTAGATCATATTCAATCATTAGGATAGCCCTTAGCAAGATCTCTTTCTCTCTTGCATTGATATCTCAAGGGTTATCCTTGAATGAAATGGGAAAAGTGGGTATGCTCTATGTCCAAAACCATATGATAGCATCTCCAAACTACTTTTTCCCCATTTCATGAAAAAAGTATCCCTTTTACTTTTCCTTTCTTGTTTGGGCCCTCCTTGTTAAATCGAGCTTTATGCTACCTTGATTTAGTGTTTTGATGTGTTTGACACATTCACATTAGGGCTTGGGCCCTTGTTAACTAATGAACATAAATGGTACCTTTCCAAAGTGTTGTGAAGTGTTGTAACACACTTCCACACTTTTATGAGGTTTTATTAATTAATTGAACCTAATAAATCTCTTTTTAACCTTAATCAGGCACTAATTAAAGTGTTGTAAAGTGTTCTAACACACTTTCAGACTTTTCTAAAATTTTCATTAATAACAAGGGTAAGTGCACCAATCTGTGACACAATTTAGGTGCCAAATTGAAAAAACGATCAAAAAAACCCTGAAATAAGGTCTTTGGCGCATGCCAAATGACTAGAAAGCCATTTGGCACACACCAAAAGTCTTTCTAGAAATAAAATTCAAAGTTCAGGTTTGGAACCCTCATTTTGTCTTCAACTCGTGGCTTGAGAAGGAAGATTTCAGGTCTGCAACTCGCACTCGCCAAATCTCCTCCATTCTTTGCATCCTTAGCTTGCTATTTTCCATGAGAATTCTGCCAACATGTCAGAGAGGTCGAAGATTGCAAAGAGGTTTGTATTTTTATTCTATTTATTTCGAATTTGATTTGGAATGCAACTTTAAATAGATTTTTATAATAAAACTTTGTTCTAATTCTCAGGGAATGAATCTCCACCTCAAAACATTGAGAATTCACAATCACCCCCTCATCAAGAGCCTCCTATACAATAAAAACCCAAAACCTCTCCATCAATTCATAGGCATCCTCAAGGAACACAAGAAAATATTCAAAATCAAATTGAAAACAATAAAAGAGACACTCAACAATTAATTGCAAGATTAATCGAGCATGCCGAAACCCACCCTTATACGAGAGGGATTGCTGAATCATTGAAGTCAATTTTAACTCATGTAGGAGAAATGAGCGAGCAAATGAATTTTTGGTCAACTAAGAGAGATGAGATGAGTCAATTTTATGCCAATGGTTTGTCATATGCAGATGTCAAAAAACTAAAAATTAGCAAAGCCGAGTTGTGTGCCCTATTTAAAGACCCAAACACCAATGAACCTTTGTCCCATGCATACAGGAGGTTCCCCATCCATTGGTGCCACCATGATTTAATTAGAAACAAATTTTGGGAGCAGTGGTGGATGGTATTTGACCAACCTCCATGCAATAACCATGAGGTGCCGCAATACTTTTTGAGGAAACTCTATTGCGAGTTTTTCCTCAATAAAATGCAAAACTATTTTGACATCTTAGACTTTTAGGGTAGAGGTGGGGGCTCCACAAGACCTATTGCATGACGTAATCCATAGTTGGCACTGAGAGCCTTGGGCAAACCCATGGTGGACCATGTCATTTTTTCTTCCATTGTTAAGGATGGTGTAGAGGTGGACACGATGAAGTTGATTGGCTCACTCACCCAGACCATTTTATAGTGTGTGAGTCCTCTAGTAGAGCCTGGTGTGGAGGAGACGTGTAGGCCCCGAGCTCCATCCCACCATTGTGGTGCTTGTGGTGTTGTTTGCACATATGATTATCAGGGTGCTCATGATGCAGCTACATAGCCTACATTAGTTGCAGAGGTGATGGCTTTCATAGATGATATTCTGAATGATACATTCGGCATTGACACTCAGGTAAAATTTAGCAAGTTATTTTAAAATTTAAGAATAAATAAATTAGTAGAATTTTGATATGATGAAATTTTAGAGTCGCACTATTCATGAGGGATTCTCTATTCCTACAGACCCTTATACATTCTCGACGATGAGTCCATAGGTATGCAACTACTATTAAAGATATTATTATTGCATTTGAACAGTTGAATGCTATATTTGAATGTTTGTCTCATAACATACTTCAGATTTCAAATAGTTTCTTGGTGTACCTTCTTCCTCCACACCTTGCGATGCATATCCTCAAAAAACGTACACTCAGGTAGCCTTTATTCATTAATAGGGTTGTAAATCTATGTTAGCTAGTTTTCATAATTTTGCGTATATACAAATCTAAACAATTTATGAGAAACACAAACATTGCATTCAAGTATTCCTTGATCGTGTCACATTATGTTCTCCTATATCAACATGATACATGAGATATTGTTTCATTTACATTTGTTGACAAGAGATAGCCCTAGTGATGTTGGTGGCACGATGGACCATGGAGTTGCTGCAGCAATAGCCAGTTCTGATCCATTGAGAGAGGTATGGGATAGATTAGTCGATTTGACATTATATTTTCTCTTTTATGGTCTATTATAGAAAATTTTCAAGATAGTTTCATGTAGTTTAATTTCTATCTTCATGGTTGCTACAGGTGGTTGTCACTCTATATCATGGACATGGTGATGCTTTAAATGTGCATGATGACTATATGTATGCGGTAAGTGATTATATTTTGTTATATGCCATTCCATAATTCAATTTCTATGTTTTAACATCTTTACTTTTAATTGTATCAGTTGAAGGTCCAAAGTGAAGAGAGGAGGAGTAGCGGGCATGTTCGAAAGACAAGACAAGCAACAGTCACTCCATCCAGCCGAATTTCAAAGGCAACACGAGATCTATTTCCTTCCCCTAGAGGGAAATGACTATGTATTAGTGTTGTTTTTTGTATGCCTATGTGGCATTTTGGAACATATGTTTTGTACTATTGATATATATATGTGATATTTTATGTCCAAATGGCTCCTTTGTACGAAGCCTATATGGTTTTTTTGGATATATTTATATACTTTTATTAGTATATATCATTGTATAGCCTTTCGAATTTTTGATTAAATAAACTCTTATTTTGCTACTGCCATTCTTGAATGATGTTATCATGCGTATCGTGTAAGTTATATGCTTGAATGTTGTAGGCATGGATTTTGTTTACATCCAATGCTTAATTAATTATTGTTGAATGATCAATAAGCCCCATCTAAAGTGTATTGTATAAATAAGCTCCATTCGTGGTGGTTTGTATCCTTTTGAATGCTTCAATTACTTGTGCCTCACTGATGCAGAGGCAAGGAGGCTCAAACCCAATTAGTTTGACAATCTGCCTTCAAGGGGCTCCTAACAAGATTAATACAACCTATTTTGAGCAATCTACACAAACTCAAAGCCCCATCAAACCAAACTCTTCATTCAACATATTACCCAACAATCCACCCTTGAAGCACTCTGATGCAGAGCCAAGGTGGAGAAGACTCACAACAATGGAAATGTCAATTCTCAATCAAGAACTCTTCTTCATAATGATTCAGCCTAATAGGCATCAACTCCTCAACCTTGCAAATGAACAACAGGACTCCACCAAGGCCCTAAAAATACCGTCAACATTCATACAATGACAATTGAATCAATTGACAACAATCCTTAAGTCAAATTCATCAAGGTTTCCAAAACTCACATTTGTGACTGGTTATTCCTGTAGTACTCAAAACTTAGTTTTAGCCAGATTTCTCCCAACCTTTCCAAAAAACTAGACAATTACAAGATGGATTGAGATACCCTTTTTAGGGCTACACAACATACCAAAGAATCAGTGGTCTCTCTTTTGGACTGACATAGACTTTCAGCGCACCTACTTCAATTTTGGCTTCATAATTAGCCCTTTTTTTCCAAAGGGACCACCCTTCCAACTTTAGGTATCTATCCAAATGCCTTGGATAGTCTTAGGTCATGGTGCCAAACCTCAAATTTTGTCATTATTTTGTGTCTACATAGCCTCTAACTCACAAAACCCAAGAAACCCTCCTAAACCTTCACAAAATCAAGGGTTTTAGAGAAACACACAACTCCAGACATCTCTCAACACTTCCAAATCCCCAAAAACCTCAAAATACTTTTGTAAAGACTCATCAGACCCTCACATAACCCTTACAGTTATTAATTCTTAAAAACCTCTCTTTGGTTCCTCACTTCCATGTTGGAAAACCCTTGTTCAGTCTTAGATCAGTCACAAAAACACCACATAATTATGACTCCTTATTAAAAAATGAGTTGAAACAATTATTATAACATGTTTTCAATCAATCCACCAAGATACAGTAGCAAACAATAGGTGGATTCATTGTTACATCACAAATTTCCCCTCAAACCCTTGATTCAACAACACTGGGACAATCACTGTTTGTGTTGGTTCTCTCTACAAACAAAGAGTTAAGACACCAAATAAAAAATAAATGAATTAGAAAACATATAGACACATCCTCTAAAATTATTATACCATGAAGAACTTGTATTTTCCCATACAACACTCAAAAATATCAAGAAAACAATATTTTTCTAGAAAATTGCTCAAAACTGTGGTGTTTATTATGTAAAATTGTTACAAAACTTCTTCCACTCTTTCATTTGAGCCTTGGTAAGGATTTTTAAAGAATTTCCAACAACCATCTTCTCCCCAATGCCCATAATCAACCTTGGGATTATTTGGTCCCTTAATTACATTTGTTTGTGTTAAAGTTGCTTTGTCAGCATTTTACAACTTATATGATTTCTAATTGACTTCTAAGACACAAAACACCCTTTATTTGCATTATTCTTGATCTCTCAAAGCTTATTAGACAAATTAAACCTAAAGACACTAACATTTCCTTATTAATGTATTCAAATAAAAAAAAATTGATGATGTGGTGTAGGTGCTCCTGCACCAAACTCAAAACTCGGTCCAAGCCTAATTTCTCCCAACCTTTCCAAAAAACCTGACCATTTAAAGGTGGATTAAGATACCCTTTTCAGGGTTACACAACATATGCCAAAACAAATAGTAACTCTCTTGGACCAACATGAACTTTCAATACACCTCCCTCGCTCGAGGCTTCACAATTAGGCCTAATTTCCAAAGGAACCCCCTCACAAACTCACCTCCAAACCAAGGAAAATTGAAATTGTCTCAGGGATGCTCACCAAACTCAGGACTCTCCCATTTTAAGAGCCTCAATAACTTGTTCTATTCCTCTACTCAAAAACCATCCTAAACCTTCACAAAAACAAGGCTTTTAAAAAAACTCATAACTCTAGAACTCCCCCAGTCCTTCCAAAGGTCCAAACACCCCACAATACCTATGCCCTAACTTAAAAGACACTCACAATCCCATTCCTTTCAGTATTTCTCAGATTCAGTACTTGAGTTCCTTACTTTCATGGTGGAAACACCCCTGAACAACATTAGAACTTCACACCCCACTTATTTTATTCATTCTCTTGGCCTCCAAAGTATTCATACACCAAAATAATCATGGTATAGGCCAATCCACCAAGCAAAAGGGTCAGAACAGTAGGTGGATTGGCTAATGTGTCATGGTGTTGCCCTCAAAACCCCTAACATAGAAAATAGAGCAGTAACCAAGTTTTCTGATCCCACACATACCAACGGTGGATTTAAACCTTCAGAATAGATGCAAAGAGAGTAAACACATATGAAATCAAGTATCCAAAGCCTCAAGTCATGATAGACTTGTATGGGCCTGTACAAGGCAAATAAAATTTAGGAAAACAAAGAAAACCAGTTATCATTGTTTTCAAGTATATTTTCTTATTAGAAACTGAACAAAATCAACCCTCAACTCAGGGTATTACAGCAATATATCTTGATACCACCCTCCAACTACCCCTTGAGCCAATCAACCACCATAACCACCCTTTTTTAGACTTCTAAGATGGCAATTTGCCAATTTTGCTCTTAATTACCATTCATTCACAACTTGATTTTGCAAATACCACCTAACTGACCTATTAAGCCTTTTAAATACAATTGCAAGGTATTTACATAGCATATAGAAATATAGAGAGAAAATACAATAAATATTTTAACTAATGAATTGTAAAAAATGGATTTTTGTAGTTTATATTCATGTCATTGATTACATTTCATTGCACATCTTTCAAAGTCAAAGCATTATTTCACTTTGCATAAATAATAAGTAGATGCTGATAGATGCCAAAAATTTAATTACAATATAGTTTGAACAAATTCAACCTAAGCAGTTATGCAATTTCTTCACATTGCATAACTAATAACTAGGAGCAGCTGCCAATTGCATTTTCTTATCATGGCATTCTATGAAACCAAATTTCTTTAAGATATTTTTTCAAATAGTTCCCTACCTTGTCTATGTTACCACATTTTTCATACATGTGTACCAAAGCATCTTCTCAAATAGTTCTTTTCCTTTTTGCTATGGCTAAAAGCCTAAAACAAGTGATTTTGAATAAGCTATGGATGCTTCAAAAAATATATCAAAAGCATAATAGTAAGCAATATCATAGAGAAGGCAGTGAACTGTTTGAAAAAATGCATCAAAAAAATTGCTTTGAAATGATAAATTTTGTTGTGCTTTCACTCTTCTTTAACATTGTATATCTGCTCCTTTTTATAACAAGAGATAAAAAATGTAAAAAAATTGTATAACAAGAGATAAAAACTATCTTTTTTGAAATCGAAAGGAATTTCCATAGCATAGAGATATAGAGAGAAAATAAAATAAAGAGTTTAACTAATGAAATGTAGAAAATAGATTTTTGTAGTTTTTATTCATGCATTGCACATCTTTCAAACTTAAATCATCACTTCACATTGCATAACGAATAACTAGATGCTGATAGATGACAAAATTTCTATTACAATATAGCTTTTTACAAAGTCAACCTAAGCAGTTATGCAATTACTTCACATTGCATAACTAATAACTAGGAGCAGCTGCCAATTTCTTTAGCTTGTCATGGAATTCCATGAGACCACATTTCTTTGAGGCATTTTTTCAAATAGTTCATTCCCTTGTCTATTCTAGGACATTTTTCATATATGTCTACCAAAGCATTTTATCAAATAGTCCATTGCCTTCTTGCTATGGCTAAATTCCTAAAACAGATGCTTTCGAACAAGCTATGGATGCTTGGAAAAAATCTATGAAAGCATAATAGTAAGCAATAGCATAGACAAGGCATTGAACTTTTTGAAAAAATTCCTCAAAGAAAATTGGTCTCATGGTGATGGAATGCCATGACAAGCCATAGACAAGGCAGTGAATTGTTTGATAATATGCCTCAACTACTTGCATTTGACAAATTTTTCCTCAAGTGAAAATTAACCACCATAGGAAAAAGCCTCTGAGATAGCAAAAACTGAGCAAGGTTATTGTAGAGGGGCCCAACTTGATCCCATAGGATTAGATGAGAAGTTTCTAAGAATCATAATGTCCGAGTAATAGCATGCTAAAGTTCGCAGTCATTTTGCACTTTGGACCCTTAAGGGATCGATCTGGTTGAACGTAGCTCGGAGCAATTCCGCGTGTTTAGGTGCAAAAGAGGAGAATGCCTAGTGTAAACATACCTATTCAGATGCATTGGAATGGTCTATTTGGTCACACAAGCTGCAGAACGAAAGTTGTACCACTTTGCAACTTTCAACTACTTGCATTTGACAACTTTTTCCCCGAGTGAAAATTCATCGGCACAGGAAAATGCCTTCGAGATAGCAAAAACTGAGAGAGGTTATTGTAGATGGGACCAACATGATATTTTAGAATTAGACAAGAAGTTTCTAAGCATCATGATGTCTGAGTAATAACATGCTGAATTTCGTAGCCATTTTGCACTTTGGACCCTTAAGGGATCGATCCGGTTGAACGTAGCTCAAAGCGATTCTGCATGTTTAGGTGTGAAAGAGGACCATGCCTAGCGTAAACATACCCACTTGGATGTGTTGGAACATTTTTTTTGGTCACACAAGCTGCAGAACAAAAGTAGTACCACTTTGCAACTTTCAACTACTTGCATTTGACAACTTTTTCCTCGAGTGAAAATTTGCCACCATAGGAAAAATCCTCCGAGATAGAAAAAAACAAGCAATGTCATTGTAGAGGGACCCAACATGATCCCATAGGATCAGATGATAAGTTTTTAAGTGTCACTGTGTCTAAGTAATAGCATGCTGAAGTTCGCAGCCATTTTGCACTTTGGACCCTTAAAGGATCAATCTGGTTGAACGTAGTTCGGAGCGATTCTGCGTGTTTGGGTGTGACAGAGGACTGTTCCTAGCATAAACGTACCCACCTGAATGTGTTGGAATAGTCTGTTTGGTCACACGAGTTGCAGAACAAAAGTTGTACCACTTTGCAAAATTCAACTACTTGCATTTGACAACTTTTTCCCCGAGTGAAAATTCGCCAGCACAAGAAAATTCCTTCGAGATAGAAAAAACCAAGAGAGGTTATTGTAGATGGACCCAATGTGATCTTTTAGGATTAGACAAGAAGTTTCTAAGCGTCATGTTGTCCAAGTAATAGCATGTTGAATTTCATAGCCATTTTTCACTTTGGACCCTTAAGGGATTGATCTGGTTCAATGTAGCTCAGAGCGATTCCGCGTGTTTAGGTATGAAGACATTCATCATTTCATCAAAGGACAATATATTTAAATGAATTTTTTTCATTAAGACAAGCATCATGAATGTATGAACACAAGGGAACTGTGAAGGGTCACTGTACATGGCAATGTGCAAATGAAAAGGATAGACTAGAAATGAGTAGTGATCAATTATTAAGTATAGTGAGTGTATGATTATAAAGTGCTTGAAAATCAAATTCACTCACCATAGTCAATGTCCTATGACTGTCAAGCCTATGTCAGTCAGTGTCTCAAGACTCCAAGAGCTATGGTTGTGTATGCAGCAATAGGTCATTATGAATGTGGAGTCTTCAATTAACTCTTTAAATGTAAACCATGAAGCATTACAACTAATTTTAAATGTAATATACACATTTAATTGAGGCATATATTAAGGAATATATGCATTTGCATGTATTAATTTCTCATGATTTTAATATATCAAAAAATACAGTAAGTCAATGAAAAATATTACAATATTGATGGAAGAACATCTTGAAAATCTTCCCATTTGTCAATACTTGTAGCAATACATGCAAGGAAATAATCCTCCCATTTCCAACACAAATCATGAAATATATTGCACTTGAGAAAAGGACAAAAGGAGTTGCTACCTAGTTTCATTTTTCCATTCCACCTCAGCTGGCCCAACTATTTGCATTCCAAAATGGTTCAAAACATGTACATCCCTTGATCCCTACGAAACACATGAGTAGTAGCCTCTATGTGGTTGTGTAGTATCATAGGAATTTGGTCCACAAAAAAACTGCAAAAGCCTCTCAATCTTAGACATAGACTCACATAAAAATCATTAAAAGAGAAATAACTAAATAATGTCAGTCATACAGTTGACAAGACCTACTATCACCTTCATGCATGCTAGATAAGGAGGTCAATTGAAGGTCCTACAATGGTGGTGTGCCCCTTCGCTACTTTATCATCTCTCGATGACCCTACATATAAATTTCAAATATATCACTGAGAGGCTTAACATAAAATGTGTAGCATATAAGAATCCAATAAATCTAGGAGATGGAAAAGAAAGAGAAGATTGACAACCAGAAAATGCACCAGTAACCGATGTTTCTCATACCACTGAACACTTGCACTAGCAACCGATGTTGTTCTTTTCTTATATACTTTGACAAACTTCAGTATTACCTACAGTCACAATCAAAAAAGGATCAATGACAGTCGTAAATGCATCTGACATCAAACAGTAATCATGAAAAATCCTTATTGCAAGGTGCTAGTCCAAAAGAGTGATCAATAACATGGCTTTATAAATTCAATGTGCATACTTACAAATCAATCTAGGGAACCATTTGTTTTTGCTTTAGTCTTTATTGTGTCGATTATTTCCTTGTGGTCAGACTCATGCACTTTCCACAAGTTCTTGTTTGCAGATCTACCCTTATATTTGATCAAATGAACGTTGGTGGCAACAATAAGGTTCGAATAGTGAATAATTTTTCGATCCGTGTCGAAGTCCTCAAACAACCAAACTGTAACATTCTTAACTGGATACCTTCGAAGCCATGTTCCAGTAACAACCACCGAACCTATAGGATATTCTATGTTTTCTTCATCTATAACTAGGGACTCAAATTTATTTTTGGCCTCGATACAACAACACAGGTAATAATCTATACCCTCTTCATTTTCTTCATCTGCAATCACCGCATAAACGTGCCCTGCATTGATATGTTCATCTTGTTAGATTTATTTACTGAGAAACATAATAAAACTTGTAAGTAAGATATATTACCTGGTTCTAGTAGGTATGATACATGATCAGTGTCAATGGATGATTGCATCTCTGTGATTTGTAGAGCTGTCGAGAGCTGATAAGTGTCAAGTGGGGTTAGACTTCTTACATACCATTCATCAACCCACTCTATTGACTCACAATCATTCCATGATTGAATTGTACATGCATAACAAAAGCATGTCATCTTCCTTGTATGGATAGTCCATGTATCTGCATTGGAGCTTCTAAAAGAGTGTAGCTCACTCAATCCTGTTAGTGTACAACAATCTTCATATTTTGTAATGTTAGTATCATATACTAAATGAAAAAATCTACGAACTAAAGAATTACTTTCACTACCTGGACCCATTGAACCATTGCACCACTGGAAAATTGATCTTGCATCTGTCAACTTTACACTATTTGTGTACTTTAACTCTTCTCATGCTAGGGCTCTTTTGATACATGCACTTGCTCCATCATGCTCCCCCTTTCCATGCCCAATGAGAAGTTCCACATATGTTGAACACCACTAATCCTATGCATCCTACTCAACCAGTAAAAAATTCTAGCATTCTTGAATTGTGATGTACAATTATCTGACCATATGATATGTTGACTAAATGATATTCCCCTGCTAGCCAAATCAGCATAGAACATATGAAAGAAACCTTCAACAAACTTTGTAGAATGTGTGCGATGATCACTAATGTAAAAGTGATACTCCCTCAATACTTTCCTATTTTCCTCTATACTATCATTTGCATGAATTAATGCTATATGTACAAATATAGCAACTTGCACGGAGTTGTAGTATTGTGATTGCACCTCATTTTTTGGTTGTAGTGTGTAGTTCTCAGTGAAGTAGACAACCGAAATGATATGATGAAGTGGAAATGTGTCTTTGCATAACTTGAACTGTGAGTCCAACCATTGTTCTCTGTGTGTATGCATTGCATAATCATAATCAACCTGATCATGAAAAATCCCCATAAACTGATACACTGGAATCTTATCACTGACCAATTCACATTTCTTTTCTTCTTTCCCATCTTTTAGACTGTATGCCACTATCGTATATTTGCCAAATTCCACAATTTTGTCTCCAATTGTGTGTGTACTAGCCATGTGTTGGAAAATTGGCAAATGTTGCATGCCACCACAATGATCACATGTGCCATCCAAACATGATTTTTTGTAAAAAAATTGACCATCCTCTCTTTCACATAAAATGAAAGACAAAAATTTCCTTGAAGATTTAGGTGGAGGCATTATGTTACATTCCTGCAAAAAATTATCAGTATGCATATCTACACATATACGTCGATAAACATCATAATGGTTAGAAAACTCAATATGAACCCTACAACAAAAAGTAGTGTGTGTGTGATTTATTTTGACATAAAAAGGCTTTAGCATTTCAAAATACCTTTGACATATTTTAATTTCAGGAAACTTTTGTACAAAATCAGCAAAAAATTGGGTTTGAGTGGTATCCAAATAATGCATTGGATGTGGCTCATGGTTTATACTACCAATTCCTCTTCGTACAACATCTCTTTGATTAGGAGAGGTCCTTGTGTTATCCTTCCAATAATTCACAATTAAAGATCTCCAGCCTTGAGAAATTCTTGTGTCTTTCTGTGGCACTCTACCCGAATAATTCCCATAACTCATTGCTATTTGGATCCTCCACTCTTTCACGCCTTCCTTTGGCTCTCATTAGAGATCATATACTTATTTTCAAAGACTTACTTTCCTTTTTAAGGTTCACCTTGTTCCTTGTTTGACTGCTTAACAGTGTTGTTGTCATCACACATTGTGTGGCACAACTATCCTTCGTGTGTGAGGTGGAACCCACGCTCTCGTATGCACTCATCAAGTTCTTTACAATGGAATTTTCACTTGAGTCATTCAAAACTCTTAGCCCAAGAGCCTTCATGGTGGGCCTAAATTTGAGTTGCCTCATCATTTCAACGAATAGTTGGCATCTTCCACCCTCACTTAGCTTCACAAAAAACAAACTCCATATCCTTTATGCATATCTTTGACATGTACGTTTTGGAATCTTATTAGGCATCCATTTAAAAAAATTGGAATCAATATCAATCAAAAATGTAGGTTTTCTATGCAAAACTCTAGGAGGATTTCTCAAATGTAAATTTCTGTCAATATTGGGAAGGTCAACAACATCGGGGATAGATCAAGTACCTTCAATTGGAGGTGCAATTGATGACATACCTTGAGATTGACATGTAAAAGATGTTTTACCTCCAACTTGAGATGTCGTTTGTGGAGTTCCTTCAAATAGAGATTTGTTTGCTAATGTACTTTCAAAATGCAATATTTTTTATGGTGTGTCTTCAATTGGAGATGTGATTTCCGATGTACCTAGAAAACCACATGTTGTTGTCAATGTGTCTTCAACTAGAGATGTGCATTGAGCTTCACCTATGGTTGATGATGTGCCCCCAACTTTTGTATCCATTTCTGTCCTTCCATGAACTTTCCTTATTCGTGCCCTTTGTTTTTCCAATTTGACATCTCTCTTAGATTGCATGGGAATTTGTGGTTGTATGGGTTGCAATTCCTTTGCTTCACAAGCTATATTTTTTGATTCCCTTCTCCTTGCATTTTTAACTGCACGTTCTTCTGGTGTTAGAGACTCCGGTCATTTCCTCGGCATGACCTTGAATGCTACATGCCCACAAACACACATAGAACAAAAGTAAGTAATGCATTTTACAAAAAAATTGATGCAGAGAGGGGTACAAACCATTCAATACAGTAAATCAATGAGAATCACAAACCTATGGTATAAATTGCTGCCACCTAAATGAAAACAAAGTCATGAAGAATATGGATTCAAAGAAGGGTTTGTGATGTTATATCTTATCATTATTCACTATTTCTCTGGCAATGAGGTTTTCCAAATTAGTTGAAAAAAGAAGGAAATACAGTGAATTCCACTAGCCATGTTGGAAATGGACTACTATAAGCAATGCAAATAGAATTCATAAGTAATTTTATGTTAGGTAAATGTCATGTTTTTATTTTTTTTGTTCTTCAAACTCATAAAAATTGAATTTTTTTATGCAAATCCCATCTAATTCAATGTTGAATTCTAAGTCCAATTGTTATGATTAATAAAATCATTAAGGAAATTGAGTTTATATTGTCAAAAACAAACAAATATACTAAATACAAACATTTCAATTTACCAAAATGAATGTATTACCTCTGATAATGTAAAATGATGTAGAAACTTCAAAATATCTTATTCTACATTGTCTACCATGCAGATTGGTGGTAAAAAGGTGATGGATCAAGCATAGATTGGTAAAATATGAAGTCAACTACAGAAAAAAAAAGAAAAAAAAGGCATTTTTGACTCGAATAAAGTGTTGAACCAGAGAAACACGAGAGAATGTGGGCCTGAATCATGGGGTCAACCCTTATTTTTACCGTTTCAAGGTAAAAACCCATTTGGCGAGCGCTAAATATGTTCCTCTGAAAAGGAGTGACTTCAGAGAGAGGGAGAGAGAGAGAGAAAGAGGTGGAGGGAGAGGGTGTGGGAGGGAGAAGCCTAAGAGAGGGAGGTTGGGAGGGAGACACCTGAGAGAAGGAGAGGGATTCAAAGTGGGAGAGAAGAGGTGGGAAGGAGAGACCTAAGAAAGTAGGGTGGGAGGTAAGTGAGGCCCGATAAAGAGGGATTGTGAGATAAGTGAGTCTTAATCCCTCAACCCTCAACCCTTAACCCTTAGACCCTAATCCATACTGATAGAGAGAGAGAGAGTGAGAGAGAGGGAGGGAAAGGGAGTGGGAGGGAGACACCCAAGAGAGAAGGAGAAGAGGTGGAAAGGAGATACCTAAGAGAGTAGGAGAGAGAGGGTGTGAGAGATAGAGGGATGGGAGAGATACAAGGAGTGAGAGAGAGAGATACTTGAGAGATAGAGAGGGGGTGGGAGAGAGAGGGAGTACTCGGGGGAGAGGGAGTACTCAAGATAAAGGTATTCAAGAGAGATGGGGGGGGTGGGGGGAGATACATGAGATATAGGGAGAGAGAGAGAGTGGGAGGGAGAGGGAGTACTCAAGATAGAGGGATTTGAGAGAGATGGACGGGGTGGGGGGAGATACATGAGATAGAGGGAAAGAGAGAGAGTGGGAGGGGGATATCTGAGAGAGGGAGAGAGAGAGGGAGAAAGACAGTGAGAGGGAGTGAGAGAGAGGGAGTGGGAGAGAGAGGGAATGGGAGAGAGATAGAGAGAGTGAGTGAGTGACATACCTAAGAGAGGGATTAGGGTAGAAAGTTTAATTGGGTTTTAAGTGTTGAGGGATTAGGGTTGAGGTTATTGGGTTGAGGGTAGAGGGTAGAGGGTTTAAGGGTTTAGGACTTAAGGGTTTAGGGTTGAGGGTTTAGGGTATAGGGTTGAGTTTTTAAGGTTTTAAGGGTTGAGGGTATAGGGTTGAGGTATTATGGAAGAGAATGTGGGAGGAGATAAAGAGAAGTAGAGGGTAGAGTTAAGGGTAGAGGGTAGCGTGCTTAAGGTTTTAAGGGCTAAGGGTTTAGGGTTTAGAGTTAAGGGTAAAGGAGAGAGAGAGGGAGGGGGTGGAAAACCGATAGAGGGTAGAGGGTTAAGAGTTAATGGTAGAGGGTAGAGGTTAGAGGGGAGAGAGATAGAAGGAGTGAGAGAGAAAGACCTAAAAGAGGGAGAGGAAGTAGGATGGAAAGACTTGAGAGAGAGAAGGAGGGAGGGAATTTGAGATAGATAGAGAGTAAAGGGTAGAGGGTAGAGGGTTTAATGGTTAAGGGTTAAGGATGGAGGGGAGATAGATAGAGGGAGTGAGTGAGAGAGAGAGACTTGAGAGAGGGAGAGGGGGTAGGAGGGAGATCCTTGAGAGAGAGGGGAAGGGAGTTGGAGAGAGATAGAGGATAGAGGGAGAGGGGGTAGGAAGGAGAGACTTGAGAGATAGGGAGGGAGGGAGGGAGGGAGAGAGAGATAAAGGGTAGAGGGTTTAAGGGTTTAGAGTTTAAGGGTTAAGGGTTTATATTTAAGGGTAGAGGGGAAAGAGATAGAGGGAGTGAGTGAGAGAGAGAGAGAGAGAGACCTGAGAGAGGGAGAGGAGATAGGGTGGAGAGTCTTGAGAGAGAGAGGGAGCAACTTCAGAGGGAGGGAGAGACACAAAGTGGGAGAGAGATAAAGGGAGTGAGAGGGAGTGGGAGTGGGAGTGGGAGAGAGAGAGGGGTGGAGGGAGAGGGTGTGGGACGAAGAAACCTAAGAGAGAGAGGCTGGGAGGGAGACACCTAAGAGAAGGAGAGGGAGTCAAAGTGGGAGAGAAGGGGTGGGAAGGAGAGACCTAAGAAAGTAGGGTGGGAGGTAAGTGAGGCCTGGAAAAGAGGGATTTTGAGATAAGTGAGGCCTAATCCCTCAACCCCTATACCCTCTTAATCCCTCAACCCTCAACCCCCAACCCTCAACCCTCAACCCTTAAACCATAATCCATCAACCCCCATACCCTCTTAATCCCTCAACCCTCAACCCTTAACCCTTAAACCCTAATCCCTCAACCCCCATACCCTCCTAATCACTCAACCCTCAACCCTCAACACTTAAACCATAATCCATCAACCCCCATAACCTCGTAATCCCTCAACCCTAAACCCTTAACCATTAAACCATAATCCCTCAACCCTCAACCCTAAACCCTTAAACCCTAATCCTCAACCCCCAACTCCTTAACTCTAATCCTCAACTCTATACTCCTCTTAATCCTCAACCTCAACCTCAACCTCAACCTCAACCTCAAACCCTCAACCCTCAACCCTCAACCCTCAACCTCAACCCTCAACCCCCATACCTCTCCAATCCCCTCAAATGCTCAACCCTAACCTTCTTTAAACCTAATCCTCATCCCCCATACCTCCTAATCCCCAACCCTCAACCTCAACCCTAAAACCCTAATCCCTAAACCCCATATCCTCCAACCCCTCAACCCTCAACCCTCAACCCTCAACCCTAACCCCTTAACACTTACCCCTCAACTCTTAAACCTTAATCCATCAACCCCATACCCTCTTAATCCATCAACCCTCGACCCTTAACCCTTAAACCTTAATCCCTCAACCCCCATACCCTCTTAATCCCTCAACCCCTCAACCGTCAACCGTCAACCCTTAAACCCTAATCCCTCAACCCCCATATCCTCTTAATCCCTCAACACTCAACCCTTAACCCCTAATCCCTCAACCCCTCA
>CM021101.1:207434683-207599788 GCA_007115665.2 Sequoiadendron giganteum
GAGATGTCTAGGTAGATAGAGGGATGAGGAGATAAAGAGAAGCATAGAGGGCAGGAGAGAGGGAGGAAGAGGTAGGGATGGAGAGAGAGAGGTGAGAGAGATAAGAGAGAGGAGGGAGGGATAGGTAGGGAGAGAGGGGTGAGATAGAGAGAAAGAGAGTAGAGATGGAAGGGGAAAGAGAGAAGCGAGATGTGTGATAGAGATGTGTGATGGAGCTTAAATGTAGAGAGATAAGGAGGAAGGTGGACAGATTGATATGGAAGGAGGGGGGGAGAGAAATATGTAGAGAGGGATAGGTTAGATAGAGAGAAGTAGAGAGAAAAGGTGGGTGAAAGGAAGAGAGAGGGAGAGAGAAGGGGAGAAAGAGAGGTGAGATAGAGAGAAGTAGAAAGGGAAGGAGAGAGAGAGGGAGATAGAGAAAATTAGAGTGGTAGGTATGGAAGGAGAGAGAAGTGAGATAGAGAGAACTAGAGAGGGAAGGAGAGAGAGAATGGCAAGATAGAGAGCAGAGAGGGGAGGAGAGAGTGAGAGAAGCAAAGAGAGAGAAAGAGAGGAGAGGGAGGGAGGGAGGGATAGGTAGGTATAGAGAGTAGAGAGAGATATATATAGAGATAAAAGGAGAGGGATGAGAGATAGAAAAATGTAGAGAGGGAAAGAGGGAGGGAGATAGATATTGGAGAGGGAAGGAGAGAGATGGACATGTAGAGACATAGATCTTGAGCTCAAGGAAGATATTGTTAGATAAAGGGATGGAGATAGTGAGAGAGAGAGAGGTCTAGAGAATAAGAGATGAAAATGAGTGAGATAGAGAGAGAAAGATGAAATTTGACCTCCTGAGTACTAAAATTTGACCTCCTGATTACTAAAATTTGACATGCTGATTACTGAAATTTGACTAAGTCTGAAATTTTTAAGATCTTCCAAAAACTAGAATTTGCATTATAACTCTTAAAGATCTGAAACCACTCTCAAACATCTTGCCTATATATACATGAAATATAACTTAAATTATAAGAAAGTGTAGACACGTAAAATATACATGCACCTGGATCCTGAATCATCTCCTTTGCTCGTCATTTAATCGAATAATTTGAATTTGATTAAATTCAACACCTTTCATCCCTTAAATAAATAAATCATTATTTATTTAATTAGGTCTTTCTCCCCTGTTGATTAAATTAATCAATTTAATTTAATTAATCATCTTTTTATGTTCATTTAAATAATTCATTTTATTTAAATTAAATCTCTAAAGTCCTCTTATTAAATTGAATAAATTAAAACATTATTTAATTTAATCTAACATATTCCTCCTTAGTTAAATAAATCAAAATCATTTATTTAATTAATCATTTCCTCTAAATTTGATTTAAATCAATTCATAAATTTAAGTCTAAATTGTCACATCACCTAATTCTTCATTAAATTAATCAAAACCTTGATTAAGCTAATCTTTCTCACTAAAATCCTCTAGAGAATGCAAGTTGCACAATAAATCAAATACTTTGATTTATTAATTCATCTATTTTCCCACACAAAGCATCAAAAGGGAATATTCCCTCATTTGAATTCAAAAAGGCCAAGTGGGCTTGGTCCTTCCAACAAGGCATTCAATGCCTCTTACATGTCCTTGTGCATTGAGCCAAGTGACATTAACTCCATTCTTCTCTCCCGCCAACATGTCACATTCAAAATTCAAATTTGAATCCAATGGCATTTATCATGCACATTGACCAAAATGTGCTCATTCCTCCTCCAATCACATGTGGACAAGTGGCTTCTTCTCATTGGTTGGTCTTTTATCCCACATTCATCCAAATCCCTCATTCTTCCAATTTGGAAATCTATAAATGAGAAACTCTTCCTCTCATTCAAACATCCACAATTTGAGTAAACTTACTATACTCAAATCCATCATCATCCACAATTCACATGCAAAGTTACTCTCTCCAATTAAGAACTAATTTTTCTCATCACATCCAAGGATTCATCATTCTATCACATTTGATACCAAGGTTATGCTCAAATCTCTTTGGAAATTTGACCGTTTCTATTTTCACATATCATTGCTACTTAGGAATTGGGAAAGGGCCAATTGCAACACATCAATTGGCACCAATTCCCCTATAAGATCATCATCCTATTAGCTTAATTAGGATTGCTTTCATTTTCATTTAAGTTTTGTTATTTTCCTAATTTTAGCTTGAATAGATGGATTTCATGGGGAATCCCTCATATTTGCATGCATTTTGAGCTAACATTAACCATGTTTGTCGTCTTTGTGCATTTTCAGGTTTAGGGGTTCACAGAAAGTAAATGTCCATATGTAAATGTCAACTTATACTTAAATGTTTATTTCATGTATATAGTATCCCTAACAGAAAAATAAAAAATCTAGTTTTGTGCGAAGCAGGCCATTTGGCACTCACCAAATGACTCATCACATTTGGCTCTCACCAAATGGCCTGCTTTGGACATGTTAATTAATAGGATTTGCCAAATTTTCTCATATTTTCGTCCGTGCTCCTCCATTTGCACGTATTTCGATGCAAGTTTATAAAAAAAATTGTGATAGTGTTAACCTCTATCTCAGCTATCTAAATATATAATTCTTTTTTCATTTTGATTTAGTTAAGGTTTTGATCCATGGCTTCTATTGTAAATGCCTTTGTTTTTGGTCAAATACCAACATGTGCTAGGTTTAGGATAGATTTTTACACGTTCATCGGAACATGAAACAAATTACATTTTTTGAAACTAGACTCCATTTTACACATGATGAAAAAAAAAAATCAATTTTTGATTAGTTTGCAAAAAAAATTGGGGGGAGCACACTCAAATTTCAGCTTTTCAGGATGTCTACACTTTGAAAATTCATAAAATATTATATATTCATTAAAAAAATTATCCGAAAGAAGGAGGATAAACTACATGTTATTAGCTAATTTCTCACTATTGGGATTTTTGAAATTCTAAAAAAAAGTTAACCAAAAAGGGGGGAGCCCTCAGGCACTATGCTATTTTTTTTTATAAAAACAGGACCTGTTTTGCCCCCCACCCCCCCTTTTTGAGACCCTTAGTCTTCATTAATTTCAAAAAAAAATAGTAGCTTAGAAACTAGACTCGGAGCACTTCAACTTTGTTTTTGCCGCATCTTGAAATTTTGAGCGTAACTATCTTCATTTTCTCATGCAAATCAGATTTTCTTGATTTTAGAAGAAAAAAAAAAAAGTGGCATCTTAAGAGCCAAAAATGTGTCACAGATTGGTGCACTTACCCTCAATATTTCTTATGCTTTAATTGGCCTTAGTTTACATCCATAAGCCTCATTTAATGCATGTTTTTTAGGATAATCCCGACACAAATCAACATCCAATCATAATTTTGGTGTTTCTGGGTTGTGTGGCCTAGATTTGGTGGTCTGGGACTCATTCGTCACCTTGGGAGAATGAGTCCCACGTAGAATTTAGGGTCATGATCCTAGTTTTACACCTTTCTAAGCATTTTTTAAAATGGTCCCATAAATTTTTTCTAATGGGAATCATTTTCCACCTCGGGCGAATGAGTCCTGTGTGGCCCAAAATTAAAATTAATTCAAATTTTTGGCAAGATTTTATCCTCCTAGACCTGATGTCATCTTGTAGTGTTGTAATTTTAGGAATTATTGCATAATTAAGTATAAATGCAAGGTTCTTTCACTCATTTTTACCTAATACTTTTGTGAGAGCATTCACAAGAGAAATTTTGAGTTCACAAGAGCATTCAAGTGTTTACAAGATCATTTCTAAGGCATTCAAGGTTAGAATTCTTCATCAATTTTTGTAGCAATTCAAGATCCATCATCATGCCAAGATTATCAAGCATCAAGCATGTTATTGAGCTATTGTTGTGATGTCACATTCAAGATCCAAGGTCAAGCATTGTTCTACACTTATCTCAAGATCTAGATCTATATCCTTCATGGTTATTTCATGCCAAATTGCTCATTTTTATTACAAGACATCATTCAAGGTATCATTTCTCATGTTTCATGTCCTATGTTGCATGTTTCATGTTCATCTTTCATTATTTCATCATTTTGTTTAATTACCTATCACTAATGATCAACAAGTTTTTCTCCTCTTTACATGTGTGATTAAGGGTTTATAGATTGAAGAAAAGTGGATTTGAAGCCTTCAAAAGTACCAAAATGACAAAGTTTCAAATTTCATCAAATTTGTTCTGAAAACTTGTCAAGACACGAAAAAATCTGATCTAGGGAAAAGTAATCATCCAATTTGCATAAAATCAATGGGAAAGTGCTTATTTGATCCATCTTTAGAGGCTTACAAAGTTTCATTTCAATATTCTTCTCTTGGGACACTTCACGATAAAATGGGACTAATTCGCCAAAAGTGGCGAATGAGTCCTAGTGTATGCATTTTTTAGGATTTTTGTAGATTTGGATACCCTTTTTCCAAAATAGCGACCCCACCACCCAAGGTGGACCCCACCAAAGGCCCCAACCCCACCGACCAAGGCATCCACCACCACCCTGCAGAGGCACCAGGGCTTCGCCCACCACCAAGGGCTCTAGTTGGGACATCCATCCTTCAACTCCAGGGAGTTCGTTATCAAAGCATGCTCGAACCGCGAAGCTTGTCCTCCCATTACCTTCCTCAGCCTAACTCCCACTTGGGAAACTCAACTAATCTACCATAACCGGCTAACTCCCTAACGGCATCTACCTCCCATGCAAATATGGTCGTTGGGGTCAATAACGGGGAGGAGATTAGTCACTCCCACCAGCATCATTCTCTCGAATGGATATAAGAGATCATTACCTATTCCTGTATAGAAACCTAGATCTAGGACTGATTCGTCCAGACTGGTGGATGAGTCCCAATAAGCTTAAATTTTAGGTTATTCAACATTTCAAGTCTCCATTCAAGCTCTATCAAGTTTCTAGGTACTCCTTTGTACTTTTCTGGTTTGTTGTTATGATTTATTTGCATTTATAGGTCATTTTATTTAAGCTTCATACATCACTAGGTTTAGACATTACAACTTGCATTTCATTTTTTTTCCAAGCCCTTGCTTGGTAGTGAACCCCTCATTAGTTTACAATCAACCTCTAGGAAAACCCTTTTGCAAGATCTCTTTCTCATTTGCATTGAGATCTCTAGGGTTATCCTTGAATGCGATAATTGGAAAGTGGGTCTTGCTCTATGTTCTATACCATACGAAAGCATTCCAACCCAATTTTTAATTATTCCAATTTCATTCAATGAACTCATTGATGCCTTTTACAACCCATTCCATATTCACATGGGTCCTAAGATTACCCTTGCTGATTTAATGACATGCAAACAAAAAGAGGATAAGAAAGTGATTGATTTCATATGAAGATAGAAAACACTTTATTCACAAGTAAACATTAAGATTCTTGATGTTGACCTTCAATGAATGTTTATCACCAACTTAAAAAGAAAACCTCATAGTAAACTTGAAATTTTGAGATTCCCATCCTTCACACAATTATGTACAACCCTTTGTGATTATCAAAACTCGACTTGTGGTCGTGATGTGAAAAATCCCCCTAGTCATCTTGAAAAGTCCAAATCCACAACTCAAAACAATTATCAACCTTCCAAGAAAAAAATAAGGTCTTTTTACAACTAAATTCCCCTCAAACAAGTCAGCAAACTAATAATCAAGTGGCTGCTATAAAAATGACAACTCCTTTTGGGGAGAGGGATAGTGAGTTCACTCCTTTACCCAATACCCTTCTTAATATAATGTTGCAGCTTATTGAGAAGAACATGCTTACGTTACCTCATGTTAGAGAACATGACCCTAATATACCATTGCCTAGAGGGTTTCAAAAAAAAGCTTATTGTCATTACCATCAACAAAATGGACATGGTATAGAATACTATAAGTGTTTTAAACATATTGTGCAAGATTATTGACAATAATCAATTTAAAATTGGAGTTGTGAATGATCAAGGTAATAAGTCTATAGCTCCTCCTAATCAAAATTTAAAAATCTTTACAAATACCATGCCTAAGCACACTATTTCATTTGTCAAAGCTAGTGAAACTAAGAATGGTGTGATGAATGTTGACACAGATGATGACAATATGGATATTGTTGAACAATGTCCCATGGATACTATGGTAGCATTTATGAAAACTATACCTCATAAGGGCTCAACTAAATATCCTCTTGATATTTCTTTCTCACAAAATGACATACTTAAACATGCATCTGATGGTCCTCTTTACATAGTTGGATGAATCAATGATAAGCCCCCTAATGGGATATTAATTGATCCTATCTTTGGAGAGAATGTGATCACTAAACAATTATTATATGTGCATGAACTATATATCAAGAAACATATGAAAAACTGAAAGCATGGGTCAAGATGCATAATGAGTTTTCTTGCCCTATGATAGGCTCAATATATCTCCCTTTAAAAGTTGGACCAAAAACATTAACTATCTCATTTACCATCATTCTGGACAATTGGACCAATTTCATGTGAAGCTAGCCTATCCATTGCTTCACTCCATGAATTTCATCCCTTCGATTGTGCATAAATGTCTAAAGTTTATGTTTGGCAATGATATCTTTATTGTGCATCATAGTATATTTAATCCTACATTGGCTCAAGGGAACTTTTCATTAGATTTATTTTGGCCCAAGCCTATGGAACCTGTCAAGCCTCATGAGGACTTCTTTTTCAAATCATATAAAAAATTCAAGGCAAATAAAATAGCATAATTATCCCTTCAAAACATACGTCAGCCTATGATTAAAACATCTATCCTTGACGAAGCAATTATTGAACCAAAAGCCCTTCCAAACATTCATGAAAAACCTATAGAAAATCCTCCTACCATTTCGTACAAGAGACTGCAAGATAACCAAAAATATCTCATAGTCCCTCATAGAGTTAAACAAGTTTACAAAGTTAAAGAGAAAGTTGTTGAGAAGGCTCTTGTTGTTTCTTCTATTCCTCCCAACGAAGAGAAGGAATTTATGATTGAAAAACACACTCTTACACAACATAGATTGACAATAGATTGAAACAAAATCAAAGTGATAGAGATCATAGACATAGTCAACATGCTCTTGCCCGTAAGTTACAAACTCAAGAAGACAAGAACAACATAGAAAATCAGAATCTAAACTTACATGAGGCAATGAATGATGACTCTATACCCTCGCCGCAACATAAACAAGAACCTTCCATGCAAATTGTCATTCAACCTCCTATTGCTATTAATCTAGATGATGGTATTGATATTGCAAATATTTATGAAGAATTTCATGATGAATTGAACACATTTTTTTATTCTTCTATGAGCTTAAATGACAAATCTCCTAAAAAGAGTGTTGAACTTGGTGGTTCCCCTAGTTTGGTACTTGTCATTGTACCTTTCGCTAGTTTTATTCCTTCCATTTATACAAATTGATATTAGGATACAAACGACCTGCTTTAGGTTGACTCTCATGTGCCTTACTAGTATTTTTCTTTTTCAAGTTTCTTTATGTGATTGCATGTGCGTAATATGATCCCCCATTATGTTTTGTTTGATGTATATATCTCTTTTTGTGCATTCCTCTATATGTACCTACATTATTTTCTATGTCGTAAGTACTTTTCATTTGTCTTGTGTTTTCCTTTTGGGGATGATGCAAGGCATCGAGACATTTAGGTCTCTTCCATGTTGACCCGAAAGGCTTTTTCTTTGTTTTTTGCTTCTTTGTGCCATTCTTCCAGTACTATGAATATTTGGGGAATGATGATAGTTCCATGCTCTATGACAATATTGTAGCAAAAAAATGTTGACCCCAAATCCATAGACCCCTTATGTATTTGTGGGGGCAACCCTTCCTTCCTATTTCATGATGCAACTTACTTCAAAAACATATGACTTGGCATAGGGTTTTCCAAGGAAATCTCTCATTTCTTAGGAGAAAAAAATTGGCTAATTTAAATCAATTTCTCATAGTAATGGTGTAGCAACTGCTTTAAAATGGGGGCATACATCGATGACATATTTTGGAAAATTTCATGGCTTGTTTTTCTTTCTTGCAACATGTCATTTTCTTAGTGGTGTCATTGGGTTTGATGTCCTTCAAAAGTGTGATATTTCCAATCATATGATCTCCCTTCATGGCATGATGTGAGTGAGGCCTCCCATAAGTGGTGGTTTGATATCCTTGACTTTTCCTCCCTTGGATACATTAGGCATAATGCTCCCTAAAAACAAGACCTTACATGAACAAAGCAAAATCCCCTTTAACAAAATTTTACATACATTCGAGAGCATTTACAAAAAGCTTTACATTATGGTATCTTATTGAAGTTATCAGGACTCATATAGCTTTGATATGGTTTGTATAATGAGAAGACAACACACTGGCATGACTTTCTCATTATACGGCGAGAAGTCAACACACTGGCATGCCTTTCTTACTAAACCACCTCATTGGGATAACTCAGCTAGTGGATAGACTAAGGTTCCACTACCCCAGAAAGAATACATATTTGGGATAATTCACCTAGTGGACAAACTTAGGTTCCACTACCCTAGAGTGAGTATACATATTTGGGACAACTCACCTAGTGGACAGATTGAGGTTCCACTACCCCAGAGTGAGCAACATATGTTATGGACAAACAACCTCGTTCCACATCGTGTTGAAAGGTTATGCTTGATCCTTTTGTTTTTCTTTATTTTTCTTGGCCTTTGATAGGGTATTAAATTCTGTATCCTTGTTATTTTTGCATACTTAAGTGTCTCGAATGTCTACTTTAGTGTGAGTTTGGCATGGGATCATCCTCTTACTAAAGTGGGGAAAAATGTAGTGACGGAAAAGGTAGCCCTTTTTCCTCACATAATTTGGAAATAATTGACATTGAATTAACTTAATTGTGCCTTGGATTAATGTTGTAATGTTTGTAAAAATTCACATTAATCTAGGGCTCCTTTTTAAACTAAAAGTACTTAAATTTCACCTTGTTAAACTGTTGTAAAGTTTTGTAACACACTTTCACACTTTTCTAGGGTTGCTTTAATTAATGGAGCCTAATGGATCCCTTTTCAAATAAAATGTACCTTATTTAAGGTGTTGTAAAAAATTTCAACACACTTTCACACTTACCTAGGGTATCATTAATTAATTATGGTTAATTAGAGTTAATTAGACCCTTTAATTCAAATTTAAGCCTTATCTATGGCACCTTCCAAAGGATCCATCCCGACAACCGATATTCAAATTGTAAAACATTTAATTTGGTAGATTTGAGGTCTTATAAAATGGTGCTAGGACCCATTCTCCCTAGGTGGTGAATGGGTCCTCCCTTTATAGGACTCCTTTTCTTTGCATATTTGGCATGGGTTTTTTATGTTATTTCACCCCCCAAAGGCAAGGTACTGAAAACTTGTGCCAAGACCCATTTGACCTAGGTGGCGAATGGGTCCTCCCTTAATAAGGACCCCCTTTTATAATTTAATTCTGGTGGGATGTTAATAATTTTCATTTCTAGATTTGGTGTTAGCTTGAATAATTTGAATTTCAAGGGTTAATCTTTATATTTAGTATAAATAAGGGGTTAATTCACATAGTTTCATCCGATACTTCCAAGCAGACATGCATTATAGCAAGTTTGACTTCACAAGATTTTACAAGAGAAATTCAAAGGCATTTCATGGCAGATTATCAAGGTTTCATTGGAGCAATTCAAGATCATTTCATCATGTCTAAGGAATAAAGAATTCATGCATGTTGTTTAGCTAAGATAGTTGATGTAGTATTGAAGATCTACATTGAAAGAATTGTTATACATTTTATTCAAGATCAAGATCTATGTTCTTCATGGCCACCACATGTTAGTTTACAGATCTACATTCCAAGACAAATTCCAAGGTATCAACATTTCATTATCTCATGCTTCAATTACATTATTTCATCACTTGGTTTAATTACCTACAAGGGGTTTGACTTAGGCAAACCCTTATTCACTAACAATCAACAATTTTTTCTCCTCTTGAATGTGTATCTGCATATTTATAGGTTGAAGATCAAGTGGAGAACAAGTTTGAAGAAAAGTTGTCAAAGTTGTCAAGTTGCAAATTTGACCTTCATAGTGCAAGAAGACAGAATTGAAGATATATAATTTATTATAGGTTTTTGGTAGCTAAAAGCTAAAGGTTTTTGGTAGCTAAAAGCTAAGGATTTGAGAGTGTAGACATCAAGAAAAATAACCTAGATCTCAATTTCATAAACCCTAACAGGGACCCATTCACCACTAAATACGAATGAGTCCTTTGTTCCCTAAAAATAGGCTTCTTGCAGCAAGGTACACATCATTTTAAGCTTTCAAAACTCCCCTCATAGTTTCTATAACAGTTAGGATAAGTTTTTTATTGTTATTTTGTCATTTTGGCCCTCATAATTGAATGTTTCATAGCAAAATTTATTGGTTCATCATCTTGATCCATTCATCTTGGTGGTGAACCCTCTATTTTTCTATATTTCACCTAGTCTCATTGCCACGTTGTGAGCTCAACCCAAAAAGTAGTTTTTTCACTCGATCTCTCAAGGGGGTACCACACCAGCTTTCATCCACTAGGGCATAGTGGAGCATCAAGAAAAATCAGCAATTTTTAAATTTTCTCTAAGCAACATCAATTCTTTGAAGTAACACAATAGGTACCTCACTTCAAAGAGGGTAAAATGTAGACACTTGAAAATATCCTAAGTATATCACACACCTTGATTTCACTTACTAACACTATTTTATATCATTATCACCTAATTCTTGTGTTTAATTAAATAATATCCAATTATTTAGTTAAATTCACTTTATTCTCCTATTAATCAAATAGTTAAAGTTATTTTATTAATTCATAATAATTCATCATTTTCTCCCCTTTTGATTAAATAATGTCAAATTATTTAATTAAATGTCATTTTCCCTTCTTGATTAAATAATTCACAATTATTTAATTAAATTTCTTAATTCTTCCAACTTGCACAATTAAATGATTTTCTAAATTGTTTAATTAACTAATTGTTCTTCCAATCCTCCAACTTGCATAAAGAATAATCTCATGGAATATTCCCTTTTCAAATTAAAATTCTTCCCTCCATTAGACATGTCTCCAACTTAATTCCATGAATTAAGGGATATTGTTGAGTTTCTCATGGATTATGAACCATTATCTAATCCTTAATCTATGCCTCATGGATTATCAGCCACTTGGTTGATCCTTGATCCACACTCACCTCCTTAATCTTCTCTCGTCCATTGGTTACCATTTTCAATCCTTGCCATTGATCATAATTCCAAAAATATATAAATACCTCACCTTTCAACATGAATTTCATTCACAATCTTCATATCACCCTTACTCTCCTCAATTATTGAGCCATTCTTGAGCAATTTGAGAGCATTTTTAGAGAATTTGTGAATCAATCACCTTCAAAACAAAATTTGCACAATAGATTAGAAAAATGTGAGCATTCCACATCACTGCAATACAAGTTTGCTTCAAATCCACAATGGACAGGTTTGCACATTAATTAGATTCAACTACTTTAAATTATGTCTTTATTTCTTTGAATTGAGTATTCTAGTGTTAATCAAATTATTGAGTATGGCTTCTAATTTGATCATTTATCTTTTTAATTTTTTAATTTCATTCCTATTTCATAAATTGAGGTTCACCATATGACACCTATATAGGCAAGGAAGAGGAAATATACCTATCATGTGGATTGACAAGTGTCTCATGATGTGGCACAAATAAGAGACAAGTGTCTTATAGGTGTCAACCTATGGATCACTAGGAATGTTCAAACCAACAACCTATTTGACCAATTCATCAACCTTAATGCCAAGTGTTGAGTGACCTTTGACATGACATATAAATTCTTCCAATCTCAAAAAGGTAGCGCATGAGGTTTACCAAATAACTTGGTAACCTCTAGAGGTATAAAAGTTGTGCATTCAATTAGACAAGATGTTGTCTAATCTTATCAACCTAATTACACTTAAGTATAGTAAATAGATAAATTATTCACTCTAACATAATAAATAAATCTCAAGTAATCTTATGTATAATTCATATTTATTTATGAATACTAATATTTCAACATGCATATTAGAATTAGCATACCATATCTTATGAGAGATTATATCTAACACATAGTATAAGTGTTATACATGTGTGGATTTGTATCAGTAGTCATTTTTCTCTCTAGGTTATTAGTATTTTATTCAAAAACGAATCGATATAGTTCCTTATAGTTCATTGATAGCTTCAAGAAATTTAGAAGTTGGTTACTTTTTTATTTAAGGAGAATCCATGTATTAATGAGTATAAACTAGATTTTGTTTTTTTTCATGTGCATACCAAATATATGGTCATGTAGGTTTGTGTATAATTGCTAAGGAATATGGTGAGTCAAGGGATGAGTCATAATTCAATATTATTTTAAAATTTTCTTTATTAAAGGTCTCAAAGAAATATACTCTCGAGTTTGGTAATTCCTAAAGAATAAAAAAAGAATTACCCCTCTTAATAATTTTCCCAATGTTATTTTTCCTTTAATTATGATCCATGTCTTCATAACATGGTGAAAATACCCCTTTCCTTAACATTAAATTTCTCGTCTACAATAATTGATTTATCTTCATTGAGAGTGAACATGCTTTAAGATTCAAATGAGTGACTCCCTTTAACATTTTATGAGGAACATGGTTCTAAATATAACTTTCATATTTATTAGAAACTAGAAAGATCTAGAAGATTAAATAACAAGCACATGAACAATGCATAAATTGTATTCAACTTCCCTATCTAGATTGATTGAATGTGCAACCTTTAATAGCAAATTACAAGAAGATCAAGATCCACAAGATGTGGAGATCAAGCTCAAGATCCACATGAATTGGAAAGGAATGGAGTGAATAACTCAACTACCTAGAGTGTCAACTCAACTACATGGACAACTAACTAGGCTTAAGTAAGCCATGTGTGTAAGATGTGTACATCAACACCCCCCCTTAAGCATAGCTTAGATGGGAATAATAAAGATGGGTCCCAGCTATAAGGCCATTTTAGTTACCCATGCACAATGCAAGACTCTCAAAAACAAAGAAATATAGAAAACCTAATGGGAAAAAACTATCCTCCAAAAAGAGAGAAAGTAAAAGATGTACAAGTGAAAGAAGAAGAAAGATAGGAGGACTCAAGACCCCCCAAGAAATACTTCTATCACAAAAGTACAAGAGATATTCCCCCCATAGGAGAGAAAGAGAGAGACTTGGATTCCCCCATAAGATATGTTGTAGTGCACATAGATGCTCAATGAAGTATTCCAAAGATAATCCATGAATGTTGAACCACGTTTCTCCCTTTAGTAGGAAGGCAGACTACAAAAGTGTGCAAATTATCTTCCCATTCCTGATAGGAACATGCAGAAAGAAGTATACAGGTCTTTGAATTATGCACAAGATCCAAAGATGTAGATGATGCCCATAATGTCTTCTTAGAATGCTCACTGATCTCCAAGCCAAATTTGATGTGTGGCGAAGATTCAAGAACAGGGACCATAGGGATCATAGATGTATGGTGATAAATAGAACCATAAGAATTCAATACTATCACTATAGAAGTTGTAGTAGGCAAGGCATGAGCAAGAATATTTGAAGAAGATAAGCATGATGAAACTTGAATGAAGATGTCATCAAAAAGAAGATGAATGTCATCAATAGTGTCATCCAAATCAATAATATGAGATTCTATGAAAAGACACAAAATGTCGGGTAGATATACATCCCAAAGTGGCAAATTTGGAAAGACGATAGTAGTAGGTTGTTTTGCAGTCTTACAAAGCAGTGTAAAGATAGTGTGAGAGAAATGAGGACAAAATCCATCCCCGTGTTGAGTGCTCCCATAATATGTACACTTGACTATGCAACATGTAGACATGGTCTAAATGTGCAAAAAGATCAAATACAAAAAAAAAAACCCCAAAACTATTGAAAGAGAGACCCCCTCCAAATTTTGGCACTTTATAACTTAGTGCATTTTACAAAATAAAACTGACCAATACATGGAAAATGGAAAACCATTCACTTTTGCATATAACAGTACTCAATTTGAGCTACCGACCAGAAATTGGCTTAAATAGTTAATTTCCTAAAAAAAAATGACCTAATTTAATTTTCTACACTTGAAAAGAAAAAAGGAAAAACCTATCTGAGAGGATATGCCCTTCCAATCACATGGTGGAATCGGGGTAAAAAGAAGAATGCAAAGGGGTTGATCTTCACAAGGCACACAAAGATAGATGCGAAACGCCAAAATCCTTCTTGCTACATCAAATTGGTGCAGCTTGCAAATCAATGGTGATCGCCCTCTCAGCTACATGGATATCCTTCAAGATCAAATTTGGGCTGATTGCTAATTCAAAAACCTAATGTCAGGCGTGATTTCAAATGCCATAGTTGGAAGATTCCAATTTAGCCTTCAAATGCAGTAGGGGTGAGGTGGGGTCGAGTCAATGACTCAAACCTTGCATGACTCAATACTTAGATCGAATCATCCTTCCCTTAATCGACGCCAGCAGATTTGATGCAAATACAAATCACCCTCTACAAAAGTGGTCACAAGGGACCGATGATGGTGAAAACGCCACAAGGGGCGGTCGATCCAAGCACATCCAGAAGGGACTTCTTACACCAGATCCAAACCACCAGACGTATCCTTCAAACACAGTAGGGGTGGGGTTCATTTGCAAGGGAATGTGTGGCCTCTAAAAATAATAAAATTGTTCAACTAATGGCTTGTAAATATCTTCTTCCAGCTCTGATTTCATATTAGAAACTAGAAAGATCTAGAAGATCAAATAACAAGCACATGAACAATGTATAAATTGTATTCAGCTTCCCTGTCTAGATTGATTGAATGTGCAACCTTTAATAGGAAATTACAAGAAGATCAAGATCCACACGAAGTGGAAAGGAGTGGAGTGAATAACTCAACTACCTAAAGTGTCAACTCAAATACATGGATAGCTAACTAGGATTAAGTAAGCCATATGTGTAAGATGTGTGCACCAACAATATTTAATTGCCTCCATCTAGTACTATACTACAATAGATCTTAAGTAAATCATACAATTAACTATTTCCTTCAAAAAATTGCTCTTATACTATACTGCATCATTTATTAAGGACTATATGAAAATGAATATTATAAGAAAATCATATCTAAAGTCTAAATATACTCAAAGTTATGGTTAACATATTCATCATCATTATTACTTCATACAACATTGGTAGATTTTTGTTTTGTCTCCACGAGTGATTTAAAACTCTAAAAATGATCAAAGTATTCAAAAAATTGTCAATTAAAGTAAACCCATGTATATCTAGAAAAGTCATAAATGATGGAAAATATGTATATTAACCTATTCAATAAAGGATACAAAAATAAACTAGAAAAATAACTAAGAATCAACTCTAGAACCTAAGTAGCCTTCCATATTTTTCTCTTGTCAAACTTCTCTTTAAATATTTTACCTAGGATGCAGTATTATAAAACATTACTATAAAAGTGAATAGAATTTAATCCTATAAACATGTCATAATTTACAATAGTTGGTACAAGTAGTGGTAGTTCAAATTCCCAAAATTCTCATGCCACAACTTTCAAACCTCACCACAATGAGTTACACATATGGACAAAAGAGAATCAAGAATAAAGTGAAAACAATTATATCCAAGATTGGTGATATACTCCCCCAAGTATCATTTTATAACTATTTCAAATATTTTAAATAACCACGATATAGGAGTAAGATCAACCCATTGTTGTAAATTTTATTATAACCCATTCAAAACTTTGTTTCATTAAATTTTTAAATTCATTAACCTCTATAGTCCTAGCCATTTTGTGTTGATATAATTACTTACAAGAATTGATGTGACCAATGTGAAATGGATGCAAACTCAATAAAGGAACCATAAAAAATACATTTACTACTAACACAGAAATTCAATGTTCACTTAAGCATCGGAACATGAAATATGACAACTCGTAGGCAATATGGAAACTAGATAAATTAGCATACAAATAAAAGTATTAAGTATAACTAAAGAAGTTTATAGAAAACTATAAAAGGTTTTTAATGACACATAAATCTACAACTACCAAATTTGATTAAAATATTGATTAATATTTTATACAATTCCATGATATAGATTGATAGCCTATCAATTTAGATGTGTGCAAACCCCTATATTGGGAGACCATAATTTTTCTAGCACATTCCCAATATAAGATCTAGAGCTATATGTGATATGGCATGCTAATCTTTACAATGTTTAAACACAAGTTGGTTTAAATACTAAAATACAACATGACATATTAGCATAAAATATTGCAAAACTAACATATAGGAACCCAATAATAAAGAGGTATATAATATAATAATGTCCCATAAAGCATGATAGGTGCAAGGTATATCTTACACCATGCAAGTTCTAAACTAGTGTAGAATTTTTTACTTGAAGCGAACACAACATGCCAAGGTAGTTCACATGTTAAAACAAATGTGAGCATGTAAACAATAAGACAAGTTCAATAAAAGGGAAAGCATCAATATATATATATATATATGTAGAACCAACTCCAATGCATAGGTTTAAAATAACATGAGACATTAAATTAATATAATTTGACTTATAAATAAAATTATATATAATAGAATAAAAGCTACAATATTTTCATTCATTGCACAACCAAATTCGAATAATATTGTAGAGAATATGAAGGACACATAAATATTTAATATTCTATTGAAAAAATCATGCATGGAACCAACAATAAATACAATGTACAATTTAAATGAAAACACATTTGTTAAAATATAAAAATAAATAATACAAAAATGTGCATTTTTATTAATATGAAACAAGTAAGATAATTTTTAAAATATCAAATACAAAATGTACATGTAACTAGAAGGAAATTTATTTCCATCTTTACCATTCAAATCTAATGTTAGACCCAATAAACCCAACCAAGATTAAAATAGTATGTGGAAAAAAAGTATTGCACAACTCATGCGAGGCATGGTTTTCCAAAATAAAGATAGACAAGCTAAGATTATAAATAGGCATAAGAGGATACAAATAATTTTTGGTGATTATATGCAATGTGACACAAGCCATGTCAATCTTAACACAATCAAGAAAATATGGATTTAACTTTTTTAAATAGTTACAAAAATTGTATTAGAAAACTAAAAGTGTATTGCTACTTATAAGGGACTAAATTCTCATGTAGGATCAAAAAGGGATCAAGGTATGATTCCTCAAGACATTTATTTTCAAAATATGACTAGAACCAAGGAATATAAGTTGTGTGGAATTATAGAAGTACAAAAAAATAGAAAAATATGACATGGAGATTATGAAATGTGTAAAAAATAAGCATGCATAAATCTCTATAGAAGCTATGTGAAGAAGAAACTAATTGTTAGTATAAATAGAGTAATTATTATACCTAGGTATCTAATCCCCTTTCTAGGATTGACCTATTCACACCTATTTTAAGTTTACTTAGGTTTTATTTTACTTTTGTATCATTTCATATGGTTGAGACATGTGTCCTCATGGCTTGAGACACCTATTGTAACTTGCTCACATACTTGTCAAGTGAGCTCACAAGTGTTCCATATTTGGAGGGGTAGGAAGAGTTTCACTCCTACATCCTTGCCTCCTCATCCTTTCCTATATATGCAAGGATTGATCATTATATTATACACTCTTCATATTATATTGATAAATATATTATTGTGATTTTTGTGTTCACTTGTGAAAGTTTGTTTCATGATCTTGATCTTTGCATTCTCCAACATGGTATCAAATCCATAAGATCACATTCCTTCCTACATCAAGGTGACTCCCATGTGAATATCCCTATCAATAGATTTTCATAGATCCAAATGAGCAATGTCATTGTGTCCAAAAGGCTTGAGAAATGATTGTTTCTTGATCTTTTGATTGTGGTTGGATCTTCTTAGCTTGGAGATCTTGGTTCTACTTGGTGTTATTTGCATTTCAATTATGTGTGTGAACCTAGATGATCTTCATTTAGGAGATGGTTGTCATGGTGCCACATGTATCTCAATATCATAGTTCAATGGGATTTGTTGGTAGTGACATGATCCATCATTGGTGATGGATGATCTTCTTTAGTGTTTTTTTGATGTCTTGGAGGAGATCTTAGATCCTATTGCTATAAAAGAGTAATTACACATTTACATGTTCAATATTAGGACATGGTTATCTTCATGTTATCGTATATATTGATTCTTGGTTTCTAGACTGTTTTTTATATTGCTTCATGGTTTACTCTTGATGCTAGCTTAGAGGATTGACATGATACCGGTTCTGTTGAGACTAGGATGTATGCATTGTTGCATGTGATCTCTTGGGAGGAGATGGTTAGATCATGATGTCATGTTGGGTTCCTAATCTTGCTGGTTCTATTGGTATTAAGTACATTGGTCATTTTCTTGGGAGCTTCATGTTAGTGCGATGTTTCATTTGGATCTTAGTATGGTTTGATTGGTTTCAAGTGCTCATGGATACTTGGAGACTTGGGTGAGGTTGTAGTTCTCTTGGGATTAGAGATTTTTTTCTTGAGACAATTAATTTTAGAGGTTTCGGTAGGAAGACTAAGGAGATTTTCACCTAGATATGGAAATGAGATCATGATGTACCTATAGAGGATATTTTTCTTTGAGTAAATCATGATGACTTGGTTATCCTAGAGGAGAATTCTCATTCCCCACTCTTGGTCTACTTAGAAGTTTATCATTTGAAAGGTATTTTCTCATTCTTTTTTAGACGTGTTTTGTTTTGTACTTTTTTCTCATGGGAATGAGTCTTGAGCTATGACACTAATTTATTTTAAAAGACTCATTTGAGGATAGTTTATCATGAGTTTAATTTTCTTTATCTTTCATAGATATGGATCTTGAGCTATGAATATTTTTTTTCTAGAGGATTCATTTTGAGCCCGATGCTTAGCATGGTTATCTCCTTATGCATATTATTCTATTTATGTTATTATTTATTGATGAGGATATTTAGGAGATGGTTATTGGGTTTATTTCCTAATTAGAGAGGCTTGCATCCATGTTGGTATTAGTACATGATTCATATGTCAGATTTGATGTTTGAGAATTGATTGGATGGATCATGTTGAGGCTTTTCATTTGAGGTTGTAAGGAGATCATTCTTGACATAGAATATCACTTTGTGGTGTCTATAGAAGGATATATTAAGATTTATCAGGTTTTCTCTCTTCATTCTATGGTCCCTTCCTCGAGGTTCATTTTCTTATGGTTTGGGAGGATTGTGGTGACATGTTGTGAGAGAATATATAGTTATTGGTGTTGCATGTGTGGATCATTATGATTTTTCTTAGTAATTAATGTTTTGATCATTTATCACACCTTGATATAGTGTTGATTGGAAGAATTGATATGCCAAGTAATCATTTTCAGATTTTTCATTACTTGTGTAGTGGGAGTCTTTTGGATATGTATGTTCTTCATTGACAAGTTTGATACAAGGAGCTTGATTGTGGTTTTATGCATTGCATATGTTGGCATGAGTTTATTAAGGTTGTTGATACCTATGAGGTATGGATGGTTGGATGTATTATCATGTGTTGTGGATGCTATTTCCGGTCATGTGGTTGTTTTCCTTTGATAATATCTTGGAGCCTATTTTATCACTTGGATTTGATGCTTGTGTTATTGGATTGGTGTATCTTCACCTTGGCATGTTCATTTTCTTCCATAGGTGGCATATTGGATGATGAGAGGAGTTATTGCTTGAGATGGTGGTCACGTTGGTTTTATTGTAGGTATCTTGATGGAGCATGAGAGCATATTGGAGAGTCATATGGTTTAATGTATGGCTATGATGATGTATAAATCATTGATTAAATGTTATGCAATGTATACAACAAGTAGGAGAATATCAGTATTTGGTGATGTACACCATTACATAAATTTTTATATTATAATATTATAATTAAATAATTATTTAGTTATGGTGCACCTAGGAGGTGTTTTTAGCCACATTAGATAATTATTTGGGACCAAGTTTGTAATTTTTTATTGTAGCATTGGTTTATTATTTCATGTGTGGGATACATAGGATAATAATTTAATATTTGGGGAAGTATTTAATAAAGTGAAAACTTAGTACCTAATGTTAAATGATGGGTCCATGGTTTTGTGTTCACATGGATTTCTCTTACCACTTGGTTGTATTCGTGTGAGTTTGAATATATAAAAGAAAACACGTGTTTAGTGGTTAAGGTTGGTTGGATGAGTGAGTTGTCATTATTCAATCTTTCTAAGGAGTGCATATGTGAAGCATGGCATGTGATGTGTGGATTTGTGCTTGGATACATGGATGATGAATTGGAGAGTCTTGATGCTTCAGAAGTATTCATTGTAACTTTGAAAGTGCATGTATTATTTTATTATTGAATAATAGATGGAGTATGGAGCCTTTGCGAGGCTGGGTTTTTCCCTCTTGAGGGTTTTCCTAGGGTATATCTTGTATTATCTTGTGTCTTGTCTTTTTTATCTATGTAAAATTACTATTTTGTAAGCTTGTGTATATGCTTTTCTCTCATGGGATTATGTACTAAATGGATTAAATGAATTGGGTATCAATGCATTATTTCCTAACACTTGGATCATCTTTAACATTCCATGTTGAGTATATCTACCATCATTGCATGAGACTCAACATTAAGGGAGATTTGCATGGTTTATCTTCTTCTCTCTTATGGGGGAGTCTTTTTCCTTGCATGGAATTTCGTCCTTCTCATTCATTAGTGAGAGAATTTTGTTTTCATATCTCTTTTAGGGATGATTTTTGTCACATTGGGTTGTCTCCTTTTCTTTGTGTTGTGAGAGATTACATTTGTACATGGATACCTAACATGGCCTCGTATTGAGGATCCATCCAAGTGCATATTTACATCATATATATAATAATCTACTCCCTAAGTTTCACTTAAAGGGGGTGTTGGTGTAAATAGGTGTTTTACCTAACAAGTTCATTAGTGGGTCCTATTTACATGTTAAGTTTACTTGGGTCCTAATAGGGAATCTTTCTAGAAGGCATTAGTTGTCATTAGATCTTATCTTATATTTTTATATTTAATACTTGTGTCCTAAATCATTTAATATTAATTATCTTATGGAATAGGATTAAGACACTTATCATGATCCTATCTAATAGTATGTCTCACAATTGTTATAACCAAGTAGTCTCATATATAAATGAACATTCAATCAAAACAATTAATCAATCATATGATCATAATTTTTCATTTGCATCTTTTGATAAAATAGAGTTACCAACTCTTACAAGGATGTAGTTTTTAATGTTGCATGAAGCATCAACTTCATGTTTTCCTGTTTCTTTGGGCCATAGGATATTTCTACATTGTTTGATCTAATTTTTACTTTTTTTGTATCAACTTCATATGAATACTAGTGTCTTCCCAATTTTTCTTTCATCTTTTAGTTTCTTCAAAAAATTGTTAATAGTTTGAATTCTAAAGTAAGTTTTCAAATTGTAGGTTTTCCTTGTTCTTTTGTATATTTTGTGTTTGTATATAATCTATATATGTTGTTTTTTTATCCATTATTTCCTTTTCTCATATTTTTTATTTTTTGATCTTCTCTCTTATATACATTTATAAATTCTTGCTCTAATTGAAAGAAGGTGCAGATCCCCAACTAGAGCCATTGTTTGCACCTTATCTAAGAAATATTATTTGTGTCTCTATTTTCTACCATTTGGCCCTTAATACTTATAACTAATTCATGAAATCATAATTGAGGTTTTGTGTTGTGTGTATAATATTATTATTTATGAACTTTACCCTTAATCTTGTGATATGGCTCAATGTACTAATTGATCAACCTAATATTTATATTTAGTTTTTATAACACTTATTCAAGTTAGCCTCTTTCTCAATCTTTTAGCCTATCTATGAATTTTCACTACTATCTCTTTGTTTTGACTCTTGGTTCATGTTAATGAAAACTTTGTTCATAATAGCTATCTTGTGCCCTAAACTCATGCACTTTATTCTTTTTATGCATTAACTTTATATCAAGGGTTCCCCTTAACTTAATTGTTTCTCTTGGCTCTATTTAATGACCAACTATGAATATTCTTATTTAGTGCACCAACCTTATGCAATTACATGTGTTTTCTATGCTAAAGAGTGAAATGGAATAAGGTATAATATTACATCTTGAGTTGTAAAAAAATTCGTCTATTTTTTATTATGTGTCAATTAATATACTCCATCAAGTCTATCCATAGTTTAGCGTTTAAATGGTAGAGTCGAAGGCAAGTGTGTGCTATTCTTTAGGTCAATTGTGTTGAGATGTATTTTACTCATTTTTTATAATCCAAATAAACAAAAATTCATGCATGCTCACATTATAAAACTCTTGTCACAAGTTGCCAAGTGACACAATATTTTAACTTTGGTGAGCTAACATTGTCCATTTGGCATGGATATTTAAAGTAGAGCACACATTGGAATAAATCCAATCTATGCACGCATATTTTTCATTTGACCATGTTGGAACAATAAAATGTACCAATAGGTGACTCTTTATATTGGGTCACTTCCTGCTAATCATTATACTAGGTTAATCATGCAAGCCATTGGATTTGTTAGCCTTTTAACATACCAACTAATAGAGATAGAGGGTGTGTAGGCCACTTTCAATGAACATTTGGCTTTATGTTTCATTACCCCATTGGTAGGCATGTGTGTGAAAATCACTCAAATGGGTCCATGTTATATGAAATTGATGGGAAAGAACTACATGGTTTTAGGGGACAAGTGTTGTTGGCTCATCTCAATATGGGGAAGTTTTAAGCGAAGTCTACTTTGTGGTCTTAGAGATACACGTTTATTTCTTATAAGCACATTCTAAAATGAAAAAATGTTCCCACATATTTAGATACACCATTTCATCCCTTTTCATTGATCTTATGACTATTAACATGAGTCATTAGATCTGGTTTAAACTTAAGACAACATGTTGTAGGTTAAAGAATGAATCCACAAGTTGTTTGAACACTTTTTTTTACATGTATTTTTAATTAGTTAAGGGATGTTTATATGGAAGCATGTAAAGAATCTTTATTGGCTAAGGGTTGTGTATTTGAATACATGCCTTGGTCCATTGATCATAATCAATACATCACAAATAATATATGGAATTGATGAGAAAATAATAGATTGAAAGAATAATAGATCTTACTAGCTTGCATCAACATTGCATTAATACATAATACAAGGAGACACCATCACTAGCATTCCACAATCTTGTAATTTGTACTTTTGATCTTTTGAAAATAGTGATGGATGTTGACTAAGACTCAAAGAAGAACCATACTCCAATCTTTGCATAGGAGACCCTTAAAGGTATTCATTAACACTGCATTGTGTAAAATCAAATATCATGTACAAGGGCATACATTTCAAGAGTCAATGACAAGTAAAAATAGAATCACAATGACTCAAATAGAATCACACTGATTCAAATAAAATCACACTACTTCAAACAAAATTGCATGCAATTTCATCCTACTACAAAACATAAAAACAAATATATTGTAACATTCATATTGATATCTTATTTCATAAACTAGATCATAATTTATTTATTTTATGCATAAATATAAAGTTATATTAATATGTCAAAAAAAATACATTGATGAACCCTTAAACAAGAAATATTGCAAAACTAAACCATAATTATTAAACATCTTACATAATTATACTTTTTCTCATCAACTACTTTAGCCTTGGGAAAGAGCTAAACAATCATAACCTTTCATTTCATTTAGTACTTTATGTTTAATTTACATGAATTACTATATAATTTATTAAACCTAGATTTATAGGTTTAGAGGGCAACTAGTGTTTTTTTGATATCCATTTTAGCTCGAATGAAAGAAACGCCAACAAAAGATTCCTTGTGGCGCTCCTTAACGTTTACTGCTTGTTATGGCATGGTCTTTGTAATCAAAGAAAGACCGCCACCTCCGTCAACACAAATGTGATTGGGCACACGTGGATATATACTACTATGCTTCATTCCTTCCCTCCATGAACCTTTTCAAAAATATATATATATATTTTTATTATTATTACTTAATCAACTTGGTCGTAGGAGCATGCAAATGTCCCAACTAATCATAATTTTTCCTTGACTAAGAACAATATTATATTTAAAAATCCTTGCAAAACGGCACGTTTTATTCTGACAAATGTATCTTTGTTGAATGAGATAATAGATCTGACTGGGGGATGAGACGAGCTAGCATGCGTAGACTTGGTTGACTTTAAGAACCCTATATAATGGGTTCTGCCTACCACTCATCATTCGATCATCATTTCTCCTTCGAAATCCTCATTATCGGGAAGAAGATTGAACCAGTCGAAATTCTCATTATTGGGAAACAGAGGAAGAAAAAGAATACCAACCATGCATATTAGATGCTTCAGTGCAGTCGAGAAGGAGAAGCGTCGAAAAGTGAAGATTATGAAAGCAGATGGGGAGGTTGTAAAAGTGTGGAGTCCTGTCAATGCCAAGGAAATACTTGGCGACCATCTAGATCATGAAATGTTTGAAGCAGATCAGAGTCGTCGACTGAGTATGCACAGTCGACCCCTTTCTCCAACCACGCAGCTTCGACCAGGTCGCCTCTATTTTCTCATACCCCTCCCGATGTAGCCCACACCCTCTTCCACCTCTTCTCAATCCGCTCGACCATAGATATCTCGTAAGTCTGTTTCCGATGGAGATTTAGCGACAGATGAAATAAATTCGAGATTGATTTCGCCGAGTGATAACAGATCCACCGTGCGTCTCAGAATTCGACTTAGTAAAGAAGAAGCTTCTGCGTTTCTGTCAGTCAACGGAAATAAGCTAATGGGAGATCTACTGGCTCCCTTAATTAGACATGCGATCAAAAACAAGCAGCAGAATTCTTGGGATTCGCTTCCGTTGCAATGGAAACCTAGTCTTGAAACAATATTCGAACAGCTGAGCCCAAGTCTCTGACGCTTCATGTTGTTTATTGATATACATATATTCAAGGTGGTTGTATAGAGTCGTGAGTTATTTTACGATGAATTGTGCAAAAATCATGTTTTTTTATTAAAAATGAAAATGATTATTGATTCGTTCATATTTTTAATTATTATATTCCATGACTTGTCAATTACATATCAAAGAATAATTCAAGTAGCATTGAAATCAATTGAGTATGAAGGAAAAAGGGTTAGTAAAGAAATAATGAAAAACATAAGGATTAGTCTTGAGAAATTTATATTTACTAAGAGTGAAGTTATTGGGTTTTTCATCTATTAATTCTAACATTAATATTGAATTTCAATTTACATTTGTAAATATTAATTTACATTTATTTGAATGTCAACATAAAGTATATGATTTCAGTGTTAAGAAGTTTCTCAATCAAAATTTTCATACAGTTCTTGACAAATAAAATTTATTCAGACACAAAAATAAAAATAATACTAGATGTAACTTTCTTGACATAAATCTCAATACAAAATAGGATTCTATGTTCCTTTTAGTCTTATTCCTAGTTGAAGAAACTAAAATTCTTTCCAACACAAGTTAGTTTAGAATTAAAATTGTATTGAATTTATTTTCCGCAAAAGTTATGTATAGTAGTGTGTAACTAAAATTGGAGCATGCAAATTAACTAATTAAGTTAACCCATTTATTCACAATCAAATGCAACACTTTCATTAAGGATAAAAGGTTAGTAAGCATTAATGAAAATAAAAAAATTTCTCATGAACACAAATGAAGATGGTTAGGTTAGGAAAGATGCCCCAGTCATTGAAAGGAAGAGTGACTATAAGGAAGGATGATAGGGATGGTGATTCCCCCTCAAGAGGAGAGGTGGGTTTGGGAGAACACATGTATACTTTTGAAATAATGAAAATATGCAAGTTAGATGAGAACAGATAGGAGGCTTATGAGATAGGTGATGAAAAGGATGAAGACATAGTGGATAGAAGATGAAATTTATAGTTATGTTGTATTATATTAAACAATATTTATTTTATATACCATAACATGTTATGTACTAATGTATAAGGAACTAGGGTGATGATGTCTTCTATGCATAAGAAAAAAGTCACATCTAGCCCTATACCATACAACACCATAATATGGAAGATCATGCTATCACTATGAAAAGTAGGCTATAAGAATTAATATATATTCAAGAAAAATGATAATACATATAAAAAAGGAACAAACCATGCACAAAATGATTCAAGTATAAACATGATGTTGCCTTGGTCAAGATATATAGGCTTCAATATTGGTTGATTAGATGATGGACAAGTGTTTTTGACATGGGGAAAATAGTCATTGAAGCAAAATAAGTATTACTAATGATATATCCCTATGATGATGATGATTTTGATCAAGGCTTCCACCTTAGTTGGGAACAAGACCAAGGATGCAAATAGATGATTTTCTTAGGTCGCATGGATTAATATTATCTTGCAATTTTGATTTGTTTGGAATTTTTACTACTAGGAGCATTAGACTATTGGGGAATTGCATTAGATGGTATGAAGGGTATCCCAAAGTTACATATCAATGAAAAGGGAAAGACCATGGCTAGGAATAATGGATTGTGGTAAAGATAGGATTGAGGGAGATGAAAAAAATGGGAATAGATAGGGGAATATGATGGATAAATGGAGTAGTTCAAATGTGATCTCCAAGGACTAAACCATATAGGAAAAACATGTCCCACTTTAGATATGTAATGTATTTAACAAGGCATTGGGATGCATGATAGGATTGGGTAGGGGGATAAGGAATATAATGGTGTTTGGATGGGAGCTTTGGATAAAGAATGAGTATAGGGATCATTAAAAATATAGATCGACAAGATAGATGGATTGGCAAGCATAGAGGATGAAAATATGTGGATTCAAGCCAATAAGAAGGAGATGGTTAGTGATATATTTAGTGCAAGGGATGTGTTGAAATGAATATGGTAAAGTCTACTAAATTCATGGAACATGGTAGGGAAAAATAGTGGTTTGGGATGATGATTAATGGGTGAAGGTAGTAAAATATTTGCAAATGTTAATGGTGTTTACACTGGTTTAACCAATCTCAAGGGTGTTTACACTAATTTTGGATTTTCTTCAGTAATTGTGGAAGCGTGGCATGTTGTATATGTATTTTTTGGGTTCAAGTTAAGAAGTTTTGTGGTTCGTTTTTATTCATTTCTACCGCGAGAATGCTTAGTATCGACTTAATTTGAATTTTCATGCTTGAGGTGCATATCTGACCTTGGAAAAAGTTTTCAAGGTTGAAGATGGTATAAATAAGTGTTCAGTTGATAAATAATTATGTTGTGAAGAGTATGATGCAAATTGTAGAGTTGTGAAGTGCAGTGCAACCTTAATGAGCTAGACTACTGGAAGCAGTGAGTAGAAGGTGTCTACAATCTTCAAAGAGGCTACGAATGTGTTGGTGATGTTGTGGTGGATCTTTTCTATTGCATTGAGATGGATTTCTCACTATAAAATTCTTCTTTCTTCTTTTCTATAATATGGAAATGAGCCCTTCTTTCTTTTGGATAGTGAGCCCTCTGGCAATGAGCCCTTTGTATTTGGTGTTGCAATTACTTTATATTGTGAGCTAATCCTCACCGTATGGTTTTTCCACATAAATCTAGTGTTCTATTGTATAGGGTGTTGATGTGTTTCAGTTTTTTATTATTTTCTTTCATGCTAAATCATTCTAACACATTAAGGGTTAATTAAGTTGATGTGGATCTGATTGTTTATGAGGGTTTTGAAGTTTTAATGTATAACTGATTCATCCCCTCTCATTTTTCTTGTGTGAATTCAATAGGTATATACCAAGGGTATTGAGCTAGCAAGACAATAGAACTAAAAAACTCTGTAAGCTCGATGTTGGACTCGAATCGTGTGTCATCACATCAGTCACTCTACAAAAATTCTTTGTAAGAATCTCTCAAGGTTTCTAGATCTCTCATAAGCTAAATGAGCATATATGCATAGGTAAACCTAGGGTTTTGGCCCTAAAACTTCTTTTTCTAGCCTTAGATATGCACCTAAGCTAGTACATGGTCCTCCTAGGACTTATTTTTCATCCTCTAATCAGCAAACCTAGTCTCGTTGCCATGTCGTGAGCTCGACCCAAAAATTAGTTTTTTCACTCAATCTCTCTATTGGTGTGAATAAATATCTTGTACCTAGCTAATTCACTCACTAGGTAATTAGGGGACATATTCGTATGTTAATTTTACTTAGGATATAAGATTCTTTCTAGAATTCTTAGTTGGTTTTTCTAGAACTTATCTTATCTAGCTAGTATTGTTTGATTCCTAGGTAGTTAGTTTGCTATTTGTCTCATGTAATAGGATTAAGACACTTTTCATGATCTTTTCTAATCCTATCTCTCTACCTTGCCTTTATAAAAAAGGTATCTCATGTACATTTGCATTGAATCAATTCAAGTGCATTGAAGCATATTCAACCATTATTCAATCTTGCATTGTCAAATAAAGCTTTCTTGCTGTTCTCTCTCTTGTGGAAGTGGTTTTGGTCTAGAAACTATTCCTGGGGGTGTTTGGGAGTCACCATTTACTCCCACATGGTATCAGAGCTCCAATGTTGCAGATTCCTTCCCAAATCTGAAGGTTTAATGTTGGCTTGAATATTTTGTTGGGTGAATTTTGGGGTTTCAAGGACCTCTTTGTTGAATCCAAGGCATTGAAGAAAGTCGGGTTTGCCTTTCATTTCATCAAATTTGGATATGTTTTGGATGATTTATGAAGGGTTTGGAAAAGTGTGAAGAGTAGCTGATCTAGGAGGTCAATAATTTTTCGAAGCACTTTGGGCCTAGATCTGCATTGCCATTGCACTCAGAAGGCCTCGTAGATGAATTTTGACTAGAAAATCATCCATTTTCGATCAAATATGTTTCTGAGGAAAAAAAAATTCCCTGGATTGGTCGTACAGCCCCCCAGGGCGACATTTATTTTTAACAGAAAAAATTATTTCAAAAAAATAATTTTTGCACATTATATTTTTTGGGGCAAACTTTTTATATGTTTCAGGCAAAATATTTCAATAAATATATTTGAGGGCTTATTAAAATCTCTAAGGATTTTATAATATGTTTGGATCGACATATTCTACATTGTACTTGTCAAATCACCAGGAAATTTATTAGTCACATCACGGTATTGCATCGGTTGGAGATTTGTTTTTGGGTCGGGCAGTGTCAGATCTATCATCGGCGTACTTTGGAGGTCCTTGTCAAAGCCTTTATTCCTTTTGCAGCGGACCTATCAAATTGATGAAATCGTGTGGTACTATGTTTTGGTTGGCAGTATGAAATGACTTATCACAGATTTATTCAATATTAAAGTCTTCTTGTAAAAAAACTACATTTATTTGTAAAAGTCGACCTATATTCTTTATCGGCATTTTTAATTGTTTGAAGTTTTTTAGTTCACATGTCGATAGGTAGGTTTACTATTGCAATTGATGCATTTTATTTTGAATTAGGTGCTTGGCCAATGAGATTATTCTGTTGAAAATATTAATGGCTTTTCCCTATAGTCGCGATTTAAGCGCATATTTTTTGTGCTAGAAAATTACGGTTTATCTCTTTTTCTATTGGTTTGAGTAGGTCAATTTTTCATTTTGCTTTAAGTTAAATAGGAAAATAGGGGAACTTTATATATGGTGGGAAACATTATATATTGTGGAAAATATTTAATCAGGGATGCATGTAGTGTGAGTTTTGTCAGCGGCCTTGTCGGTACTGAAGTAGTAAAGGCATGTTTAATGCATTAAATGAAAACCTCATGATATGTGTTGGACAGTTGGTCCGAAGATAAGAAAAGAATGCTTGGTTAATTTGCATGTTGTTTGTTTACTATTTGTTGAGAAGTTTGTGTGTTTGTGGCTGCGGGTTGCGGTGTTCGATGTTTGTCATTCTCTATAGTGGTAATGATCTGCAACTGGTGAGTGGCGTGTTTGTTTGTTTTTGATACTTAGAAATTGGAAGCATTACAGGGTAAGCTGAATGGTTTTGGCAATGTCTTGTGGAATGTGGGTGCACATGGAGTGAACGAATAGCCAATTCATGAAATGTTAGTCAAGTTTTGTGTTTTTCTTGTGCTTATTCTTGTTTGGCTATTGTTTGTTGTAAAGCTTATGGGTATTTTAGCTATTCATTTTTTTTTGGCATGTGGGTACACGTGCAGTGAATACATAGTTAATATATGAATTGTTATGCGAGTGTTGGGTTTTGATTGTGCTTATTGTCATTTATGTGTTGTATATTGAAAAGCTTGTCAATTTTGTAGCTATGTTTGTGTGGGTGCAGATGCATTCAACGAATAACTAGTTCATGAAATCTCAGGCGAGAGCTAGATTTTGTTTCTGCTTATTCTCATTTTATTATTGTTCATTGGAAATATTATGGGTTTTGTAGCTCTTTGATGCATTTTGGCATGTGGGTACACGTGCAACGAATGCATAGTTAATAAATGAATTGTTAGGTGAGTGTTGGGTTTTGTTTGTGCTTATTGTTGTTCATCTGTTGTTTGTTGAAAAACTTGGTCAATTTGTTAGCTATGTTTGTTATTATGTAAAAGTGCAGTGCTAGTGAGTGGTTGGGTTTTGTTTTTGTCATACTTGATCAGTCCATGGGTGCAGATGAATTGAACGGATAACTAGTTCATGAAATCTCGAGCGAGAGGTGGTTTTTTTTCTCCTTATTCTCGTTTTATTATTGTTTGTTGGAAAGATTATGGGTTTTGTAGCTCTTCGGTGTGTTTTTGCATGTGGGCATATGTGCAGTGAATGCATGGTCAATTCATGAACTCTTAGGCAATTGATGGGTTTTCTTTGTGTTTATTTTTGTTTGTTTGTGGTTTGTTGGAAAGCTTGTGGGTTTTTTAGCTATTGGGTGCATTTTTCCATGTTCGTTATTCTACAAAAGTGAATTGGTGGTGAATGGCTTGGCTATGTGTTTTTGGCACTTGATGGCTAGAAGTATTGCATGTTGTTACCAAGTGTAACGGTGAAAATGGGTGCAGTGGATTGTATATGCATGACAGGGGATATCGGTGGAGTGAATGCATTAACTATGTGTTTATTGCTTGTGTGGGTAGCAGGGTATCAACAAGGCTTGGAAACCAAAGTGTGCAGGATGTGGTGAAGGCCTAGTGAGTATAGAAGCAGTGAGTGCATAGTCAATTCACGAAATTTGACGCAATTAGTGGGTTTTATTTGTGTGTATTGTTGTTTTTTTTTTTTTGTTTAGAATGTTGTGTGTTCCTAGCTTTGGGTTTTGCTTTTGCATGTTTGTTATTTTGGGGTAGTGCAACATTGATGGGTGCCTTTTTCATTTGTTTATTATGCTTGGTTGTTGTTACAATGGCTAATGGGGAATGCTCACAAAAAAAATTGTCATCTTGGTCTATTCTTTTGCAAATTTTATTGGTGTTTTTGTGGTTCATGTTTATGGATAGTGTATTATATGTTATCGACTATGTTCATTTGTCTATTTTGTCTCTCTAACAGGAACCATTATTTGCAATTGGAGTTGGAGGTAGACATCTATGTGAGCAAAAAATATACTTGGTTCTTGAAGAAGGAGCTAGAAGGTCAGATTCTTGTAATGTTCTTTCCTTTCTTTCCAATGAATTTTAAGTCTTCCAATGTGCATAAAATTTATGCTTTGGAAGAGTTGTGGACAATAGAGGAGAAGCTTGGTTCAAGAATCTGACTTGGTGAATAGACAAATTTGCATAGTTAATGGCATGTCGTGTAATTCATAAGCACAAATATTTCTTTTTTGAAAGGCAGGTGGCCATTGCAATTGTTAGTTTCTATCGCTAGGCAGGTTTACAATTGCATTTGTTGAATTTTCTTTTGAAATAATTTCTTGTTGTTCTTAAAATTTTCATGGTGAATCAAATTGTATTGTTTCAAGCATTTTTTGTGTTTTTTTCATAGAAGTTTGGAGTGGGTCTATTGTTGGTTCCTTCCATTAGGCAAGTTTACTATTGCATTCCTTGCATTTGTTTTTAACTAGTCGCTTGGCCAATGACATTGTGTTGTTTAAAATTTTCTTGCTTGTCTCCTATAGTTGAGATTTAAGCATATATTTTTTGTGCTTGAAAATTACGGTTTATTCATTTTTGTTTAACTAAGTTTGAAAAATAAGGGAACATTATTTATTGTGAGACATATTTTATCATGAAGCAGTCAATACATGTTTATTCCATTGGATGCAAATAGTGGGAGATGTGTTGGAGATCTAGTGGGTACTAATTCATGGAATGTTGGCTGAGTTGTGATTTTTATTTCTACTAGGTTTTCTTTGTAGTAGTGAACAATATATCTAGCTATCAAGTATGAAAAATACACAGATTAGCAGGTCATCAATAGTACATTATTCCTATACACATGATTCGGTGTTTCATGTTCAACAGGGAAAAATAATATGCTTGCATGAAGAAATAGAGAGACGATAAATATTTATTATCACTCAATTGAAAATAAAAATTTGCAATTGTACACTGCTTGTTCGTTTCATGTGTTTTTATGTCCCTTTTTATCTACTGTTCCTATTTGTACAATTGGGTCTTATAACAATGAATAATATATCTAGTTGCAGCGGCACAGAAGTAGTTATCAGCTTATTGGCTAAGGTTCAAGGTTTTCTATTTAGTGTGTAAATATTTGTGAAATTTTTTGTTGCAGAAATTGCATTTAATATACTATTGTTTTTTATCCAATAGTTATATCATTTAGTGCATTCAACGTGCATTGATCGGTTGTATAGCCACTACCTTGTGGCTAAGGGTGGCATAATTTGCATGCAATATTTGACTATTTGCAAAAAATATAATGCATTCCTAATTTGCTGATATAATTTTGCAACAATGAATGATATAGTAGCCTTGGCAGTGTATCAAATTGTATAGTGTAAAAATTTGTGCTTTTATTGGTTCCTGCTAAATGGTAGGTTTACTATTGCATTGATTGCACTTTCTCTTCAAATAGTTTCTTCGCTAGTGAAATTGTATTGTCTAAAATAATTTGGCCTTTTCCCTATAGTAAGGAATTAACGAGAACAAGCAATATAACAAGGAATACTTGTAGTTGTCAACTATCATAGAGACATAGTGAATCCATTCACCTGCAGTCGACCTTTACAGAATAACAAAGATGCAAAAGGCTAAAGTATTAATAAGCTTTTGAACAAACGATAAATAAACAAGAATAGGCACAAACAAAATCTAGTCCTAAGACATGGGTAAAATGACAATAAGCAGAAACTAGCCTCAGCACTCGCGTAAAGTTTCATGAATTAAGTGTATTCTCACTACATGTTGGAGTAGGTTAACTTTGCAATTGTATCGTATGCATTAGATGTGGCACACTTTTCTATCAATGTATAGCTATTTCATTCAATGTTATTATGTCTACTACTCAATTTTGTTTAAGTAAATAGGGAGAATACGAGATTATGTATTTTTGGAAATTCTATGGGCTGACATGCAGTGAACGCATAACTAGTGGGAGAATTCTTGGTTGTGTGTTTCTGATGCTTGATAACTACAAGTATGTGTTCTTTGATGTTTATTATTATGTCATAGTGTTCTATTGGTGGGTGGCTTGTTTCTATGTTTATGATGGTTGGTTTCCGTTACAAGGACCAATGCAAGTTTACTGTTGCAATGGATGCATTTGATTTTGAATTAGGCACTTGTTCAATGAGATTGTTTTGTCTAAAATGTTTCTGGCTTCTCCCTATAGTCACAATTTAAGCGCATATTTTTTGTGCTATAAAATTACAGTTTATCTCTTTTTCTATTGGTTTGAGTGGGTTGATTTCTCATTTTTCTTTAAGGAAAAGAGGAAAATAGGGGAACTTTATATATGGTGAGGAACATTATATATTGTGGCAAATATTTAATATGGGATGCATGTAGTGCAAGTTTTGGCGGGGTGCTTATTGGAACTAAAGTAGTAAATGCATGTTTAATGAATTAAATGCAATCTTCGTGATTTGGGTATGTGCAGGATCATGATGGGCCAAAAAGTGGTGATATGTAAGTGATATGATGGCCCATGTGGCTGATGACTTTTTTTAACCCAAAATTGATGAAATGAAAAGGGTTTTTAAAGGCGATTCTCAGCTTTCCACCAATATAAATTATGTTTTACTTTGAATATAATAAATTATTATTATTCATTTTCTATTTGAATTATGACTAAAGTCCTGATTGATAGGTTGATTGAAAAACATCTACAACTTTCAAATAGTATCATATTTTTTTAATCTGAAACATGCGTTGCATTCTATGCTTTGCATAATATAGGATTAAAAAAATAAAAAAAATTAATTTTATGAAGTTTTGACCAAGTTAAGGTGGTCAGACATACGAGGTTTTATATTTTTTAAAAGTTGTAATAAAAAATTCATAATTAATTATTTACTTGGAAACAAATTACAAAAAAATATGCATCGCATCGGGACATGAGTCCTCTACTTATATCTAAAATCTTATAGAAAAATATTATCATTTTATTGTGGTTAGGGTGGTCAGACAAACACCTACTTCTTATTTTTTCCTTGAAATTTAAGTACTACTGCACTGAAATTTCAAATTTTCACCAAATAGATTTTTTATTTTTTTAAATAAACCTAGTAGTTTAGAAACTACATTAAAATTTCTACATATTCTATTCTTATATATTTTTGAAAAAATATAGATAACTTATTCAATTTTTTATGTCAAGTTGCCTAACTCTAATTTTTTGAATTTTCATTGCCACTTAAGGGCCTATTTTTTCCATGATGATCTTGCACATACCCATATGTGTTGGAAAGACGGTGCAAAGATAAGCAGAGAATGTTTGGTTAATTTGTACATTATTTGTTTACTGTTTGTTGAGAAGCTTGCGTGTTTGTGGTTGCAGGTTGTTGTGTTCGACGTTTGTCATTTTGTGCAGTGGTAACAGTGTGCAACTGGTGAGTGGTGTGTCTGTTTTTTTTTTATACTTAATAACTAGAAGCATTAGAGGGAAAACTGAACAATTTTGGCATTGTTCTCTGTAATGTGGGTGCACATGCAGTGAACGCATAGCTAATTCATGAAATATTAGTCGAGTTCTAGGTTTTGCTTGTGCTTATTCTTGTTTGACTATCATTTGTTGGAAAGCTTGCGGGTATTTTAGCTCTTCGTTTCATCTTTTCATGTGGGTACATGTGCAGCAGATGCATAGTTAATAGATGAATTCTTAGGTGAGTGTTGGGTTTTTTTTGTGCTTATTGTTGTTTGTGTGTCATTTCTTGAAAATCTTATGATTTTTTTAGCTATGTTCGTTATTCTGTAAAAGTACATTGTCGGTGAATGGCTTGGCTGTGTATTTGAGATACTTGATAAGTTTGTGGGTGTAGATGCATTGAATGGATAACTAGTTCATGAAATCTTGGGCAAGTGCTGGAATTTTTTATGCTTTTTCTTGTTTTATTATTATTTGTTGGAAAGATTATGGTTGATTCATGGAATATTGGACAAATTCTAGTTTGTAGTGCTAGTTTTCCATGTTTCTTATTTTGTGGCAGTGCACCACTGATGAGTACTTTGTTCCTCTATTTATGATACTTGGTTGCTATTACAATGGCTGACAGGGAATGCTCACAAAAAAATATCGTCTTGGTCTATTATTTTGCAATTTTTATTGATCTTTATGTGGTTCACATGTTTATGGATATTCTATTATGTGTCATGGACTGTGTTCATTTGTCTAATTCATCCTTGTAACAAGAACCATTATTTGTAATTGGAGTTGGAGGTAGAAATCTATATGAGCAGAAATATACTTGGTTGTTGAAGAAGGAACTAGAAGGTTAGATTCTTGTAACGTTCTTCCCCTTTGTTTCTAATGAATTTTAAGTCTTCCAATGTGCATAAAATTTATGCTTTGGAGGAGTTGTGGACAATAAAGGAGAAGCTTGGTTCAAGAATCTGACTTAGTGAATAGACAAATGTTCATAGTGAATGGCATGTCATGTAAATCATAAGCATGAAACTTTTTTTTGTTGAAAGGTAGGTTCCTATTGCAATTGTTAGTTTATGTCAGTGGGTGGCTTTGCAATTGCATTTGTTGAATTTTCTTTTGAAATAATCGCTTGTTGTTCTTAAAATTTTCGTGGTGAATCAAATTGTATTGTCTCAAGAATTTTAGACGTTGGGCCAATGACATTGTGTTGTTTAAAATATTTTTTCCTTTCTCCTATAGTCGGGATTTAAGAAGATATTTTTTGTGCTTGAAAATTATGGTTTATTCATTTTTTTTAACTAAATTAGCAAAACAAGGGAATATTATTTACTGTGGGAAATATTTTATCATGAAGAATTCATTACATGTTTATTCCATTGGATGCAAATTGTGCGAGATGTGTTGGAGAGCTGGTGGGTACTAATTCATGGAATCTTAGGTGAGTGTTGGGTTTTATTTCTGCTAAGTTTTCTTTGTAACTATGAGAAATACATCTATTTATCAAGTATGACAAACAGATAGATTAGTCAGTCATCAATACTACATTGTTCCTATACATATGCTTCTTTGTTTCATGTTTAACAGGGAAAATAAATATGCTTACATGAAGAAATAGAGAGACAAAATAAATATTTATTATCACCCAAATGAAAATGAGACTATTGCAATTGTACCCTACTTGTTGGCTTCATGTGTTTTATGTCCTTTGTTATCTACTATACCTATTTGTACAATTTTGTCTTATAACAATGAATAATATATCTAGTTGCAGCGACATAGAAGTAGCTATCAGCTTATTGGCTAGGTTTGCATGATTTCTATTTAGTGTCTAAATGTTTGGGAAAAGTTATCTTGCAAAATTTGCATTTAATATACTATTGTTTGTGATCCAATATTTATATCATTTAGTGCATTCAACGTGCATTGACTACTTCTATAGTGACTACCTTGTGGCTAAGGGTGGCATAATTTGCATACAATGTTTGACTATTTGCAAAAAATATAATGGGTTCCTCATTTGCTAATATACTTTTACAAAAATGAATGATACAGTACCGTTGGTAGTGTATCAAATTGTATAATGTAAAAATTTTTGCTTTTAGTTGTTCTTGTTGAATGGAAGCTTTTCTATTGCATTGATTGCACTTATTCTTCAAATAGTCGTTTCCCCAGTGAAATTGTATTGTTTAAAATATTTTGGCCTTTTCCCTATAGTCGGGGTTTAACGAGAATAAGCAATATAACAAGGAATACTTGTAGTTGTCAACTATTATACAGACACAACGAAGCCATTCACTTGTAGTCAACTTTTACAGAAAAACAAAGATGCAAAAGGCTAAGGTATTGAAAAGATTTCGAAAAAATGATAGATAAACGAGAATAAGCAAAAATAAAACCCAGCCCTAAGATTTCATGGGTTAAATGACAATAAGCAGAAACCAAACTCAGCAGTCGCCTAACATTTAATCGATTGACTATATGTTCACTGAAAGTTGGAGTAAGTCAACTTTGCAATTGTATTGTATGCGTTGGATATGGCATGCTTGTCTATCAGTGTATAGCTATTGCATTAGATGATACTATGTCTATTATTCAATTTTGTTTAAGGAAATTAGGAGAATACGACATTATATATTTTTGGAAATTTTATGGGTTTGGATGCAATGAACGCATAACCAGTTCATGAATTCTTCGAGAGGTGCTAGATTTTTTTTGTGCTTATTCCCATTTTATTATCGTTTGTTGGAAATATTGTGGGTTTTGTAGCTATTTATTGTGTTTTCCCATGTGGGTGTATGTGAACTTAATGTGTAGTTAATTTGTGAAATCTTAGGTGGCTGTTGGATTTTGTTTATGTTTATTCTTGTTTGTTTATCATTTTTTGAAAATCTTGTGGATGTTTTAGCTATTGGTTATGCTTTTGCATGTTCATTGTACTACAAAGATGCATTGGTTGTAAATGGCTTGGCTATGTGTTTTTGACACTTGATAACTACAAGTATTTGTTCTTTGATGTTTGTTATTATGTCATAGTGTACTATTGGTCAGTGGTTTGTTTCTGTGTTTTGAAAGCTTGGGAAAATTTACCATGCTCATCTATTTCTTTTGCGTGTAAATTAACCAAGCGTGCTCTGGTTATCTTTACACTAGTTGTGCAACACATATCATGAGGTTTGGATTTAATGCATTAAACATGCATTGATTGCTTGAGCACCGACCAACCCACCACCAAAACTTGTACTATATGCATCCTTCAATTAAATTTTTTTCACAATATATAATGTTACTGACAATATATAATGTTCCCCTATTTTCCTATTTTACTTAAAGAAAAATGAAAAAGCGACCTACTCAAACCATTGCAAAAAGAGATAAACCATTATTTTCCAGCACAAAAAATATGTGCTTAAATCCCGGCTATAGGAAAAAGGAAAAAATATTTAAAATGAAACAATCACATACTTAAGCAATCAATTGCATATCCAATGATTGTAATTATGCATATTCTTGGTTGCAAAAGTAACATGTTTTTGTGCAGTTGTAGATGGATGCAAAGATATATTTATCTGTAAATATAGTTAATTGTTGAATAGGGAAGTGGAAGATCATATTCTTATATCATTCTTTCTCTTTGATTACAATGGATTCATGACAAGATCTTCCACAAAGAATATGTAATTTAGTGTACTCAATTGACTTGTTAGCCCTTGCAACAACAAGCAATATTTCTAGTTATCAAGTATCATAAACACATGTCCAAGCCACTAATGACCACTATACTTTTACAGAATAATGAGTATGTAGAAGCACAATCAAGATCTAAAAGAAACAAAAACCATTCAGTTCCCTTAAAATTTTCAGTTTCACCACTAACACTTTTGTTGTCCAAGTATAAAAAAGAAACAGATGGCCCACTCAACAATTGCACATTGTTCCTTTAGCTTCTCCCTCATTCAAGTGTTGTACAAAATAACAAAAATTGCAGATAGCAACCCACATCCAAATACATGAAATCTTTTGAACAAACAATAAGAAAACAATAACCACTTGGCTCATATTTCATGAATTAACTACAGATTATTTGCTTGCATATGGTTGAGTTGTCCAACAGATATCATGAAGTTTTCATTTACTGCATTAAACATGTGTTCATTATTTCAGTGCACATCAAACTACTGGGAAAGCTCTCACTATATGCATCCTCCAATAAAATATTTTCCATAATATATAATGTCACCTTGTTTTCTTGATTTACACAAAGGAAAATGAAAAATTTGCCTGCTAAAAGCAATAGAAAAAGATAATAAATTTGTAGCTCCTTTGGTGTTCAAGGGACTCACAGGCTCTAGAGACACAGACAAATCAATATAGTCAATGACATGGTATATAATTCATAAACATGAAACTATTTTATGGCCAAAAGCAAGTTACTCTTGTAATGAGAGTTATGCATAGTTACAACCATGTGGTATGGAGTCTATGTGTAATGTTTTGTATTGTACATTCAACATAATTTATAATATAGGTATATTTTCTTTCATTTTCTCGAAAGAAAATCTCACTCATATGCTATTTGAAGCAATGCATGTGAATTTCATATTGCATGGTTGCACTTATGCATATCTCTGGCTACATTATTAGTGCAATTAAATGATTGCAACCATCATTTTTTTATTCGCACAGATTGGACAATTTCAAACACTTTGCATAATTCTTATACAATATTCAACGAATCAAGTATATTTGCACATAAAAAGTTAATTGAAGGCCTTGTGGATACAAAAGAAATGAATCCATAGTTAATTCATGAAATACCAAGCATGTAGTTGGGATTTTCCTTGCTTATTCTCATGCGTTTACTATTTCTTGAAAAGCTTGTATGTTTCTCTTGTTGGTACATAGAGCATGTTCACTGTCGAAGCATTGAATGTATTGCCCATATGATTATTTCTTGAATATTTCCTACATTGTTAGCAAAGTTAATAGAATATTGATTTAATTTCTGAATGCTTGGAAAAAATTATTGCATTTGACTATTTTTTTGTAAATTTTATCATGTGCTTGTGTGTTTCATGTTTATGAATAACATATTATATATCATGAACTGTGTTCATTTTTCTAATATATCTTTTTAACAGGTGCCATTGGTTGTGAATGGAGATGGGGAAAAAGATCTATATGGCTATAGGTATACTTGGTTATTGAACAAAGAACTGAAAGGTCGGATTCTTGTATCATTTTTCCCTTTTGTTTACAATAAATTAAAAGTCTTCCAGTGTGCCTAAATATTGTGCCTTGGAAGGATCGTGAAAAATAAGGGAGAATCTTGGTTCAAGAATTTGTCTTGTCGAATAGACAGATGAGCATAGTGAATGGCATTGCATGCAATTCATAGACATGGAACTTTTTTTGTTCACAAGCATATTACTATTGCAACTGTTGTATTTTTTTTAGAAATAATTGGTTGACAAATTAAATTATACTGTTAAAAAAATTTGTGTTTTTTGCACAATTGGGATTTAAGGACAAATCTTTGATTTTTGAAAACTATGTTTTATCTTTTTTTCTATTGGTTGGAGTGCGCCTAATGTTCATTTTACTTTAAGTAAATTAGAAAAATAGCGGGGACATTATATATACTACAAAATATTCAATCCTGAAATACTGAATACATGTTTAATGCATTGAATGCAAAATGTTCAAGATGTGTTGGAAAGCTCTTCTATTTGGAAGTAGTAAATACTCATTTATGCTTGCCACTGTTTGTTTATTGTTTGTTCACAACCTTCTATGTTTTTGGCTTTGGTATTTTTCCTTTGGTGTTTGATACTCGATGCAATGCATGAACAAGGGAAGGGTTGTATGAATGATGTGCTATTGGTGATTGGCTTGTCTTTCAGTTTCTCATACTTGATAAATAGAAATCTTGCTCACTCTTACAAAGAAATTTGAATGATTTGAGCAAGGTCTTGTCGACTGTGAGTGCATTAGAAGCATAAACCATCTATTTATTGCTTGAATAGCCATTGGTATAATGGAAAATCTTGGAAAGAAAATTATGCGACATATGTTAAAGGTCTTGAATGCATATTTCTTTTTTTTGAAAATTATTATTTATATCTTTTCCTATTTTTTCAAGTAGGCCTATTGTTCATTTTCTGAGAAAATAGGCCAAATTAATGGACACAAATTTCATGTTGCAAATATCTGCTCATTACATCCAAATTTTATAAGTTTTGTTGATAGGCCAATGACCATTAAAGAAATGAATACATAGTTAATGCATTATATGCTTACATAGTGAACAAGACCTTGCTCAAAGATCTAAAACGATGTCGCTTTATGTAGAAAGAGCATACTATTCTTCTTATGCATCAAACAACGCATATATTGGGTTGGTTATTACCAATACTCTAAGCATATTTTGTTTCTCAAAGCATCTTTAAGGTGCTTTGTAATCTTAATAGTAAAACAACCTACACAGCTATGTATAAGAATTTCCAATTAGGCTAGGTAGCTATTAAAAACAATGCAAGTTATCTCTAAGGCATAGTGATAGTAATTTGTACAATATGTAGACATTGCACACGGACAAAGGTATGAACACGTCATCATGTTTACCTTCAAAAGGTAAACATGTCTAATTAGCTATTGTAGTGGATGCATGTTTAACGCATGAAATGCAAGCTTTGTGATATATGTTGGACAGTTGGTGCGTACGTAAGTAGACAATGCATAGTTAATCCTTGAAATATGAAGCAAGTGATTTTTTTTGCTTTTTGTTTGTGAGTTGTTGTTTCTAGCACTTGTGATTCTATGTGGTGCTTGAATGAGGGGGGAGCTAAACAAATGGTGTGCAATTGGTGAGTGGGTCATCTTTTTTTGTTTGATACTTGATCATTAGAAGCATTAGAGGGGAATCTATATAGTTTGACCAAGGTCTTTTGGACTATGGGTACGACATGTGTTGGAGAGCTAGGGGGCACATATGTAGTGAATGCATAGATGACTCATGAAATCTTAGGTGAGCGGTGCAATATTTTTATGCTTATTATTGTTTGTTTAACATTTGTTGCAAAGCTTGTGCATTTTTTGGCTGTTGTTTGTGGTTTTTCATGTTTGTTAGTCTCTAAAAGTGTAGTGGCTATCAATGGCTTTGTTGTGTGTTTATGGCACTTGATAACTAGAAAATTAAATTATTATACATGTATGGCTGGCAATAATACTTAGATATTATATGACACAAATTTGTAGTCACATTGGAGCTAATAGCATTGAGCAGACTTCTTTTTCATAAGATAATTTAAGTAGTGAACTATGTATCATTATACTTGAAAAATTACTGGTAAATGCAACATTGTTTAACCATGCTTTGCCAAAAAGAAGTCTTGTTAATGCATATAATTATTATTAGCTTCTACCGATAGGTGGGTTCACTATTGCAATCGATGCATTTGTTCTTGAACTAGCCACTTGTCCAATGAGATTAATTTGTTTAAAATATTTTTGTCTTTTTCCTATAGTTGGGATTTAAGCGCATATTTTTGGTGCTGGAAAATCATTGTTTATCTCTTTTTCTATTGGTTCCAGTAAGTTGATTTTTCATTTTTCTTTAAGTAAAATAGCAAAATAGGGGAACTTTATATATGGTGGAAAATATTATATGTTATGGAGAATATTTAGGGGATGAATGTAACTTGATTCCTGGCGATGGGTTGGTTGGTACTGGAGCAGTGGACGGATGTTTAATGCATTAAATGCAAACTATGTGATATATGTTGGACAAATAGTGCAAACATAGGAAAAGAATGCTTGGTTAATTTTCATTTTGTTTTCTTATTATTTGTTGAGAACAACTATACAACACATCTAACATGCATGGGTCAACGATCCTTGCTCAAACTATTGTGTTTTCTCTATAACACTTGTTCTTATCAAGTATGGGAAACAAACAGACAACCCGAAAGTTCCCGCAAAAAAAGTACATTGAGGCTACTGGTTTGAAGAATTTCCAATACCTTGTAATGTGTTAATGATCAAAAACTTTAAATGGCAATGGTTTCCTATGCCTCGATGCAGTTGATAGGTTTCAAGTATGGGATATGCACACGTATATAGGAAATGGAAAAAGTGTTACATGCATACATGTAGGGATTTACATGAGGAAGAATTTTGGGCTAGTAAGTGTGTAAGATTATGGTCTCCAAGTTTTGTGAAAAATGTTCAGGCAGAAAGACATGTTTTGTTGTTCGAAAAGAAAAAGACATTTGCTTGATAAGAATTGAGTTTTACAGAATGTGATAGAGGTGAGTTGTTATTGGATTGTGAAGTATTGAAAATTAAATGGAGAAGTATTAAAATTTGTAGTCACATTGGAGCTAATAGCATTGACGAGACTTCTTTTTTAGAAGAGAATTTAAGTATTAAACTATGTACATCATTATACTTTCCAAATTACTAGTAACTGCAACATGGTTTAACACTAAAAATGCTTTGGTGAAAAGAAGTCTCGTCAATGCATAGTATTATTATTAGCTTATGTCAATAGGCAGGTTCACTATTGCAATCGATGCATTTTCTTTTAAATTGGCCACTTGTCCAATGAGATTGTTTTGTTTAAAATATTTTTGTCTTTTTCCTATAGTCGGGATTTAAGTGCATATTTTTGGTGTTGGAAAATCACTGTTTATCTCTTTTTTTATTGGTTCCAGTAGGTCAATTTATCATTTTGCTTTAAGTAAAATAGGAAAATAGGGGAACTTTATATATGGTGATAAACATTATATGTCAAGTGGATTTTTTGTTAATTGGGGATGCATGTAGCACAGGTTTTGATGATAGGTTGCTCAGTACTGAAGCAGTGAATGCATGTTTAATGCATTGAATGCAAGCTATGCAATATGTGTTGGATAGCTAGTGCAAACATAAGCAAAGAATCATTGGTTAATTTTCTTTTTTTTTGTTTATTGTTTTTTGAGAACAACCGTACAACACATATTGCATGCATGATCCAACGATCCTTGCTCAAACTGTTATGTTTTCTCTGTAATGCTTGTTCCTATCAAGTATGGGAAACAAACAGACAACCCGAAATTTTTATGAAAAAGAAATATGTTGGGGCTACTGGTTTGAAGCATTTCTAGTACCTTGTAATGTGTAAATGATCAACAACTATAAATGGCAATGGTTTCCTATGCGTTGATTCAATCGATAGCTTTCAGGCATGAGATGTGTGCATGCATAGTGAAAGTGGAAAAAAGTGTTACATGTATACATGTAGGAATTTACATGGGGGAGAATTTTGGGCTTTGGTGAATGCCTAAGATTATGGTCTCCAAGTTTTGTGACAAATTTTTAGGCAGAAAGACATGTTTTTTTGTTCAACCAGCAAAAGACATTTGCTTGATAAGAATATATTTTTGGGAAACGCAGGAAATAGGTAAAAAACTCACCAAATTTTCAACAAACTATATTGAAACAAGAACAAGCACAAAAAAATCCCAGTAGTTGCCTTAGGTTTCATTGATTGGCTATGCATTCATTGAATATGTAGTCAAAAAATATCAAGTTTAATAAACATATAGCCAAGCCATTGACCACCAGTAAAAATTTTCAAAATAATGAAAATGCAAAAGCATAACCAAAAGCTAAACAATCCATAATGTTTTTACCAAATTAGATAAGTACAAAAGAAATCCAGCACTCGTCTAAGATTTCATGAATTAAGTATGCATGTGGCAACATGCAATACAATAGTTCAAACAGAACTAAATCAAGTATGCAACTGATGAGTGGCACGTTTGTTTGTTTTTGATACTTAATAACTAGAAGCCTTACAGGGAAAACTGAGTGGTATGAGCAATGTGTTCTAGACCATTGGTGCATATGCAATGAACGCATGTTTTCTTATTGTTTTTTTATTGGTTTTTTAGAAGCTTGTGTTTTTTTGTATGTGGGTCGCTATCATTGGCGTTTTCCTTTCTGTAAAGTGCTTGGTTCATGGTGGAGCGGTGGAAACAACGTGCACGTGGCGAGTGGCTTGTCTTTTTTCTTTTGTAGCTGACAACTAGAAGAATTACAAGAAAAACTGAATGCTTTAGTCTTTGGATAATGCCTTCTATAATGTGGGTGCATATGAAGTGTATGAATAGCTATTTCATGAAATCTTAGTAAAGATCTGGGTTTTGAAATCTAAAGACACCAAAAATAGGAACAAATAGCTAAAAACATAGAAGCTTCTGAATAGTCAATAAATGAACAAGAATAAGCACCAATAAAATCCAATTAACTATGCATTCATTGCTTGTTTGCCCAACAGTTGTCCACAATACTTCTCAATGCTTGGATTTAATACATTTTACATGTATTCATTGCTCTATGCATATAATAGTTTAATGTTTATGAAATACATGGAATGTCATCCACTGTGGGAATTTCACTTTGTGGAAAGTCATATTCTTTCAACAACATCCTCCTTTGTTGTTCACAAGTATTCCAATGCATATCTCTTTGATACATGCGAAAGTCATGTTTCTTAATGAAATTTCTCATGTTGCCTTCTTGTTGAACATGTTGATTTTATTCCCTATGTTATGTTAGAAAGTAAATACTAATCATTAGTGATTTATCCAGAGAAACTAAGTGAGCGGTAAAGTGGCTGAAATAGAACTCAATCAAGTTTCAACTTAACCTTACATGTCTGAAAACATACTCTCTCTCTCTCTCTCTCTCTCTATTGCATATAGTGGGTCTACCATTCTTTTTTTGTAAAAGAAAATGAGCGAAATAGAAATACATAATAAAATTTGTCAAATAAATTTCGTTGGCCAGGTAAGTATGTGAAATTGAAATGCAATATATGAAATAGAAACTTGTCCTTTAAAAACATAAATGTTTTGTGTTGAGCTAAAAAATTGCATACGAAAAAGCCAGAATACTGAAATTTGATTCATTTAAACAAAAACATAAGAAAATAAAGTAATAAAACTAATTGGTCCTCTGGATTTTCATGCTTCACCTATGCATTAAGAGTGTATGTATCCATGAAATCATACTCTTGAACCAACACTTTCCTTTATTTATCATAACTCCTCCAATACATATTTCTTTGTCATATTAGATACTCAAGTTCCTCCATGCACTTCCAATGTTCTTTCTCTGCTGAATTTTTTTATTGCATTTCCTATGTTTTGATACAAAGTAGATGCTAACACTTGGTGTTTTGATCATAAAAAACTAAGGTATTCAGATAATTGTTCAAACAAAAATCTATAGCTTTTCGAGAATTGAAGGGCTTTAAAGATGTAGGAAACATGAAATAGGAAAACCTAGAACTAGGCAAAAACAATATTCTTGGACTAGTAGTATGCAACAATTTCAGCACCTTGTAATGTATCAATGGTGACCAGGTGTAAAAAAAAATTCTCCTATACGTTTTTTGTTACTGGTTAATTGATTAGCCATGTGTTCACTGAATCGACACATAACATATCCCTGTTAAAACTGGTACAATCTATATCTAGTAACTGCATATTTGCAACATATATAATGTATCCTATTTTCTTAATTTATGTTAGCAAAGTTCAATAATAAGCTTGCTTCAACCAGTAGAAAAAAGGATAGTTTATTTATTGTTTGCAAGTTGCAAATGAAACAATACTAGCAATTACGTATTCCTCCACTCCAAATGTCTATAATTGGTTAGGTGGTCATTTGCTTATTGGCGAACCTTGCAAAATTTCAATCTAATGTTCAAATTGTTACAAAAAATTATCATGTCTACCTTTTTTTTGGGAGCTTTCATCATATTCTTTTGTGTTTCATGACTATGAATAGCATATCCCATGTCGTCAGCTATACTCATCTGTCAATTTTGGCTTTCTAACAGGGACGACTATTTGTAATTGGAGAAAAAGCGCAAAGATTTTTCATGCTCTAAATATTTTTGGTTGTTGAACAAGGAACTCAAAGGTCAGATTCTTGTAACATTCTCCCCTCTTGTTTGCAATGAACTTTAAGTTTTTCAGTGTGCCTGACTATTATGCCTTGGAAGAATTATAAATAATAAGGGACAAACTTGGTTCAAGAATTTGACTTGCCAAATAGACAAATGAGTGTAGTGAATGGCATGCTATGTAATTCATCAACATGAAACTATTTTTTGCATAGTCACAAGTTACAATTCCAATTATGCTATTCATTTTTTTATTTTTGATTTAAGTACATATTTCCCACATTTGAAAATTATGTTTTCTTTATTTTTCTATTGCTTCTAACAGGACTGCTATTCATTTTTTATAAGTGAATTAATGAAATGGGGAGGCATTATAAATACTACAAAATATTTAATCCTCTGGCTATTGAAATTCTGTACAGTGCTTCCAACGTTGAACTTGTAACTAGCTTGTCTTTTTTTTTCATACTTAATAACTAAATGCACTACAAGGAAAATTGAGTAGTTGGACCAATGTCTTCTGGACTATGCATGCACATGCAGTAAACACACATTTTCTTATTGTTTTTTAATTATTTATTTGAAATCTTGTGTGTTTTTAGTTGTGAGTTTCTCCCTTTAATGTTTGTCATTTTTTGTAGTGCTTTCTCAAGGGTGAAGTCATGGGAACAATGTTCAATTGCTCAATAGCTCATTTGTTTGTTTTGTATACTTGATGGCTAGAAGCGTTACAAGGAAAATTGAATGTTTTGACCAAAGTCTTGTGGACCATGGGCACACATGTAGCAAACGGTTGGCTAATTCATAGAATCTCAATCAACTACTCGATCTTGTTTGTGCTTGTCCTCATTTCATTGTCATTTGTCCAAATCTTGAATTAGCAGAATCCATGACATATAATACAATATTCATAGACCTGAACCACAAAAACAACAGTAAAATTAGCATAGAAATACACAAACATTATAAATTTCTAGAAGAATTTCCCATTATCCCTTCTAACAACAACCAACCATCATTCTTACTAGTAGGGTAACAGCCACTAAAAAAATAAATAGACAATTAACACATTCACTGCCCCCACAACCTACAAGACCTTGCTCAAAGTAATTATAATTTCATGTGCCCACTTGCCCTGTTAGCTCATATAACAACAACCAATACTTGTAGTTATCAAGTGTCATAAAGAAACAAGCAATCCATTAATGACCACTAGACTTTTCACAATGCATGATAAATAATACACCATTCATAAACTTGAACAATAGAAACAACAATTAAATTTGCAAAACAATACACAAACATTATAATTTTTTGCAAAAATTTCCCTTTAGCCCTTCTAACAATGAACAACCATCGTGTTCTTGTGTATTTTTTGGCTCTCAGTTGTGCTTTTGCATGCTTGTTATTCTACAAAAGTTGAATGCATTAACTATGTGTTTATTGTGGTGGTAGCTGATAAGCAAAGGTCAAAAAGAAAATTGTGCAACATATGTTTTTCAATTGTTTCTTGAAAACATTTCATTGTTGGTTGTGATCTTCGACATTCCTCATTTTGTGCACTGCTTGCTCGATGAACAAGCTGCACGAACGGTGTGCAACTAGTGAGTGGCTTCTCTGTTTATTTTTTATGCTTCATAAGTAGAAGCGTTACAGGAAAAAGTGAATAGTTTGAGCAAGGTTTTATGGACTATGTGTACACATGCAATGAATGTATAGTTAATTCATGAAATTTTAGGCAAGTGGTGGATTTTTTTTCTGGTTATTATCGTTTCAGTCATTTAAAGTTTGTGGGTTTTTTGGCCTTTTGCATATTTGTCCTCATAGCCTACAAGACCTTGCTATAAGTATATCTAATTTAATCTACCTACTTGCCCCATTATTCCTTCTAATAACAACCAATAATTCTAGTTATCAAGTATCATAAACAAACAACCAATCCATTCATGACCACTACACTTTTAGAAAATAGCAAACATGTAAGAGCGCAACCAAAAGTTATAAAACCCATAAAATTCTCAACAAATGATAAACAAGTGAAAATGAGCACAAACAAATCCCAACAATTGCCTAAGTTTCCATAAATTAACTATGCATTCACTACTTCCATACCAACCATCTCTACAACACACCACACAATTTGCATTCAAAAGACTAAACATACATTCACTGCTTCACAACCCATTAACCAAAATATGTTCTTAAATGCCAACTATAGGGAAAAAAAAATTAATTTAAACAATGCAATTTTTTTGAAATAAAAACTAATTCAGAAGAAAATTCAACAATTGCAGGCACTCTAACAATAACAACATAGAAAGCTAAAAGTAGACAGGCTCTTCGACATACAATAAATTAAAAAAAAAAAGAATCTTAAGAACAATAAGAAATTATGTGAAAATCAAATTCAACAAATGTAACTTTAAAACTTCCTATGAACACAAACTACCAATTGCAATAGTAACCTACTTCTCAATGACAGAAGATTCATGTTTATGAATCGCATGGCATTCCATCCACTATGCTCATCTATCTATTCAGTAAGGAAGATTTCTGAACCAGGCTTCTCCCTTATTGTTCACAACTCTTCCAAAGCATAAAATTTATGCACATTGGAAGACTCCAATAACTAAGTATATCTATGTTCATATGTATTTGTGCCTCCAAATGCAACTGCAAGAAATTGTTCCTCCTACTGGGACAAATCAAACAAATGACCACATACCACAAGAAACAATATGCTATTCATAAACCTCAACCACACAAATAATGATTTTATTGTACAAAAATAGACCAACATGAAAATATTTCCAAGCATCTCACGTTAACCCTTGTAACAACAACCAAGCACCATAGACATATAATCAACGCATTAACTATCTTGAATGCCCATAGGGTCCTGTTCAAAGCACATGTGATTTAATGTGCCCACTTGGCCCATTATGCCTTATAAAAACCAAAAATAGTTCTAGTTAACACATATCGTGAACACAAAGCAAAGCCATTGACGAACATTCCAGTTCTATAGAATAATGAACATGCAAATCCACAAGCATCAAATAAAAAAATAAAAATATTTTCAATGAAAAATAAACAAATGACAATAAATTTCAAAACAAAATTAGCCCAGGTTAAAAAACACACAGGATTTTTAACAAACAACAAACAAACAAGAAAAGGCACAAATAAAACCCAGCGCTTCTCTCACATTTCATGAATTAACTATGTACTTGTTGCTTCTACATCCACCGGCTCTCCAATACATATCACACATGTTTCTTTTTTATGCTACTACATACCGTGTTAACCATTCAAGCAATAACGACATGATTAAAGTATTCACCGCCTCCATAATCCACATGACCTTGCTCAAAGAACATGTAATTTTATGTTCCCACTTCCCCTGCTAGCCCTTCTATCAGCAAGCAATACATTTACTTCTCAAGTGTCATAGACACATAGTGAAGTCATTGACGGCCACTGTACTTTTAGAGGATAAAAAAAAATGCAAAACCACAACCAACAGTCAAAAAAATGACATGCTTTTCAATGAATGATAGAGAAATGACAATAAATTTTGCAAATAAATACATCAACATCATAGCTAAAACTCAGTTCTCGCCTCACATTTCATATATTAACTATGCATTTACTGCTCCTCTACCTATCATCCCTCAAACATATCTCATACATTCTGCTTTCCAAGATTTTGTTAAAAGCCTGTTAGCAACTGAAGCAAAAAACACATAATTAACGCATTCTCCGCCTCCATAGTCCAACAGACCTTGCTCAAAGCACATGTAATTTAATGTACTCACATTCCTCATTTTCCATTTGAGCAATAAAAAATACTTCTAGTTATCAAGTATCATAAACACACAACAAATCTATCCATGGCCACTGCACTATTACAGAATACCAAATATGCAAAACCACAACCAATAGGTAGAAAACCCACAAGCTTTCTAGCGAACAATAAACAAACAATACTAAACACAAACAAAGCCCAATACTCACCTAAGATTTCAAGTATAGAACACAAAGAGACAACACACTCAATAGTTACGTAGCGTTCCTTCGGCTCCTTCCTTGTTGATGCACTGCATAGAATCACTAGTGTCGGAAACATCAACACAAGCTTCTCAACAAAGAATAAACAAAAAATAATGAAAAAAAAGCACTTGTCTCATATTTCATGGATCCACTATGCATCCTTTGCTTGTTTGTGCACCACCTGTCCAACATATATTGCAAATTTTGCATTGAATGCATGTCTAGGCACATGCAAATAATGCATACCTAGTTCATGGAGCCTTAGGCGAATGCTACATTTTGTGTATGTCTATTTTTTTTTTTCTATGGCTTGTTGGGAAGCTTGCAAGCTTTAAAGCTTTTCAATGTGCTTTTGGATGATTGTTCTTGCATAAAATTACAATGCTTGTGAATCGTTGGGCTACGTTTTTATCATACTTTATAACTTTATGAACACATGCAATGAATGCAAAACTAATTCATATGTTAAAAAGCTTATGAGTTTTTTTTGTACCAATGTTGCATGTTTGACTTGTGCCATTGAGAATTTGTGCACATAATAGTAGGCTTACACTGATGGTGTGTAGCAATCGGAATAGCTTGCCATATGTAGATAGCAAACAAGTATAAACGGAGATGATTTTCTATACTTCTAAGTAGTGCATACATTTCACATGCTGGCTCACTGCATAGATAATAAGAATGGCATCAATTTCATATGTAAACATGGAACAACAATTTTTTCACTTGAACTGGTTTCTTCATTTGTATTGGGTCTTTCATTTGTACTGGTTACAAAATTTGTATTCAATGTCTTTAACATTTTCAAAAAATTATCAGTTTTCTCTATTTTATTGCAAATTTTACCATATGTTTCTATCCTTGGTTTTCATGAATAGTGTATTGTGTGTTAGTTTTATGAGCCATACATGCCTATAATGCATTGACTATGTATTCTTGCTTCTACGACAATCACTGTGCAAAATTTATTTCATTGCTATTGTTTTTGTTTGCAAATTCTTTCACTTGCTTCTATGTTTTCTATTTATGAATAGCATACTATGTGTCATGCAGTATGCACATTTGTTTAATTTTCCCCTTTCATAGGCACCATTGCTTTTAACAGAACCCAGATACAAATATCTATTGCACTATCAATATTTCTCACTTTTGAACAACAAAGTAGAAGGTAAAATTCTTGTATCATTCTTCTATTTTCTTTCTGGACAATAAATTTTAAATCTTGCAATGTGTCTATAAGATAAAACTATTTTTTTCACAAACACAACCTACTTTTCTTATCAGAATAATGCATAACTACAAACATGTCATATACAATATGTATCCAATGTTTGACTATGACAACTAACTACACTATATAATTTTAAATATATTTCCTCTCGCACAATTTTCCATTTTCTGCAATAGCTTTAATATTTGTTCCCTTGTAAGAAAATCAGCACAAATGAAACACATACTAAATTTTTGAAAATAGTTGTAACTCATTGTAAAGTAGCATTATGTTCTCTGCTATTTTTTTTGCATTCTACTTGTCACAGGAGTTGTCTGTTACAATCGAAGTGTATGACAAAGATCTTTTCTGCTACAAATCAACTTGGGTCTTTAACAAGAGGTTGTAAGGTCAAGTTCGTGTACTATCCTATCACCTTGTTTACAATGAAATTTAATTCTTCCAATGTATTTCAGAATTATGTATTGGAAGAATTGTAAACAGTGAAGGAAAATACTTGTTCAAGAATCTGGCTTTCCATAGAGACAGATAAGCATAATGTATGGCATGTCATGTGATCCATAAAAATGAAACTAGTTTTTTCTTTCTACCAAGTTACTTTTAGGTAAAATAATATACTCATCTTAGTGATAGGAACCAGTCCCAATATCTACTAGACTACAATTGTTACTAAAATCAAAACTCTTTTACTTGGTCGACCACACACTTGTGTTCTGCAGAGAACTAGAATTCATTCATTCTAGGTTAATTGTTTCAATAGGCAATAGCATACAGACAAAGCCTATGAAATTTGAATTCTATCTCTAAATGATTCCAAAGATTTATTACAGTGGTCTATTTGGCTTATTTTCTTTCATGGAAACAACTTCCCATTCACTCAAAGCATTAACCACATGCAATAGTGGGGATCTAAGCACATATTTTTATGCTAGAAAATTACAGTTTATCTCTCTTTCCAAGGGTTTCGGTAGGTCGATTTTCATTTTTCTCTATGTAAAATAGGGAAACATTATATATTGTGGGTAGCATTATTTATTTTCATAAATTATCCCAAGCATTTTCCATTAGTCCTTGCAATACCAACTAAGGATCATAAGTACAGAAACAAGCCTCTCACTAGTAGTACCTATGACAAAATAACAAACATCAAATGGGTATGTACAGGATCATCATGGAAAAAACAAGCCCTTAAGTGGCAATAAAATTTAGAAAAATCAGAGTTAGGCAACTTGATGTAAAATTATGAATAAGTTATCTATATTATTTCAAAAATATGTAAGAATAGAATTTGTAGAAAATTGAATGTAGTTTCTAAACTACTAGGTTTATTATAAAAATTAAAATATTTATTTGGTGAAAATTTGAAATTTCAATGCAGTAGTACTTAAATTTCAAGGAAAAAATAAGAAGTAGGTGTCTGTCTAACCACCCTAACCACAATAAAATAATAATATTTTTTTATAATATTTTAGATATAAGTAGAGGATTTATGTCCCGATGTGATGCATATTTGTTTGTAATTTTTTTCAAGTAAATAATAAATTATTATTTTTTTATTACAACTTTTAAAAATATAAAAATACGTGTGTCTAACCACTTTAACTTGCTCAAAACTTCATGAAATTCAATTCTTTTTTTTTAATCCTATAGTATGCAAAGCATAGAATTTGACGCATGTTTTGGATCCAAAAAATGTGATACCGTTTGAAAGCTATAGATGTTTTTCAATTAGCCTATCAATCAAGATTTTAGTCATAATTCAAATATAAAATGAATAATAATTATTTATTAAATTCAAATTAAAGCATAATTTATATTGGTGGAAAGCTGAGAATCTCCTTTAAAAACCCTTTTCATTTCATCAATTTTCCGTAAAAAAAAAGTCGTCAACCACATGGGCTATCATATCACTTACATATCGCCACTTTTTGGCCCATCATGATCTTGCACATACCCAAATAATAGATGATTGCATTTATCAAGTGTCAAAAACACACAGCTAATCGATTTACCACCAATGCACATTTCCAATATAAAGAATGTGCATAGGTGCATGCAATAGCCAAAAATCCCATAAGCTTCTCACATGCGAAAACGCAACAAAGAGCTACAAAACCCACAATATTTCCAATAGACGATAATAAAATAGGAATAAGCACAAATAAAACTTAGCACTCTTGAAACAATTCATGAATTAGTTATGCACTTGTTGCATGTGAATATGTGGAATTTCCAAAAGTATATAATGTCGTATTCATCCAATTTACTTAAAACAAATTGAATAGTAGCCATAGTAGCATTTAATACAATAGCTATACATTGATACATATGCATGCCATATCCAATGCATATGACACAATTGTAAAGTTGACCTAATCCAACATGCATTGAACATATAGTTAACTCATGAAATTTTAGGTGACTGCTAGGTTGGGTTTCTGCTTGTTGTCCTTTAACACATGAAATCTTAGGGTCGCCTTTAGTTTTTTCTTATTCTTGTATATTTATTGTTTGTTGGAAAGTTTCTGAATACTTTCACCTTTTGCATTTTCATCATTCTATATTGTTGTGTCTCTATGATAGTTGACAACTAAAACTATTCCTTGTTATATTGCTATATTGCTATTGTTGTTAAATGCCAACTATAGGGAGAAGGAAAAAATATTTTAAACAATACAATCTCATTGGCCAGATGACTAATTCAAAATAAAATGCAATGATCGCAATAGTAAATTTTCTATTGAGCAAGAACCAATAAAAACACAAATGTTTACATTATACAATTCGATACATTGCCAAGGGTGTTGTATTATTTATTTTTGTAAAAGTAAACCAAAATATTAGGAACCCATTATACTCTTTACAAGTACTCACATATTGGATGAATGCCATGTTATCTAATCCATAAACATGTAACTATTTTTTGCCTGCAAGCACAATAGGGGAAAGAGGATTCCCCAATGAGCTTCTAGAGTTTTTCACCTAGAGGCTAACTTTGGAAGAATGGCTCTCTTTCGCACTAATGGATTCTTGGTGAGTTCATTCAAAGAGTTGGGGGAGTTAGGGGCTTAATGTGATGTGTGTGGAGTGCCCTAAAAGTAATGAACTAAAAATAGAAATGATTTATTAATGCTAAACTATTGAAATGTAAAGTGCTGGAAAACACATTGAGATATACAACTATATACAAAATAACCTAAGAAATATGTACAAACTATTACAGAAATAGATGAGATTGAAGAGGTGTGTACTTGGTACTTGTAGGAGTTGGAAATGATGTTGAATTTGATGTAGATGTTGAAAGGGACACTTGTGCCAAGTTGGGCGATCTTGTCCTTCTTTGCACAAATTCTGGAAAACTGGTCTGGAGCCCGTTTCAGCCAAAAGGGTATCCAGATCTACCAAGATTTCTAAAAAATAGCCTTAGTGGGACTAGGTCACTCAAATTGGTGACTTAGTCCTCTTCTAAATTTTTGTGAACCAAAAGATGGAATCTGGAGCCTTTTGTCTGTGTTTTCTATTCCTTTAGATGTCTGGGCCCGAAAGTGAATATTTTGGTATGTGGAGGTCTTCCAAGCTTCAACTAGGGTTTCTTCAACCTTAAAGAGCTTGGTCAACTTGTTGAATGATCTTCAAGCTTCCAATGCACCTAAATCTACAAACACGCACAAAGAGAAAGAAGGAAATGTTGGATGTTAGGGTATACAGGTTTGCCTTGGTCAAACCCCTTTGTAGATAATCAAATCAAATGATAAAATAAGACAAGAAAGCATGAAATATGAAGCAATGGACTTAGTTACCTTGTAATGATGAGAGATCTTGAGTTGTAGCAATGGAGGATTCAACCCATGAGTGTTTTAGCAATGATGTCTTGTTGACCTAGAATCTGAAACCCTAGCTTGATCGAGAAGAAGAAGGAGAGATGAGAGGTGAGAAAAATGTGTGTTGAGAAGAATGAGGGTCTCTTATAAGAAATTAGGGTTTTGAAGCTTATTTATACAATTTATGCCCTAATTTTCCCAAAATAACACCATATAGGTTGACATTAGGATTTTAGAGACAAGAATCTTGAAAGAAATTAAGTCAAATATATGTCATTTGGGACTAGGTCACCCAAGGTGCGACCTATTCCACCTGGGCAATTTTGAGTGGTTATCGGTAATTAATATGTGATTATTTATGTTTGTCGGGATTGTCTCATGAAAACTCACTAAGATGGGACTTGTATGTGTATTAAGGGGTCATTATAGCATAACAAGGGGTTAATTTGGTGATGACAAGCCTAGGAGAGTGTGAAAATATTTTACAACACTTTGACACAAGGCTTGGAAATGGGTGAAAAGAGGTTAAAAAGGGTCCAAAATCGATAGGCAAAGGTCCAAATGAGCGAAAAGTGTCAAAGTCTACACTTTTTGGTGACACAGCAACAACTATTGCCTTCCTTTCAAAACATGAAATATGAAGACTATGTCAATGACAAGTTCGCAGTTATGTTCGCACTACGAGACTTTGTTGTCAAAGGCTATTTTAAGCTCAACCAAAACAATGTCATTACAAAAGATATTTTCCTGACTGAATGAACATGATATGCTACAACAAGGTACAAAACAATACTAATACAAATTCTTGTTTCTGTCCTTGATTTAAAAAAAATGTTTAAAATTAGCTACAAGAATGGTTGCCATACTAATTATATCAATTGTACTGCAGATGAGGAACAAACACAACCACCTACAAAATTGCCAAATATTGCGCCAAGTTGCACATGCCTTTTATGTTATGCCTAAGTTCTTGGCTATTTAGCCTATATGACAATATTTAATGTTGCATGGATTAAAAATTTTAGCGTCTACCGGTTTAGAGTCAATATGTTTTCTCTTATATGTTACACAATGCTTAATTTTCTTCATTGTCGCTTCACATACCTTAAAATCTAGTAATATAATTTCAAAATATAAACGTAAGATTGCTTAATTTACTATTGCAATTTTTCCGTCTCAATTTCACATACTTCATTACCAAATCGACTTTGATTGCTTTCTATTACAACAAAAACTAAATCATTCATTTGTTAAACTAAATTAGGATGCATGAACTGTGGCTACATTGCTTCGATGGACATTATCCTAATAGCTAAACCTATAAAATTTGGCCCGCATGTCTCTTCACTGTATGGTGGACAATAATTTATTTTCTTATGTTATCGTTCAAATGAATTAAACTCTATTGTTACATGTGTTTTCTATGCAATACACTATATCCTACACAATACTTTACTTTCTAATGTTACTGTTTACATGGAGTAAACTCTACAGTTACATGTTTTTTCTATGCAACATGTTCATAATTGCATTTGCTAGGTTTTCTTTCCAACAGTTTAACTGAGCTTTGTTACCTATTATTAAATATTCTATTACCTTTATTACTTCTTTCCTATTAAATATTTGCCAAAATACATAGAGCTCTATCCTCCTAATTTACTTCAACAAAAATGAGTGACACACTTGCTCACATTTAATGCATTGGTTGTAGACTGATTAACAAGCATGCTATCTCCAATGTACATTATACAATTGAAACACTTAACTCCTTTGATCACAACAATCATTTACATTTTAGCAAAATACGATGCAGATAAAGTGCACAATTGCACAAAGGCTAGCATAATTTGCATCCAATTGTTAATTTTAGCATTTAGATTACAATGTTATTTTCACTCAGGCAATAGTAAATGCATACAGAACCAATGAATCCATAGTCAATTCATGAAATGTGAAGCGTGTACTAGGTTTTATTTGTTCTTATTCTTGTGTGTTTCTTGCTTCTTAAAAAACCTATATGTTTTTACCTTTACATTTCATTGTCGAATCTCTCTTATTCTGTGATGCCGTAGTATTGGACAATGACTAGTTTGTATGTTTACCATGCTTTGCTGCTAGTGGAAAACATTGGCAAAAAATGCTTACAAAAATTTATCATGTTCTTCTATTATTTCCTAATTTTTTAAGTTGTTTCCATGATTCAGGTTTATGCATAATGTGTTATAGCAATGGCATACTGTTTCTAATGGACTGTGCTCATTTGTTCAATTCTGCCATATTCCCTTACAATTCATCTGCTTATAGCCAAAATAGAAAAATATAAATAGATGATAAATTTAGAAAATAGCTATGATGCATCGTACAACAGTCAATGCATAGTTGATGCATTCGATACAATGTCAACAATAGCACAATTTTCATATTTTATAGGCCTAAAATTGCATTGCACAATTGTTATTCCTCCACAAAGTTTCTCAGCTACTAAATAGTTGTGTCCCACTTCCAATCTGCACCATTTCTAATACTTTCTTACCCAGCCAAATTTGTTTGTCTTCCAACAAGTGTACTATTGATTTTAATTTCAGTAAATAATAAAAATATCAGAGCATTATATACTTGACATTTATGAACATATTTTAATATTTGAAAAGCATTATTTGTCTATTTTTCTAGTCGTATAAACCAATCCCAATACGTTCTACTATATGAATACTGCACAACTTCTTTTGTATTCTTTTCTATGCTGCACACATTGTCAATGTGAATTGATTCCACCGATCATGACAATGGCTAATGTATTCCATGTGTCCCTTGATTGATGGATTACAGTCCTGCTATATTGTTGTGACACAATCCAATATTATTTTTGATCTTCTTTACTGTAAAAGCTTACAATGCATTGACTGTGAATCCATTGCTTCCACAAGCATTAGCCTTCTAGCATAGCTCTTGACAGTTTCATACTAATAGTTGTGCTCCGCACATGTCTTGCATATCCACTCTAAACATTTACTATGTTGAAAAATAAAATAGTCTAAATCAATTTAGTTTACAAATACAAAAAAAAACATGGCTAAAAAAGAACATAAGAATTATAGTGGTTAAAAGGATACCATACTACTCAAATCTAAACTCCTTTCTATTATTTATATTTTATATCTTGACTATTTTAAACAAAATAAAATACTTTTATATTTTAAATATCTTGATTTCCTCATGCTTCTGAATTATTGGTCTATTTCCTATATATCTATTTTTCATATCTTCAATAATAAATAATTCAAAACACTTTTAAAAAGTCTAAATGAATCTGGTTTTAAAATGTAGAATAAATAAATTATAATTTAAAATGCATTTATATTTTCAATATGTTCAATTTCCACTCAAAACATTATAATATTTACAAATAAATATTTCCAATATATAATTTTCTACAAAATTTTAAAGCAAAAGTAATTCAATGCGTAATCATAAAAAATAATTAAAAATATTCATTCATGCAAACTACATTTTCTACCTTTCCAAAAAATTGCTCAAGTTGTAACTTCTTTTCTTAAATAACTAGTAATAATTTATTTAGGTTCACAAAAAAATTAGTATTTTTAAAAACCTCTTTGCCCATTCCAACCACTTATTTACTAAAATATTTAGTGCTAGTAAATAATTTTAACAAGGAATTAAAATTTATCTAATTTATATTCAAAACAAAATTAACATTGATATTTAGCTATTCAATTTTCTTTTCTCCATTCAATACAAAACTCAAAAAAAGCATTTCACTAGGAGGCAGAAATATGATGCGTTGCATCACTTGTTATATATTAAAGCTTTTTTTAAAAAGCCGACCACACATTTGTTTATGCCAACCATATTTGGAAATCATTTATCTCTTTAAAAATTTATTCTCAAGGTGAAAAGGCCACCCACATAATAAAGAGCTGAAATATTTTTAGCCCAAGGTTTTATTTTTTTGCCCCTGGTTAGTCATCAAGTGTTTAAACAGGTAGTTTGTTTTAATTTGTCATAACTTTTTCATATGAAGGCGAAATTTTTGAAACGAAATATCGTCGGAAATCTGATAAGTTCAATTTTCCAGTGGTGAAGTTATTTTTAATAAATTTTGTAGTTTGGTACCAGTTGTTTTTTATTGAAGTTAGATCATGTATTTTGGCTCTCAAGCTCGTAACTTCTTGCCACGATCTTCGATTTTCATGATCCTTGTGGCATTGGAAAGGTATTGAGGATCTATATCCAACCATCCATGCAATTTTTCCAATGTTTGTCCTAGGTATTTTTTGATTTCATATTTTTCCCGGTGGGTCTACTGAAACATACTTGGATATTTTGGTAGTTGGGAAAGTGTTATTTTGATCATTGTACTTCATTTTAGTTGTATTGTATATGTTGATCTCATATTGTATCATTTGAGAAGTGTATTATCCTTGTAATCATGGGTTATTCAACTCATCCTTCTGTAATAGTTCTAATTAGGGATAATTATGAGTCATGGAAAAAGGGCATCATAACACATTGTAAGTGGCTAAATTGTTTTCCACATCTTTATGGGCTCATTCTCGAACCAGAAACAACATATAGGAAATCAGTTTGGGGTAATAAGAATGATCATATCATAGGATTGATTGGTTTTACTTTTAATTTAAGCATCTTCGGTAAGACCTATCATAAGGTCTTCTCTGACATGTCATGCCCACACACAGTTTGGACCAGAGTTTGGGAGATTTTTGGAGATCCACACAAGCCTCCATTCCTAGTTGATCCTGCTTCAGATTGCCTCATTCCACTTGATAATGTTGACAACATACCCTATGATGATGACACCTTAGAGGATATTGAATAAGATGCAGAACTTGAGCATCTTGATGATCTCGAGATTTTCTCCTACAACTCCAACTTGTCTAGTTGAGATCAGACAATAATATTCTATTGATGATCCATTGAGTACTTCCATCTATTCATTGCAATAGGTATCTGATAGTCTTCCTGATTAGGATTCTTATTTTTCAAACATTGCTTATTTTTTTGTGGAGTCTCACATTTCATATTTGGAGGAAAAATTTGAGGGTCTATCTCTCTTATTTGATGATAATCATGGATCCACTATTGTCACTTCTTGTTTTTCTTTGGAGTTTGTTCAAGATCAGTTTCCATTGGTTTCTGGTTTGTCACAGGTTTTTGTGATTGGGCATGTACCAGATTGGATTGTGGCATCATCTTCATCCAAGAACTTGGTAACACATGAGAAAATTTCAGAGACACAATCCTCACACATATGGATTCCTCTTCCTACAAAATCCTATCCAGAATTGGAAGCATTCCTACAATTGTACTTGGTGTATCTTCTTCCTTAGGGGAGAGACATTCTTTGTAGGCATTGGATTATGTTTTGTCTTAAGAAATTAACCATTTTTGTAGGTGACTATACATTGTGGGGGGATATCTTGTCTCTCTAATTCCCTCTTATGGGGGGGTCATTGATTATATACATGATGGATGTAGTCCTTGGGGGGTATCATTGAGTCCTCCATATATCATGTTTTTTTTTTCTCTTTTGGAGAGGAGTTTTGTCCCATTTGGTTTTCTCCTTTACTCCGCTTGTGAAAGATTGATTTCATTATTTACATTTATATTTGTAAATGGATACCTAACATGGCCTTGTAGCCAAAACCCATAGTCATAGTTTTTGCATAGTTTGCATAATAATATTCTCCCTAAGTTGCATTTAAGGGGGGGTGTTGGTGTGAATAAATGTCTTGTACCTAGATAATTCAATCACTAGGTAATTAGGGGACATATTAACATGTTAAGTTTACTTAGGATATAAGATTCTTTCTAGAAGTCTTAGTTGGATTTTCTAGAACTTATCTTATCTAGCTAGTATTGTTTGATTCCTAGGTAGTTAGTTTGTTAGTTGTCTCATGTAATAGGATTAACAAACTTTTCATGATCTTGTCTAATCCTATTTCTCTACCTTTCCTTTATAACTAAGGCATCTCATGTACATTTTCATTGAATCAATTCAAGTGCATTGAAGCATATTCAACCATTATTCAATCGTGCATTGTTCAAGCAAGTTTTCTTGCCATTCTCTCTCTTGTGGAAGTTGTTTTGGTCTAGCAACTATCCCTGGGGGTGTTGGGGAGTCACCATTTACTCCCACACTCTCGAGGGGGTAGCACGCCAGCACTCCTTCATCTGCTGGGGCACGATGGAGCATCAAGAAAAATTAGCAATTTTTAAATTTTCTCTGAGCAACATCAGTTCTTTGAAGCAATGCCACAAGTACCTCACTTCAAAGAGGAGAAACATGTAGATACTTGAAAATGTCCTAAGTATATCGCATGCCTTGATTTTGCTTACTAACACTATTTTCTATCATTATCGCCTAATTCTTTTGTTTAATTAAATAATATCCAATTATTTAGATAAATTCACTTTATTCTCCTATTAATTAAATAATTAAGGTTATTTGATTAATTCATAACAATTCATCATTTTCTCCCCTTTTGATTAAATAATGTCAAATTATTTAATTAAATGCCATGTGTCTACCTCCTACAATGGTTTTAACAACTAAGCCCTTGCGGCTATGATTCGGAGATTGGACATCTAATCTGAATAGCTATTTAAATCATTGTGAAGGTGCATTTAAATTGTCAACCCATGGAGGTAAAATTGAAATGGGTTAGCACTGTATGTGAACTAGGAATCCAAAGTAGCCATCTTCACCCTATAGCTAAGAAAGACACAATACTGGAAGTAAATTGCTTGGAAGGAAGTAAAATAAATGTTGAACATCAACCAATAACTAAGCTAAACTAAAATGTATGACAGGAATAAAAATCTAAGCAAACAAATAGGAAACTAATATGTCTGCTCTGGCTATAGGAATAGTCACATAATGGAATTCTAGTGGCTACAGGAACAGTCAGTACCAGATTCTTAACTAATTACTAAACAAAAAATACTAACTCAGCTAAAGGATGGAATACTTACCAAGTGGGCCCCCTTGAATAATTATTCCCTAAAACTAAAGTAAACTCAGATGCACAAACTTATAACTTCATTTCATTCATTGGAAAACTTGAGTACAATTAAGCAACATGATAGTATTACATCAAAACTAAGAGTGTGATTCCATCATAAATTAGCATTCTTCGACTAGCTAGCTAGCTTAGAAGGAATATCTTAGCCTTATTTAAACACCTAGCAAGGAAGTCAACTCCAATAGATGCAGAGGACACCACATTAGGGGAAACGTGAAAAAGAGAAGAGGTGGCTATGCATGCACAAAATCTATCAGGCATGTTTTCCTTAACGCGAGTCTAGCACAGCAGTAATTCCTAAGCTTGTTCAACAATAATTAAGACCACTACAAGGCAGATACAATTTCATTTTCATGAGGAATCTCCTATCGCAAAAGAGTCTTCCATCCATTAAATGACCATTTTGTTGACCGATGTGGCAGATGCCTAGCTGGCAGAATCTTCCTAAATTGTAGGCCTTAATTATCTGCATGACAATATTAGTATGCACAACAATTGCATATCCATAATCATCTTTAAAGAGACATTCATTAATCACATGTAAAATTAACACAGTCGGTTCATATATCATGTCAATATCATTTGAAATTTATAAAAATAAGTTCATGTCCAAAGTCTATGGTTTCAAGGAAATATTATGAAAAGATCAACTCCCAAGTATCAAAGTCTTATGAAAATTGTAGGAAATAGACAAAAACTCTATCAATAATTAATCCATGAACTAGACTCATCATTCTCCCAAACTAATGTCTTGTTGGTCCTCCAACAAAGGAAGAGTTGAGCTTTTGTTTGGTTAATGCTTTGAAATTGGCAACTGCAAGTTGTCCCACATTAGATTATGTTGTATCTAAATTGGGATCCCAATAGAACCCTTGTTGTCACTCCAGCCTACTCCATCTTTATCTTTCATCATCTATTTCATGCCTATAAAACCTGTAGTTTGGCACCGGCCACAATAGGACATGTGGTTGAAATATTAGTGGAAGCTAGAATTACCCTTTTGTTCTTCCAATCTATATATACCAATCAGCCCTCTTAAGTGTTGCAACATAGTTGTGCATGGAATGAGACTCAGCTTGCTTCAAATCATCAGATAGACTATTCCACCTCTAAGATAGGTATCCCATTATAAAGTCTCATATGGTTCTTGCCATCTCCTCATATTCTTTATACACTACCTCTCTCTTAGTTAGGATCTTACTGCCATAGCTTGGTCAGTATAAAATTTTGTGTCAATCCTTAAAAATATCTCTTGGATGCCTAGACTCAACCCTAATGGGTAGGGGAATGTTGGATTCAATTTTCCTATAAGCCATCTATTGCTTACCCCAACTAACTCCATTCTATATCCAGGACATGAATTCCCTTAATTGGACATCCCCAACATATAACAGTGGATTCCACTCATGGTCCTTGGTCATAGCATAATTATGTAAATAAAATTCACACAAAAAAAAATTCATGTCAGGGGGAGCAATCTGAAAAGCATTGAAAATTTTAGTAGGGGTCTCAATGGAGGGGTTCAAACCTAAAACAATTCTTGCTAGCTTAAAATAAAGATGCCTCTCCTTTAAATACAGGGCATAGACCCTCAGAGGAGCCCTGCATTCTAATATCTATGATACTAAATTTTTCATGCCATCCACCTTTTTCTTTAAAACAATAATTTCAACATTCTTGTCCTCAATCTCCTCATCTTTCTATTCAATTTCCTTCTTTAGCCTACATTTTTCTGCTTTCCATTCTTCTTCCCTTTGTAATTCTTTCCATAAATTCAAGATTACTGTGTTCATTGAAAAATCAAGGGTCCTATGTACTCCTACCATCATTTTACCTAGCACTTGTGCTTGTTCTTGGTAGAGTACCAACTACAGGGCTTCTTGTTCATGCTGCAGGATCACTTGTTGTAGGAGTTCCTTATTTTCCTCACACACCTAGTTTTCAACTTGTTTTGCAATATCCACAAGATCTTCTAGTGTTAAATTTTTTGCCTCCTCAAATACATCCTCTTCCTCAACATTTACATGTTCCATTGGAGATTATGCATCCTCCCATGGAATTATTCCAAGTTCAGGGCTTTCCTCCAAAGGCACATTGAAGGTTGGCCCAGCTGATCTTGATTTTCTGGGAGGGCGTTCATGTTTTTCCTTTGCTGCAAGAAGAACAGTGTCAACATTCCATTTCTTAGAGCTTGGAACTTCTTTTTCTACCATTTTCTTTTTAGCTTTTCCTTTCTTTATTTATGCCTTCTTCTTTTGTGCCCTAGTTTTCATTAGGGTGCCAAGAGGGACATCATCCTTAGAATCAAGAGAGGAACTCTCTTTATCGGAATGCTCTTCCTCATAAGAACTATCCTCAATAGTTTTTTTGGCTGCAGGAGGGTTTCCACTAGGGCTTGCATAAGAAGTTGAGGCACCAGGAGTGGACCCAACATTGCTCCTTCTCCTCCCAACCCTACGAGGTTGAGGCAAAACCCTAGGTAACAAATGCACTAGTCTAATTTGATCAATACTCAAAAATTCTTCCCAAGAAATATCAAACACATGATGCAAATAATTTTCAACTAATAATTTGATCAAACAATGGTGGGAAATGAAATTGTCCTTACCTTTCTAGGTCTCTACTACCATGATCGAAAGAAGGTGATATAGCACATTGGGCACATTCATTCTCCTTTCATGCCTCATGTGGTTCAAGATTTTAAAATGCACGGAATGTAAATTCGACTGGCGACCTTCAAAAGTAATATACTTCACAACATACACAATTGCTTGCCTCCATAGGTTGGACAGAGAAGTCCTCTTCGCACCTTGTTTTTCTATACTTAATGGAGGGTCATTAGGTTCTGCAAATTCGATCCTAGCCAACCTAGCATCTCTTGTATCAGGGTATTGTTCACTATCGGAAGTAAACCCTATAACTTCTATAATTATTTCCTTCATAGCTATGACTTCCAACCCTTTTATCATGGCCTTTCCTCCAGAAAATGTATAAGAGAATTCCAATGCAACATCTTCATCAAAACCATTCAGCTCTAAGAAATAATCTAGCCATCCACAGTTTCTAAACTCGGCCATTCAAGGTGCATCCTATAGTAATACATCGTGAGCTGTGGGATCATTTTGAATTAACCCACCTCCCAATGTCTACAATCAAATAGTCACTCTACAGTTTTTTTTTTTTTCCTATAGTTTTTGTCTGAAAACCAAACTTCTTCTTCCTACAATGCTACCAGATTTCCAATGCTGGTGTCATTTGAATTTTACCTTTTGGCTTAAGATTATGACAGGAGCAATTAAAGAAATAAAGGAGTAATAAATGCAGGCTATGATTAAGGGAAATGGTGGCGGTGGATTGTCATTTCACACATGCGAGCCATCATTTCACTCAGAATTCAAATTGGCTCAATAACTTAAATTTTGTTGACATGAACTAGTACGGACAAACATGCAAACATGGCACTGACATGTCCCCCCTAACCTAAATTTCCACATGTGTCCTCACATGTGAGATGGAATGTCAATTTGACAGGGGTAGGGAATAATTGCATGCTATGGTGAACATCTATATTAATTCGCAGCAATTAAATAAATGCACTAAAAGATAATTAATATATAGAAATTGATGCACATGTACTTGAATTCATGGAATATTTATTGCAAAGATCATGGAGAAAGAACTGGTCACTTTTCAAGAAATGAGTTGAGAAATAAATGAAAGTGGAGTGGAATGGAATGAAATGATGGCGGCAGAATGGAAGAGAGAGAAAGGTGGTATGGATGGGTGGATGGGTGAAGAAGTGGACCCCCTCAAAAGTGGAAGTCTTTATTATGAGAAGTTACATACCTTAGTTAGCCAGAAGAAGGGACACTAGGTCCACTTCCTTCAGTTGCGGGAAGCTCGGGTGTTGCCTGTTGAGTGAATTGTTGTAGGAACTCCTCCTTAGAAGTTGTCTTTTGATACAATCTCAGACGATGACCATTCACCAGAAGCTTAAACCCATTAAGGTAAATGGTAGTAAGCTAAACAACTCCATTGGAAAATACTCCATCCACCTCATATGGTTTGAGCCATCTTGTCTGCAATTTTCCTGCATTATCCTAATATCTTGATTCATAGAGCAATGCCCAATCTCCAAGCTGAAACTTCTTATCCTTAATGAATTTATCATGTCATTTTATTCTTTGACTCTGCACTACCTTTGTGTGATGCAAATTTTCCTTCCTCATCTCATCCAAAAAATTCAGTTGCAATACTCTATTTTTTTGTGCTTCAAAAATATTTGTCCCCAATTCTACTACAGTCCTAAGAGTCTTATGCTCAAATTCACGCTACAAGATTTGACCCCAATTTATGACGGTTGTTCATCGAAATCTCAATGATCTATTGTCAATCAACCAACTAATCATAGAAATCAACGATGTCGCTCACTTTTCATCTATATTTTGATGGACTATAAAATGTTGACCTCACGACGCAAGCTTGTCGAAACCACGATGCCCACTTCATCGATCGCGTGACGAACTATGGCCGGACCATGGGCGGCATACCTTCACTGAAGCATCAGAGCAGTGACATACATTCATTGGAACCGTGACACCCACTTCGTCGATCGTGCGATGAACAATGGTTGGACCACAGGCGGCATACCATTGTTGAAGCATCAGAGAAATGACATACATTCATCGAAACCGAGATGATAGTGTCATCAGTCTAGCGATGAAAAGTACCTGGAGCACGGGCGGCATGCCTTCGTTGAATCATCGAAGCAGTGACATACATTCATTGGAACATAGATGACAGGGTCTTTTGTCTAGCAACGAACAGTGCCTAGAGCAGGGGTGACATACCTTCACTGAAGCATCGAAGCAGCGACATACATTCATCAAAACCGAGATGACAATTTCATCGCTCTAGCGACGAACAGCACCTGAAACATAACATACTAGATCCTTATATGCATTTAATGTTCTACAATTAGATCATAGGTGTATTTAATTTAGCATAACATACTTTATTATAATGTTACATCTAAAAGAAACTAGAATAGTTTTAATTAGATCACATAGAACATGTTAAATCATGAAGACATTTATTAAATAGTCTTACAAAGATTATTTGATAAATCACATTATCATTTAACTTAAAACACATACGCATAAACAATCAACCAAATGTAAATGATCATATATATATATCACAAAGTTTTATAGTACATGTCATCAAATATATAATGCTAGTGTGGCCTGTGACTACCAGATCCCTCAGGATCTATTGATCGCATATGTCTAGAAATAGTCCATCAAGAGACGATGGTATGCAATCATGATCATGAACTAATAAGAGAATCCAATGCATACTAAATTCCCTCTACTCATCCAATATCCACAGTCTCCTATCTGATGACCTCTAGGCACTCTTTCTCTATGCAGTCTCTATCTGCCTATAGTCTAGCTACCTTTGCATGAAGTTTCTTGACCTCTGCTAGACCTTGAGATGACTTAATCTCCTTTTATGTAGCCTCAGATCAATCACTGCGCCTAGTATCACCCTTGTATGCTTCTCTCAATCTAACATAATGCTCAAACAACTCTAGGTGCCACTCCATGATGGGTGGGGGCACATAGTCTATATTGATAGCTTGATCAAAGACTAAAGGAGGCACTATCTATCTAGCTACCTATCATTAGAGATCTTGCAAATATCTCACAAACCTTGCAAGATAGAAATCATAAAGCTAATTAGTACTCATCATGATATATATATAAATTAAAAGCATAAGCATAACAAAAAATAAAATTTCATCACCTAGATTTTCGCCCGGTTGTGTAAAGACAATCCCATCCTGTGTAGGAGGCATGGAGGATGTGTTAACCTCTCCATGCTTGTAAGTGTCGGTGCATGTCACGCCTACCGACTATGATCTGGTAACACGAGTAGGAGTTGGATCTCTTCATTCGTGGGCAATTGGACCCTCATTTGTTGTGTCATTGTACTCACTCATCAACTTCTCCTCCTCCCCATCCTCCTTGTCCTCCTCCTCTCCCTCATAGTCTGGGTCTTAATTCTCATCGTAGTCCTCATCTACCTCATCTACAAATAGGTCTTCAGTCCTAAGCCTTGTATCCTCCTCCGCATTCCTCTGATCTGGAAGTGATCCTACAAAGACTATAGGATGATCCATGGGAAACACCAAAGCTAGTCGTTCTACTTCCCACCACTCCTTGTATGCATCTGTAGCACCAACATCATCAACATCATAGATTGGGAGCATGTTGAGATCTAAGTCCTCTCAATCACTGGATCTAACATCATCAACTATAAGTCATCTCGTATCTCTTGGCCTCTGATCACTCTGCACTGATCACCTATAAAAGGCTCATGATACTGGTGGTACCTATATCTACCTGAACTACTGCATAACACAATCGCAATATAACAATCTTACTACGTAATCATCGAGCTACCCAATAAAAATATTTCTATCTGCATCCTCCACAATTGTCGAGTCTCATCCAACCATTGTGGTATCAATTAGAATGGTCTCTACAAGATCTCCTCCTAATCTAGGTGGTTGAATCTGACTCTCTAGTATAAAATATCCCCATACTTCCACACCCATCTTAATGGATAACTGAATGCACATGGGTATCCGAGGGTGCATATGGAAGGGAACCCTATCGTCCTATCACATGTGATATGCTCTAAGAACCACACCTATAGGAGCATACAATGTATCATTCTATCAACCTCATAATACACAAATCACCCCAAATCATAATATAGATGTGCAAGAATGTTATGGCCCCATGCATAAAAAGTCTTGTGTTGCTCCATCCCCTTGATCATGTGGACTAGCCTGCCATTCAAGTGTGCTCCTTAGCCATCAAGGACTAGAACTAGTGCTACTATGAACATCATGATCCATATCAATAGTTGTGATCATGCATGGAGTAGCCACACTAACTCAATACATGGCCCTACAATCTCCTCTCAAATCAGTCCTCCAAGGCAATATCCTATATCTATCACATTTATGCATATGTGTAATCCCCTATGAAGTGCACAGTCTCACCTTGAATGGGAACTTGAAGGACATGATGTACATCCTTCAAGGTGATTGTCATCTCGTTAGTGGGTAGACGAAATGTACAAGTATCAGCATCCCATCTCTTTTCTAGTGCCATCAACATGACATCATGGTACCTCATGGGAGGCATGAGGTATGCCCAATAAATCCTAGTGGTCTATAAAATATGAGTATCTACCTCTGATAATGTTGAGACAAGGTCCCTTAGATGATAGAATAACCTACCATCGAGATGTTATCGCGAACAAGGTGGAATCTAACAAAAAGAAAAAGTCTCTCCTATAAGCATTCTAAAATCTTAAATCTATACATCAACAATCAAAAAGTGTGCTAAATTTTCTTTAGGATACTTTTCTAAGGTTCCTAGACACTTTATTTCCTATTTGGGATACTTCACGAAGAAACGGGACACTTCGCGAAAAAGTGGGACACTTTGCAAAAAAAGGGGACACTTTGCGAAAAAAAGGGATGTTTTGCAAAAATTTCTTCCAAGATCCTAAATGTAGCTAGAAATGCATAAAATATAAATTATATGCATAAAAACAAAGCTAAGATATAGAAAAATCAACTCACCTAATGTTGAAGGTCACCTCGCACCACCTCCTTATGTAGGCTATCAAGTCTTGGGGGCATGTACTCTCGAACGCTCAATATTTTCACTCAATCTCCAACAAAGTCAAACTACAAGAAGGTAAAAGACAAAATGATTACAAATTACTTCACCTTTTTCTCTTATATATGTTTAAATTAGTTCTTTATCATATTTGGGTTAAAATTTCTTTTTCATTCAAACTAGCATATCGTGGGCTAGCGAACTTCATTTTTGACACCGTGTGTTGCATTGGAGTCATGGTTACACTTTCATTCTCATCAAATGTCTATCACTATGTGGTATGGTACTTGGAAATGCCCTATGATCAAACTTATCTAATTTTATTTTGTTAGAATACTACCTTGATTCCACCTCCATAAAGCAAGTGGAATCAAGGGGGGCATACATCTACCCTCAAATTTGATTTCATGAAGTTAGATAAGAGGATTTTGGAACAACTAACAAATTGGTGTTGCAAGATGTGGTTCCTAGCATTTTTTTTTTACAGATAGCTATAGTGGGGGCTTCATTATCTCGCAATGTGAATGAATCCATATGAGTATCCTTTTATGAAATGAAGTTTATTGTTCTAATTCCTTTAGCTTGCATATGCACATAGAGTCGTATGGGCGCTAAAGTGGGGTTCGATGTAATGAAAAAAACTATACTCCCTTCTTGGAGATGGTATAATTTCTCACTTAATCTGGACCTATTTTAGTACCCTTTCATTTATGAACCTTTAAATCATCATTAATATGCCCCTAAAGACCCTTTATTTCATATCTCAAGGCCTATTTCAACTAAAATCCCAACAAAATCAATAAATACACTTAATTTTATTACAACCCATCATTGGCCCACCCCAAAAAACTAGGGTGGGAATCATATGCCACCTTGGACATATGAATCCCCCTAGGTGGGACCCATATGCCACAAGTGGCGTATGAGTCCCGTGTGGCCCATTTTTAAGGTTTGAGTGGGAAATTCAAGTTTTTAATTTAAAATTTTGGTTGATGTCAGCATTTTAGATCTAAATAATGGTAAATTAGATGAAGTTCCTATATAAACAAGGTTTCAAGTCATTATTTTCATCTAGAGAAGACCAATTTCAAGATCTAAGCATTCACAAGCACTCAAACATTCTTTCACAAGAGCATTCAAAAGAAAGAAGCAAGAAAATTTGAAGTCTTGGAGAAGAATTATAGTGTTTTTTTAGGTCTTCAATCTCACTTTCATTTAAGATCTAGCATTGTCAAGGATTGATTATGGTTGTCTATGGTGAGCCATGATGGATTCTAGGGTGGCGAGATGCAACTAGCCATCAAACCAAGCCTAATGACTTGTTTCGTAAGTGATTCCATCCTCCATTATCACTCTAATTTCAACCTAAAGGAAGGTACACACATAATTATGGATTATTAGGGTGATTAGAGATCTCCCTAAGTGAGTCATCATGTTGATACTTCATTCATACATCTCATTCTAGCACATTAGAATAGGGTTGCGGGTGGAACCACAATAGTGCTTTACAATTGAGAAGAGGAAGGAAAATGAGCTTTTTTAAAATTTCAATAGGAAAGGGGGTTCAGTCGAACTTGTATGTTCATTTGAACCCATCAAATCATTTGGTCGAACCATATGGTTCGCCCAAACCTGTGGTTTGGCCGAACCACAATAAAATGTCCACAAAAAATCATATTTTAATGGGTTTGGTCCAACCCCTGTTCGACCGAACCCCATTGAATTAGGGAATTTTAAAAGGCTATCACTGTCAAATGAATGGCTAGCAGTTTGAGCTCATGCATGGCGAACGTGAACAGTAGCGAACGTGAATGGCAGGGAATGACAAAAGCTTCCAACGAGGCCACCATCTCAACTTCAAATATCATCGACTTGGACGTCCATTATCAGGTTGGCATTGTTTCTCATTAATCACAATGATTTAAAATTGCATTTGTAAATGAAATTTTGTAAATCCCAATGGATTCCATGAGACCAAATTTTTCCTGTGTAAAATAAAGACAAATTGAATGAAAAGAAAATTCCAAACAAAATTTTCATTTAAAACTTGAAGGCACATTATGAGAACAAAATTTATTGTTTATAATGAATATATTACCCTATTTCAAGCTCTCATTTTGACTCACAACTATAAATTTCATTTGCTTGAAAGTTTCTAAAACCCTTTAAAAACAATACCCATTATTTAAAATTTGGATTTACAGCTACCAATTGCATTTGCTTGAAAGTTTCTAAAACCTTTCAAACACAATACCCATTATTTAAAATTTGGATTTACAGCTACCAATTGCATTTGCTTGAAAGTTTCTAAAGTGTTTTAAACAAACCCATTTTGTAAAATTTGGCTTTATAGCTGCCAATTGCATTTTTTTGAAAGTTTTTAATACTCATTTGGCTTTACAGCTGTCAATTGCATTTCCTTGAAATTTTCTAATATTTTTTCCCAATAGCAATGCATATATGCGTGATCTTATAAAAAAATTGTGACCACTTCAATTCTTCTTTTTCATAAGAACACATACCCCAATTGGGGCCTCAACCTTTGTACAAATATTGCCTTCTATTACTAATTCATTATATCCTTTCTTATATACTAGCATTAATCCAACAATGAGATCTTCCTACTATTATTTTTGTTCATCTTTAAACCAATTTTACTCAAACCTCTAATTAAAATTTAAAACTATTAGAATTATGAAGAAAATATTCAACATCTATAGCCCGAAGATTCCCCCAAAATGTATAATCAAAATTAATTTTTTTCCATCTTGAGGATATTTCCAACCTACAAGTATATATGAATTTTTTATTTCTCTCTATATCCATTAATAGATTGTGTTGAAGGCATTGTTTAAATTATCAACATGGATATATTATCTATGAATATTATTATAGACTTATTTTTCTTGTAAACTTGAATTCAAAACTATACTTGAATGCAACCCTAGAAAAATTAATAGGCTAGATTTATTGCTTCTATATTATTGGTTACATAACACTATTTTAATTATTCTTCAAGGATAATTTTTTATCTAAGTGATTGAAATGTTCAAATTGATTTTCAAATTGGTCACTCCATGAGTCTAACTAGAGAATAATTTTAAGAACAAAAAACTATTTTTGTTTAGTGAATCAATAAATTACATCACCTCTTAATTGGATGAATTGTTGTAATGAAGTGCAACAAACCATAGTTTTATATAAATGATGTCAAATTTTTTGTGGCATTTTTCCAAATAATTTTTGTGGTGTTTATATGCATACCTATTTTGCATACATTTAAGTAAAACTAGGCATAGTAAAAAATTATACCAAATTGATATTTCATTGATTTTGATGTCCATCTACATACATATTTTAGAACACCTATTTTTTATATGTTTAGAAGATGATAAGAAATAATGCTAGAGCTTGGAATAAAATAAGCCAAATCTTATTGCATGTTTAAAATTTCAATCAAGTTGACTTTCAAAAATGCTTGAAGTATGTAGGCTAACATTTCATTATGGGATTTTGTCAAATAGTGTACATACATATAATATATGATTTCCATGCACATATCCACTTACTATATCCACCTACTATATATTAGTGTGAGATGTAACACCGAAACTAGAGATTCTAAGTGGATTTTGTAGATTGATATGTGTTTCTCTAGGTTGAATTCAAATCTTGAATTAAAATATTAGTTGTAACTTAATGCCTCTGTATTTGAATGTCAATTAAGAATATAATTGTAATTTATTTCTTTGTTAAAAAATTGTGAATTATATAACACTCAAATCATATCCAAAATTCATAGAAATATATTCTAAGAATGAGGAGTCTCATATCACTAATGGTATTAGATTAAAGAATATGATAACATGACCACATAAAAAATATGCTCTTACTCTCAAGGATTAATTAGGCATTTAATAGGTTTCAACCTTTCAAAATAGTTGGAACTACCTGCATCTTCCTTGAACATCTCATGTACACTTATATAAATATTTGTTAACAAGGTTTCTACGAGGCTCTAAAAATAAAAGAGGGAAAAATGAAAATATTCCACTTTCTTACCCATAAATTTTACTAATCCTATCATACAATGGTAGAGGCTTTGTAATAATGTGTGTTTACATAAATCATTGTGAAACATATTCATAGAAAAAATTATTTAATTATTTAAATATCAATATTTAATATTTATGCGCATCCAAAAAAACACAAATTCATAACTAAATTTAATTCAAAAAGTGGTAATAAATATTCAAATTTTAAATCTATGAAAATATATAACCAAATGATAGGATTAAAGTGATGAAACAACATCTAAGATAAATCTATGTTAATCATAAAGAACATTTATAGTTTCCTTCTAGGATGAAATAAATAATCAAGTAGAAACATTTATATATACTTGTGAGGAAATCATCTATATGTTCCTTGAACCTCTTGTATTTAATTTCTTTATGAGACTTCAAGCCCTTCATGGATAAACTCTAGTAGTAGAAATACCTTCCTCAATGACTTTAAAGGTTAACCTTCTTACTTTTAACCAAAATTTTAATAACTTTCAATTTTGTGTAATTTATGGAGCACTATTATCATTTTAATTCAAAATAAAATAATGTAAGAAATTTATATAAATTTAAAAATTAAAAAATCCTAAAATAATAGTTTTTAATTAATTGAAAATGTTCATGGTTGGACCCCTCTAATTTTGTGGAACTATTTCTTAATAACTATTTAAATAGTTGAATTTTATATAAAATAGGCAAAGGAAGCCACATATGGCATTAAGACCTTCCTTGATGATCTTTACTAGGAAATTTTTAATTTCATTCATAGGGACCAAGGTATTTTAAACAAAATTTGTGTTTGAAAATCATCTAATGCCTAAAGACAAATCATGTCAAACTTAAAAGCCCTTAATTTTATAAATAACTTAAAATAATTTATAACATGGGTAAACACTAGATTCAATCGTATAATCTATCATATATACTTAAATTAATAAAATTGCATATCATGTCTATCATTCTAATGACTAGCTTCCAAATAAAAGCATCCTTCTAAATAAATTAAAGTGTTCAATTATGGTAAACATTTTAGGTCAATTTTACTTCTTGTAAAATAATATAATCAATTTAGACTCATAAGATCTTCTAAACATACAATCAATAGCTCTCTTGCTACTTGAGATTCTTTACCTTTTACATTTAAACTATTAAAATTCATAATTAACCATAGTAACACTTAATATAGTCTATTAATAAAAATATAAAGCCTTCATTTCCTTCTTCTTTTGGGAGACAAGTGGATCTACAACTAATTATGTGCATCATTCCATCTTTCATCAATGATTTGGAAGATCAAGAATTGATCATTGTGCATCATTATACAAAGTAGAGTCCATTATATAGATTGTGTAATTTGTATAGGAAACTTTTAAATTTTAAAAAATGTAAGAGTTGATCTATTTTACTATAATATCCTAGAAATTAATAAAAATAAGAGTAATAAAATAATTATTAAATATTATCTTTAAATGAGTAAATATAACCATATTTTCACATGGTGGATTTTATATTATCTATAAGATTTGAGATAATAGAAAAAATATGTACAAAGATTAAATCAAGTCATTTTCTCCTATTCTTTCATTATTTCTTTCTTTTTGCACTAGGGTTAAATCTTCATCTAGGTTTGTTGTGTACTTATAAGAAACCTTTGTTCCTTAGTATCATGTTCTTGTACATTGTATGGTCACTTTCATGATAAATATTATGTGCATGTATCCCTTCCTCCTATCAAAATTTCTTTATGGATATGAGGAAGTTTATTTCTAATTTTTTGGTTTTCTCCTTATCAAAATATTTCTTCAGTAATTTAGAAATCATGTTTACAAGCTTATCATTTCTCTCATTTTCTTCTCTTATTTGTGCCTTCAATAATGACTAAATTTATTTTACATGACCACCAATGTTAAGTAATGATGCTTTCCCTTTATTACTAGTTGTAGGAAATAAATCTTAGATGCAACCTTTATCAATATTTTATAAGTCTTTAATGGCACATTTTGTACTAGAGTGCACACTTATAAATTCAAATTTTAGAATTGTTTTAGATTATGTTTTCTATGCAATCTAGTAATTTGAATGTTTTGATTATTAAAAACTATGATAGATGTTGAACATATTTTTTTTTAATGGTATGAAAGTTATATTATTGATGAGTAGATGAATTATTAGAACTATTTTAGATTTCTAAATTCCCTATATCTAGAAATATTATTTACCAAGGTCTCATTGCTCCTTTAGGTGTACATACATATATAACATGGAAAATATAGATGTTCCACCTCCAGAATCTTTGTTTGCAAATACCACTAATGAGATTAAAAAATTGAGAGACTCATTAGCGTAGGGTGAAAACCTAGGGATATATTTTGAACCATGCATGCCAATATTACATAGTCTAGAAAAACTAAGAGATGAACTTGAGAGGACTAGTGCATTTTCTCCAAATAGAGTAGTTGTTATTCTTTCTCGCATGCGGGAAGAATTACATGATGAGGTTCCCGTAAAACAAATACAGGACAGTGTGACCAAATAAATGATAAAAACCAATTATTTTCCATTTTATCAAAATGCACGTAAGGTTAGGGGATACCAGGTCACTAGATGTGTCGATCGTGATATGGCCTCATTGATCTACCCACGATTTCTCATAGCACATGGTCAATACCCAAACAATGACTAGATTCCATTATATTTTGTTCAGCAGTTGTATGTTGAGGTCCATTTGGGCCTCAAAGTCAACTACCTAGACATTCCACCATATGTTGGTCAAGGGCATGGCAGGATTGTTGATAGGCCCACTTATCATTGGGAAGATAGACTAGCCCTAGTGTTTAGGGTATTGGTTGGCGAGAGGTCTCCTACTCTCACCCCAAATCTAGCCCCCATAGAAGATGAGGTTGTCGTTGCTTCCCAAGAGGAAGCAATTGACACTGTAGGTGACATTGCAGCTACCACCACTAGGATATCTATTGATCATGTAGGTTAGTATTTGATTTCTAGATGTCATCAATCCATGCCATTTTCAACATAGTGGACCACCATGGATCCTTTCACAACAATAGGTATCCCTACTCCCCCAGAGCTTGAGGCACTTACAGGAGATATGGCATGTAGGAATTTGCATTATTTGGCTAAGGTGCTCTTGGAGGCATATGCCTTCATTGCATCAGACTATGGGATCATTGTAGAGCATGTTAGAGATCATTTGGCACGTAGATTTTGTTCACTTCCAAGATCCCATCACTCTCAACCCAACACTAGTGCACATCATGATCCACCATCTGATCATTCGGCAGCTACATAGACTATGGATTTTACTGAGATGTTGATTGGTGTCGGTTCATTATCGTTGATTCCATCTCACCTACATAGTCCTCTTCACTCATCATTTATGGCATGACATGGGATAGATCAGATGGATGCAGATATTGGTTCATCGCTTGACCGTATAGTTGATATGGTGGAGGCAATCACTTCAAAGGACTCAGGTCATCTGATATTAGATGATGTGCATCTATGTGTGCATGTACATATTTCAATTATTTTTTAATTCTTTTTAAATTTTAGTTTTAACTAGATATTCATGTATTGATATATATGAATATATATTGTACGTAGACATACCTCATGTCACTCCTAGCCTTGTTCTAGATTGTGTACATTTGCATGACTCTGTGGATGAATCTGCTCCTAGTGGACATGTGAGTTTTAAATTTTTATATATGCACGTGTATATGTACATGCATATGTATGCAAAGATCTAGATACATATTTAAAAATATACAAGTACATTCTTAAAAATAACTTTCATAAAATTTATTTAATATAAATTATATGTATTTAACACATTTTGTACACCATTTTATTTGCAGGGCTCAGCACATCCATCAGAGCAGGACCGTTCTCATTCAGATGATCGATCGTCTAGGAGTCGACATTCATATTAGGCCCTGCATTAGATTTATGATCTTTACTACATGTATTTTCTTATATTATGATCTTTCTATTATTTGGCATTTGATTATCTCTAACTTACATTTTCTTATATGATGATCTTTAGTATTCGACATTTTCTTATATGATGATATTTAGTATTCCACATTTGATGATCTCTAACTTACATTTTCTTTTATGATATACATACATTTGGCACTTTGCTTATAACATGTTACATGTTTATGCATTGATCAATATTGATATGTTTACATGTTTATATTATATATGTATACATTTTCTTATATTCAATATACATGCATTTTCTTATTTGATGATATTTTATAAATGCTCGTGTATTTACAAGCCTATAATTTATTAATTTGGACATGTTCTTCTAGTTTTAAAATTTGATAAAAATGATGAAATTAAAATCTTGATAGAAAGTAAGAACAAATAAAGTGCATCACTTTGTAGTACACAAAACTCCTATTTTTAAAAAATGACTTAACATGAACCATTGAGGAGTTGAGAATAAAATATAATTATAAAGAATCTAGGTAGGAACATTCCTTTTATAATTAAATATACCATCCTTCAAACACTTTCCCTCTAAGTTATAAAATTTTATGTTAAATTATTTCATAAATAATCTCTTAATCTACACCATTATTAAATTATAGGATAATTGTATTCTTTGAAACATTAAGAAAATTCAATTCAAATTATACCTCTATTATCTTATTGACAAGCAACAAAATTCTAAAATTACTAGATATGTTGCATATCTATACATTAAATAACAACAAACTCCAGAATGAAATAACTTGTTTGATTACCACTTTATTCATTTAAACTAGGATCTAGTTATTCCATACACTAGAATAATTTTTTTCTCATATGCATATAAATACAAGCTTATTTTTCATATTTTCATATCAAATTGCAAGATTAATTCACATTTATATCACTTGGAGTGCAGATTTTGGAGAAGAGGTTTTTGCACATTTATCAAGGAGGCAAATATTGGAGGATAATTTAACTAAGTTGGTAGAGGATTTATTTTGAGTCATCTTTAATTTGAAGAAGAAAATGGGACAACAAAGAAAAAGAAAAAATGTGTCTCAATGAAAATTGTCAAAAGAAGAAGAACAAAAGAGGCGTGAACGAAAGTTGGAAAATTATCATAGAAAGAAACAAGGTACATGCTTGTTTCTTCTTTCTCTTTGTCTCTTAAGTGTGTGTTTATGACTTTTATTAACACCTCAATTTTTTTTGCTTATAAATATATTTCCAATTATGAAAACCATGTTAGATTTAACTTGGAAACTTTAATACTAGATATTGGATCAAATGAATCTGCTGAAGAACATGTGGACCTTGAAGATAGGGAGGAGGCCCAAGTTCAATGCATGTTGGAGAGCGGTCAGAATCACTTCCTTCTACTGGTATGCATGAGCATATAAAACTAGCTAAAAAGGTGATGAAACAAATTTCTTATAGAAATTTAGATCATTTACTTGAAATGGATATGGAGAAACTGAAATATTATGTCAACCAGCCTTATAATAAGAGAAAGAGTTCAATGACTAAATCTGTAAATGAAATAATCACTAATCATTTCAATCATCTTCATACACTTGAAAAAACCCAATTGTTATCATGTTTACTTCTTCATAATGAGCTGAAAAAGTCATTACAATTGTTGGGTGTACGGCATCAAATAAGAAGAAACACATGGGATTACAAAAGGATATTGCTCAAAATGTTAAAAAGGGCTTAGATTCCATTATGAAAGGATCTTGATCAGTGGATAAGGCCACTACAAGAAGGGTGATGTTGACATCTGTTGTACATCAAGATATAGCAAGAAAAAGAAAAATGTCTGCACTTTCGACTGAAATTGGTTATAGTTGAACCACATTAATAAAATATGAGAAAAAGAGAAAGTTTTTGGATGAGAGTTTAGAAGGAAATTGGGCAATTATCTGTAGAGCTCCCCATTCTGACAGGATTGAAGATGTTGTTAGGAACTTGATCTCAAGTTTTTGGAATGATCATACTCGTCCATCATCAAATACTAGAGATGTTATGAGACACAGGATTGGGCCTGGTATTTATGAGAATCATATCAAACATTGGCTAGACACAACACAATTTGAGATGTATATGAACTTTTTTAATACATATCCTCATATAAATATTGGGCAAACAATGTTTGAAAGGTTAAATCCATATTATGTGAAGATAAACAAGTTTTTTGAAACTTGTTGTTGTCGTTATCATATTGAATTTGATCTCTACTATCAGGTGTTTCAAAAGATGAGAGAAGAAAGTTGTGGTTTTCAAAATGAACCTCCTAAATAGACAAGTTTTTTCATAAAGGTTGTATTATGTGATCATAAAAATGGACCTCAAATAAAATGCATAAAAGGAATTTGTGAGACATGTGGAAATTTGGCTAAATTTCCTTCAAGAAATGAGGATACTGACCTAACAAAGACAATAAATTGCAAGAGGTAAGTATTGTTTTTAGAGAGTTTATTTGTTTCAATTTGATTAGATTGTTATTTTAATTCTCTAATGTAATGTTTCATTGATTACATGTGGTTTATTGCTTATTCACATATTTTACTCACACAAGTACAAGTATGTAAAGTTGCAAACAAATTTTGGGAAAGAATCCACAAGGTTGAACTATGTAGAAGAGGAGATTCCTATTGGAAAATTTATGGAATATTTTCAAAAATTGATACAACCATACATACAACATTCGTTTTTTGCTAAGTGGCAAGCACAATAATTCAAAACATTGAGAGATACTTTCCCACTTGGAACAGTTCTATCAGTAGTCGACTTTGCAGAAAATTACTCCTTTGTACATCAAAAGGAGATTCGATCAGAGTATTACTTTTTAAAGTAGATCACTATTATGGTTCATGTGTGTTATCGACATGCACAATCACAATTGGATGGTGTTGAGAGTACAAATGAAGAATGAGACATTAAGAAAGAATATCACTTTTATATTAGTGATGATAAAGAGCATGGCACGCTTTTTGTCCAGCATATCCTTACAATTTATTTTGAGAATTTGAGAAGCAAGGGTGTAAAATTTGAAAATAATTTTGTATGGTCATATGGATGTGCAACACAATTCAAATCTTCACAACAATTCTATGCACTTTGTAGATATCATAAAATCTACAAAATAACACATGTTTGGAGTTTTTTTTAGAGTGGGCATGGAAAGGGTGAACATGATGGGGCAGGAGCTTGCATCAAACAAGCTTTAAGAAAGCATCAAATGAGTTATCCATAAGATCGTATAGACAATGCACATGATGTTTTTGAATGGTGCAAGAAACACTTTTCATCAAATTTGGTCAGCACATCTTCGAGAACAAACCGACACATTCCACATAGAGTGTTTTGGGAGATATCGGGTATATATAAATTACATTTTCAAAAAATTGAATTTTTTTAAATTTAAAATTTATATATATACATGTTTGTTCACATAATTTTTTTGTTGTACATGTATCTAGGTGTGGATAGAAGATCGATGCATGGATGCAAGAGGGTAGAAAAAACAAGATCTTTGCATTGTGTTAGGATTTTAGATAGTTTCCATGGATGGATATTACACACAAGGGATTACTCTTGCTTTTGCACTGAGTGCATTGCAGGAAACTTTGATCATGCATGCAACAACCAAGAACTTGAATATGTTGGTAAATGGGATACAGTGCCACTAGTTGTTTTAGAAACATATGATGAAAATGAGGAAGAAATATTTGAAGACATTCCTTTGATTTCAATTGATTATGACCATATTTCAGGATTGGTTAGAAAAGGTACATGTGTAAGTTTTCAATAATTTAAATATTATATATATATATATATATATATATATATATATATATATATATATATATATATATATATCTAGTTATTGATCTTTAGAGACATTTCTTATTTTTTTAGAATTTTTTTGTGTGAATTTGGTGTACAGGAGATTTTTTTGCAGTCATAGCAGAGCCTAGAAACATCAAAGGTGTTAGCTATTATTTATTGTGTTGCATAGAAGAGAGGAATAAGCTAACACAACCCGAATTAAGTGATGGAATTTCATTTTCCACAAGTGAGTTTGAATTTAAAATTATATATACATTGTGTTCACATGTGCACATTACATTATAAACATTTAAATATATATTGTACAAACCTTGAGCACAGAAATGTTGTACATGTTCATATGTCTTACCTTAGGTTCATGTTTACCATGTAGGTTATGTTGTAGTGCAAGGGACATATCTAAAACAATTCAAAGTTTTTCAGCATGGGATTCATTTTGTTGACTATCAACCTGATAACAAGGTATATCAATATAGTCACTTAATAATTGCTACTGCCCTACATCTTCATGCAGTTCCACATCCACGTGGCCAAAGAAAATGGAGACTAGATAGTGATGATCATCAAAAAAAATTACATTTTATTGAAGAGTGAGCTGAACCAAAATATTTGGATTAGATTATATCCATGATTTTCAAGTTCACTTGTAACCCTATACATGTTCAAGTGATAACTTATAGTAACTTGTACATAGTTGTAAATCATTTTGTTTAAATTACAATTATATGTACATATTTGTTCCATGGAAAATTCTTAAGTTCAAGAATCTTTGATAGCATCATCTCTCACTTTTTTTTCTTGCATGTAAACCCATATATATGCTTTCAATAATTATTTGAAACCTAGTGAAGTTTTTTAAAATCATTTTGTCTAAATTACAATTATATACAACTTATATTTGTTTCATTGAATTCTTAAGTTCAAGAATCTTATATACAACTTATATTTATTCCATCGAATTTTTCCATGGGAAATTATATAAATTTTAAAATTAAGTATTATCTAATTATAAAATTATTGTACACATATTTAAAATATGAATCAATGCAAATAAAAAAAAAAAATTTCCATCAATTTAATTCACAAAAAATACCGCAAATGGAAATAGAAAGTTCCCCTCTACCCTCTACCCTTAAGCCTTAAACCCTTAAACCCTCTCTCTCTCTCACTCACTAATTCTATCTCAAGCTCCCCTCTACCCTTAACCCTTAAAACCTAAACCCTTCTACCCTTTACCTCTCTCCCACTCCCCCCTCTCTCTCTCAAGTCTCTCCCTCCTACCCCCTCTCCTCTCTCCCATCCACCCTTAACCCTTAAACCCTAAACCCTAAACCCTTGTACCCCCTACCCTTTATCTCTCTCCCTCTCAAGTCTCTCCCTCCCCTCTCCCTCCCTCCCCCAGCCACTCCTCTCTCTCTCTCTCCCTCCTACCCCCTCTCTCTCTCTCCCTTAACCCTAAACCCTAAACCTGCTTGTACCCTTTCCCTCCCCCCTCTCTCTCTCAAGTCTCTCCCTCCTACCCCTTCTCCCTCTCTCCCCTTTACCCTTAACCCTTAAACCCTAAACCCTTGTACCCTTTCCCGCTTCTACAATAACAACGAGTCCTTCACAGTTGGTTCATATGGGATTTTTCATGGATTCTTTAATTTCCATGTTCTCCAAGTGAAGCTTCTCATTATCCTGCCTAAGGAGAGTGTTTTCATGACACTCATGTTGAGCCTGAAAATCCATTATTACAAAAATTTAAGGAATAAAGAATGAAACCCTAAAGTTCATCAATTTTGCAACATTACTACAATTTTTTGATCATTTTCTTAATCCCCACATACTTTCATTTGGGTTCATCGATTCTATAACTAGAACTTAATCTGGTGTGGTGCAAGCCCCAATTGCTTACTCAAAAGCTACCTTTTCTTCTCATCTGGGTGAGGGTACTCTTTGAAAAGCCTATAGAAAACCCAAAATAGCAATAAAGTCAAAAATAACAATTCTCAACGAATGACAAGTATTGAATTGTTTAGTGAAAAAGGGCATATGCTTCTATCTCCTAAATTTTTTGAGGAGTATGCATGTGATAGTGCTCATTTTTGGGATGGTTATCTTCCTACTCATCGCCAGATCCATTCCCTTCCATGTTGTCACTACCAAACCTGCTCTCATACAGTTCTTCATCTCTCTGTATATCCCAAGTTGAGACTCTCCATCGCTGCTACCAAACATGTCTCCTTTTCCTTCCAAGATACTTGTCTATCTAACAATGCCCATCATAAATATATACTTACTTAAATATCTATAAACAAACAAAATTCCCCTAAGCAAATCAAATTAATACACATTTCCACATCAATACCCATGTTTATATGATTTCTGGTTGAAGAGAACACCTACCAGTGTCAAGGAGAGCTTGGGTGCGGAGCTGTAGATGTTCATGTTCATATTAGACCTTGGTTGAGGGGCAACAAAACAAGGATGTGTCATTCCAATATTGTTAGATGAGATCTTAGAGAAAAACCTTTTATTTGAATCATTCCTACCCTCAAGTAAACTACCCAATCCAAAACTCATCCCAAAATGTTTTTTAGCTATTTCTAATATATACTTTTTAATTATATAATTTTTATATTATATACTTTTAATATTATAATAATAACAATTATATATTATAATAACAATATATAACTAATAATAATTATATATTATTATTATAATATATTGTAATAATACTTGTATATTATATATTATAATATAAAAAGGATATAATTTAGATTTATATTAATATTATATATTATAAAATAAAACTATAAAAAAATGGGAGGAAAAAAAAACAAACAGTAAAATAGATTCATGTCAGGGGGTTCGACCAAACCCCCATGAAATACATTTTTAAATTATATTTGGAAGTGGTTCAGTTGAACCATAGTTCGGTTGAACCCATGTTCGACTGAACATATTTTTTGGGTTCAACCGAACATGGGTTCGACCAAACCACACTTTTTTCACTTCCACCCTACGAGGCACCAAAATTATCTAGAAATTTGCACTTCAAAGCTCGATTTGAGAATGAAAATGGAGGAGACTTCAAAAACCCAACTAGTATCAGGTAGCCCTCAGAACGAGTTATCCAACGAATATAATTTTAATATGTTTTGGTTTTATTATCTATTTATTTTTTAAGTTTTATTAAATATAGGTTTTTCATCAAAAATGAAGCTTTATGTTCTGCACATGTGGAAAAATAGAAGATTATCAAAAAAAAGTTAAAAAATATGAGTGCACCAGATTTTGGATTCCTTGATCCAACCAAAAAAAAATTCATACATACAATAAAAGCTACGCGTTATACGGTCGCGCTATGTCTGAATTGTAATTAGTTTGACTTTGAAACTTGATTAAAGAAAAAATATTCAATAAAAAACTATCTAACCAAGTGGAAGCACTAGATATCAGAGTTACAAATCTAAATTCGAAAGAATTAGAATTTTATCCTTCAAGGAAAAAAAGTTATGCATTATACGATGTGCATCACTTTTTCAAAATGTTGTTTTCTGAAAAAACCAATTTATGTGGGAGATGGAAAAATAAGTGCAATCTAATTCCAAAAAAAATTGAAAAAAACATATTTAGAATCTACACACAAAATGTGGCGAGACTCTATTTTCCATCATCTTCAAATTCCTCACGGTTTAGCCGGTATAGGTGCCCGAATGTGAAGATTTAGTTAAAAATAATAATTTCAGTGTCCAGTTTGGCCAAAACTTGTAAACCACTATTGTGGGATCACCCTTGCATTACATTTTAGATTTCCTAATCTTAGATACACTTAAGGTTAGGTTTTATATTCACATTTACTTTCAAGATCCATTGTTTCTATCAAGGTTTAATTATTGAACTAGGGGTTTGACCAAGGCAAACTCCCCATAAGAAAATCAACACTATATTCTATTTTGTAGGTCTTTTTATAGGTTCAGATCCAAAAATCAGGTTGGGAAGGAAGAACAAGGATAGAAGAGAAGATTCAAACTTTGACTTTCAAAAAATTTAAGATGGGATTGATACACCACTTCTAGTGTATGAGTCCTAGTACAGTGATTTTTCTAGATTTCTGAAGATCCAAACTTTTCATCACCAAATTCTTGTTTTAGCCTAGAAACCCTAATCAGGGACTAATACACCCAATCTGGATTATGAGTCATAGTGTGCATTAAGATCAACATTGTCAATATTTTTAAGTTGGTTCTGAGCGTGTTCAAGTTTCCAAGTGCACTACTATGCCTTTCCAGTCTCTTGTTCTATTTTACATTCATTTATAAGTCATTTATTTAAGTTTTACACATTATTAAGCTTCATCATTAGGTTTTGCATGTTATTTTTCTTTCCAAGCCCTATCTTGGTGGTGAACCCCTTTTTAGCCTTTTATCATACGCTAGAGCACCCTATTGGAAGATCTCTTTCCACCTTTCTATATTCGGATTGAGATCTCTAAGGGACCCTTGAGTGAAACTTGAGGGAAATAGGTCTAGGTCCTAAACCCTAGTGTTCCATCTCCTAAAAGGTGGGGCTACCTATTTTTTTCATTTCACTTGGTAACCTCTAGAGGTATAAAAGTTGCACATTCAGTTAGACAGATGTTGTCTAACCTCATCAACCTAATTACACTTAAGTATAGTAAATAGATAAATTATTCACTCTAACATAATAGACATATCTCTAGTAATCTTATACATTGTAATTCATATTTATTTATGAATGCTAATATTTCAACACACGTATTAAAATTAGCATGATACCATATCATATGAGAGATTATGTCTAACACATAGTATAAGTATTATTCTTGTGTGGATTTGTATCAGTAGTCATTTTTTTCTCTAGGTGATTAGTATTTTATTCAAAATTGAATATATATAGTTCCTTATAGTTCATTGATAGGTTCAAGAAATTTACAAGTTGGTTATTTTTTTATTTAAGGAGAATTCATATTAATGAGTATAAACTATATTTTATCTTTTTTTCATGTACATACCTAATATAAGGTGATATAGGTTTGTCAAGGAATATGGTTAGTCTAGGGATGAGTCATAATTCAATATTATTTTAAAATTTTCTTGAGTAAAGGTCTCAAAGAAATATACTCCCAAGTTTACAAAATCCTAAAGAAGAAAAAAAGAATTATCCCTCTTAATAATTTTCCCAATTAGTTATAATAGATTTCCACAATCCATGAAGATTATTGCAAGAGTTTCTGGATTAGATTGTGTCAAAAAATATTGCATTAATCTAATCTAGAAAATCTTACAATAATTTTCCTAGTTTTATTCTTTATTTAATTATGATATTTTCCTTTCTAACATGGTGAAAATAACCCTTTCCTTAACATTAAATGTCTCATCTACAATAATTGATTTATATTCATTGAGAGTGAACATGCTTCAAGATTTTAAATGAGTAACTCCCTTTAATTTTTTACAAGGAACATAGCTCTAAATATAAATTTTATATTTAATTGCCTCCACCTAGTACTATAGTACAAGATATCTCAAGTAAATCATACAATTAGCTATTTCCTTCAAAAAATTGCTCTTCCACTATACTGTACCATTTATTAAGAACTATATGGAATTGTATATTATAAGAAAATCATATCTAAAGTCTAAATATACTCAAAATTATGGTTAACATACTCATCATCATTATTACTTCATACAATACTGGTATATTTTTGTTTTGTCCCCATGAGTGATTTAAAACTCTAAAAATGTTCAAAGTATTCAAAAAATTGTCAAGTAAAGTAAAACCATGTATATCTAGAAAATTCATTAATGATGGTCAATATGTATATTGTCCTATTCAATAAAGGATACAAAAATAAACTAGACAAATAACTTAGAATCAACTCTAGAACCTAAGTAGCCCTCCATATTTTTCTCATGTCAAACTTCTCTTTTAATATTTTACCTAGGATGCAGTGTTGTAAAACACTAATAGAAAAGTGAATAGAATTTAATCCTATAAACATGCCATAATTTAGAGTAGTTGGTACAAGTAGTGGTAGTTCCAACTCCTAAAATTCTCATGCCACAACTTTCACACCTCACCACAATGAGTTACATATATGGACAAAGGAGAATCAAGAATAAAGTGAGAAAACAATTATATCCAAGATTGGTGATCTACTCCCCCAAGTATCATTGTATAACTATTTCAAATATTTTAAATAATCACTATATAGGAGTAATATCAACCTATTATTGCAAAAAAAATTATAACCCATTCAAAACTTGGTTTCATTAAATTTTTTAATTCATTAACTTCTATAGTCCTGGCCATTTTTTGTCGATATAATTAGTTATAAGAACTAATGTAACCAATGTGAAATGGATGCAACCTCAATAAAGGAATCATAAAAAATAAATTTACTACTAACATAGCAATTCAATGTTTTCTTAAGCATTGAAATGAAATATGACAATGAGCATGGGCAATATGGAAACTAGATAAATTAGCATACAAATAAAAGTATTAAGTATAACTAAAGAAGTCTATAGAAAACTATAAAAGTTTTTTAATGAAACATAAATCTACAACTACCAAATTTGATTAAAAGATTCATCAATATTTCATACAATTCCATGATATATATTGATAGCCTAGCAATTTAGATGTGTGCAAACCCCTATATTGGGAAACCATAATGTTTCTAGCACATTCCCAATATAGGATCTAGAGCTATATGTGATATGGTATCCTAATCTCTACAATGTTTAAACACATTTTGGTTTGCATACTCAACTACAACATGACATATTAGCATAAAAGGTTGCACAAATAGCATCTAGGAACTCAATAATAGAGAGATATATAATACAATAATGTCTCATAAAGCATGATAGGTGCAAAGTATATCTTACACTATGCAACTTCTAAACTAGTGTAGAATTTTTTTACTTGAAGCGAACACAACATACCAAGGTAGTTCACATGTTAAAACAAGTGTGAGCATGTAAACAAGAAGACAAGTTAAATAAAAGGGAAATCATCACTATATATATGTAGAACCAACTCAAATGCATAGGTTCAAAATAACATGAGACATTAAATTAATATAATGACTTGTAAATAAAATTATATATAACAAAATAAAAGCTACAATATTTTCATGCATTGCACAACCAAATTTGAATAGTATTGTAGAGAATATAGAGGCCACATAAATATTTAATATTCTATTGAAAAAATCATTCGTGGAACCAACAATAAATACAATTTACGATATAAATAGAAACACATTTGTTAAAAATCTAAAAATAGATAATACAAAAATGTACATTTTTATTAATATGAAACAAGATAATTTTTAAACTATCAAATAGAGAATGTACATGTAACTAGAAGGAAATTTATTTACATATTGATCATTCAAATCTAATGTAAGAGCCAATAAACCCAACCAAGATTAAAATAGTATGTGGAAAAATATTATTGCACAACTCGTGTGAGGCATGGTTTTCCAAAATAAAGATAGACATGCTAAGTTTATAAATGGGCATAAGAGGATACAAATATTTTTTGGTGATTCTATGCAATGTGACACAAGCCATGTCAATCTTAACACAATCAAGAAAATATGGATTTTCCTTGTTTTAGATAGTTACAAAAATTGTATTAGAAAACTAAAAGTGTATTGCTACTTATAGGAGATTAAATTTTCATGTAGGATCATTTAAAGGGACCAAGGTATAGGATTTCACAAGAAATTTAATATTTTTCATAATATGACTAGAACCAAGAAACATAAGTTGTGTGGAATTATAGAAGTACAAAAAAATAGAAAAATATGGCATGGAGATTATGAAATGTGTAAAAAATAAGAATACATAAAGCTCTATAGAAGCCATGTAAAGAAGAAACTAATTGTTAGTATAGATAGAGTTGTTATTATACCTAGCTAGCTAATCCCCTTTCTAGGATTGACCTATTCACATATAGATTAAGTTTACTTAGGTTTTATTTTACTTTTGTATCATTGCATATGGTTGAGACATGTGTCCTCATGACTTGAGACACCTATTGTAACTTGCTCACATACTTGTCAAGTGAACTCACAAGTTTCCCATCTTTGGAGGGTTAGGTAGAGTCTCACTTCTACCTTCTCACCTCGTCATCCTTTCCTATATATGCAAGGCTTGATCATTATATTATACACTCTTCATATTATATTGATAAAGATATTATTGTGCCTTTTTTCTTCACTTGTAGAAGTTTGTTTCATGCTCTTGATCTTTGCATTCTCCAACATGGTATCGAAGCTATTAGAGCACATTCCTTCCTACATAAAGGTGACTCCCACACATAGCCCTATCAATGGAGTGTCATAGATCCAAATGAACAATACCATTGTGTCCAAAAGGCTCGAGAAATGAAAAATACCTAAATCATTTTGTCAATTTCAATAATTTTAAAGTTTTAGAATTTTTGGGAATTGCAACATGTGGCTTTATCATGATGTCATGATAGCTTGGTTACATTTCATTGGTTACACATTTTAATGGGAAGTTTTAACAGTGATAATTTGGTAGTGTAAGATTGTTTCTTGATGTTTTGATGGTGGTTTTATCTTCTTAGCTTGGAGATCTTGGTTCTACTTGGTGTTCTTTGCATTTTAGTTGTGTGTCTGGACCTCGATGATCTTCATTTAGGATATGGTTTTCACGATTCCATGTGTATCTCGATATCATAGTTCAATGGGAATTTTTGGTAGTGACGTGATTCATCATTGGTGATGGATGATCTTCTTTAGTGTTTTTGTATGTCTTGGAGGATATCTTAGATCCTATTGCTATAAAAGAGTTATTTCACATTTACATGTTCACTGTTAGGACATGGTTATCTTCATGTGACTAGAGCTATTGATTCTTGGTTTATATTATGTTTGATATTGTTTCATGGTTTACTCTTGATGCTAGCTTAGAGGATTTGCACAATACAAGTTTTGTCGAGACCAAGATGTATGCATTGTTTCATGTGATCTCTTAGGAGGAGATAGTTAGATCATGATGTCATGTTGGGTTCCTAATTATCTTGTTGGTTCTCTTGGTATTGAGTACATTGGTCATTTTCTTGGGAGCTTCATGTTAGTGCGACCTATTGCATTTGGAGCTTACTATAGTTTCATTGGTTTCAAATGCTCATGAATACTTGCAAACTTGTGTGAGGTTGGAGTTCTCTTGGGATTAGAGATTTTTTTCTTGAAAAAATTACTTTTGGAGGTTTCAGTAAGAAGTCTAAGGAGGTTTTCACCTAGATATGGACATGAGTTCATGATGGACCTATATAGGATATTTTTCTTAGAGTAAGTTATGATGAATTGGTTATCCTGGAGGAGCATTCTCATTCCCCACTCTTGGTCTACTTATCAGTTTATCATTTGAAAGGTATTTCCCATTCTTTTTTAGAGGTGTTATGTTTTGTAATTCTTTCTCATGGGAATGAGTCTTGAGCTATGGCACTGATTTATTTTAAAAGATTCATTTGAGGATAGATTATCATGAGTTTAAATTGCTTTATATTTCATAGATATAGATCTTGAGCTATGGATATTTGATTCTAGAGGATTCATTTTGAGGGATGTTTAGCATGGTTATCTCTTTATGCATATGATTTTATTTATGTTATCATCTATTGGTGAGGATATATAGGAGACATTTATTGGTTTGATTTCCTAATTTGGGAATGGATAATTTTAGTTTTATCTTCTTGATTAGAGAGGCTTACATCCATTTTGGTAGTAGTACATGATTCATATGTTACATTTGATGTTTGAGATTGATTGGATGGGTCTTGTTGAGGCTTTTCATTTGGGGTTGTAAGGAGATCATTCTTGACATAGCATATCACTTTGTGGTATTGGTACAATGATCTATTATGATTTATAGGTTTCCTCTCTTCATTATATGGTTCCTTCCTTGAGGTTCATGTTCTTATGGTTTGGGAGGATTGTGGTGACATGTTGTGAGAAATATGTAGCTATTGGTGTTACATGTGTGGATCGCTATGATTTTTCTTAGTACTTAATGTTTTTGATCATTTATCACACCTTGATATAGTGTTGATTGGAAGGATTGATGTGCCTTGATCATTGTCAGATTTTCCATTACACATGCAGTGGGATGTTTTTGGATATGTGCATTCTTAATTGACAAGTTTGATACAAGGAGCTTGATTATAGTTTTATACATTGCATATATGTTGGCATGAGTATATTGATATTGTTGATACCTAGGAGGTACGGATGGTTGGATGTATTATCATGTGTTGTGGATGCTATTTCCAATAATGTTGTTTTTTTCCTTTGATAGTATCTTGGAGCCTATTTTATCACTTGGATTTGATGCTTGTGTTATTGGATTGGTGTATCTTCACCTTAGCATACTCATTTTCTTCCATAGTTGGCATATTGGATGATGAGAGGATTTATTGCTTGAGATGGTGGTCACTTTGGTTTTATTGCAGGTATCTTGATGGAGCATGAGAGCATGTTGGAGAGTCATGTGGTTTAATGTATGGCTATGATGATGTATTTCATTGATTGAATACATTATTCAATGTATACAACAAGTGGGAGAATGTTAGGATTTGGTGTTGTCCACCATTGCTAAATTTTTATATTATAATATTGTAATTAAATAATTGTTTAGTTGTGGTGTGCCTAGTAGGTGTGTTTAGCCACATTAGATAATTATTTGGGACCACTTGTAAAGTATTGTAACATTGGTTTATTATTTCATGTGTTTGATGCATAGGATAATAATTTAATATTTGGGAAAGTATTTAATAAAGTAAAAACTTAGTACCCAATATTAAATGAGGGGTCCATGGTTTTGTGTTCACATGGATTTATCTTACCATTTGGTTGTATTTGTGTGAGCTTGCATCTATAAAAGAAAACACATGCTTAGTGGTTAAGGTTGGTTGGATAAGTGAGTTTTCATTATTCAATCTTTCTAAGGAGTGCATATGTGAAGCATGGCATGTGATGTGTGGATTCATGCTTGGACACATGGATGATGCATTGGAGAGTCAAGTGATGCTTCAAAATTATTCATTGTAACTTTTTAAGTGGATGTATTATTTTATTGTTGAATAATAGATAGAGTATGGAGCCTTTTCGATGCTATATTTTTCCCTCTTGAGGGTTTTTCCAGGGTATATCTTGTATTATCTTGTGTCTTGTCTATTTTATCTATGCAAAATTATTATTTTGTAAGCTTGTATATATGATTTTCTCTCATGGGGTTATGTAGGAAATGGATTAAATGAACTAGGTATCGATGAATTATTTCCTAACACTTCGATCATCTTTAGCATTCTATATTAAGCATCTACCATCATTGCATGAGACTCAACATTAAAGGGGGGTTGTGTCAAGAACAGTCTGGATAACAGAGAGGGGGTGAATCAGTTATCCCAAAACACTTTTCTTTCTTTACTTAATCCAAATCAATCAATAAACCATTCACATATTAATTAAAACATATATGAACATGCAAAAATCAAACAACACCATGCATAATAAACACCAAAAATTATGTGGAAACCCAAGATGGGAAAAACCATGGAGAATGTTAATTATCAATCATAAAACACTGGTTAAGGTGACACTGGTTAAGGTAATTTTTACAAGGGCTCACTGCCAAGATGCTCATTGTAGGGTGGCTCACTACCGAGTGGCTCACTGCAAGTGGGCTCACTGCTTGATACAAAACAACTTATTACAAATAGTCTCATTGATAAAAGTTAACTGTTGAAGTTGCATCTATATATGCATAAATTAAGTTATGGTTAAGAGCACAATCTTTGTCTGTAGCAGATTCAGTTAAGAATCTTCTGCCAACCTTCCTTAATTGTTTCAGCAAAATAGATTACTTCTACTTGGCACTTGCCTTCACTTCCTTTTATGATCCTTGTCACATTCCTTTGCACATTTATCACTGTTTGCACATATCACACTTCATATATTCAAATGCTTGAAGATGTTCCACATACATGTATATATATGCACCTGGAGAAAAAATGAGTCAGCCTAGCAAAACATCTCATCTTTGAGGAACAACCTTGAAGTATTCAATAAGGCTTCACATGCTAGCACCAGACCCAAAAGATAGGTCACACATAAGGGATATTCTTACCATGTTACACCGAGACCCATACATGGGTCATACATAAGATATAGCATTATTACCAAAAGATGACTAACATTGAATTATATGAGATATATTCTGGATTTGATGGCAATGCCACAACCAATACCAAATCTTGATTAACATAAATTGATAGGAACACCACAACCAAGACCAAATCTCGATTTAAATTAATTTGATGGGAGCACCACAACCAAGGCCAAATCTTGATCAACATCAATTTCAGTACCAACAGGAGAAATGTAGTCAGACATACCAAAACATGTGGCAAGCTACATGAATATTTGGATAGAAAGGATGTACCCAGAATAAGCTTTAGACACAACAAACAATATCAAAAGATTAGTCTTCAATAATTTTCTCTAATTGTCTTCCACAAATGTCCCATAAAGAAGTACTACCATATCTGGATCGAGGATAATGTCCATACTATGCAACAGTATAACATACGATAAGATAGATTATTTTTGTATATCATCCGGAGCAAAACCCTCTAGATCCCATGTTTTGACATCAATGACAACAATGCTAAAACCATCTCAACAACTTCTCAACAATCTCCCCCTTTGGCATTGATGGCAAAACAACAAAATTTCAAAAACATAAAAACTCCAAAACTCCAAGCACTCCCCCTTAGTCAATCAATTCAATACCTCTTCTTGTTTTTTTTTTTCTCTTCATTTTCTCCCCCTTTTTTCCATCAAAGGCAAAGGGCCAAAATATGAACATTTAGGAACTCAAGTAAAAATAACACTTTTCACATGAAAAATCTTCTTGTACCTTTCTCTCACAACTAGAAGAATCCCCTTCCAAGCTTGCACTATAGAATCCATTCTAGTACATAAGCTATCCAAGAGAGTCAATAGCATAAATGAGGATGACAAGTCCAGGGATAGGCAATGTCATTCACAATCTTCTATATTAAAAATTATCCCAGAGAGATGATCCAAGCAAACCTCAATAATTTCTTTGACTAACCAGAAAGTTCTAACCACATCTTCCCTTTGTCTTTGAATAGACAATAACTTAGCTTGCAACTCTCCAACTCTTATTCTTTTTTTTCCATATTTTTCTTTGAAGAAATCAAAAATCTTTCCAATCTCATTCATCTCAGATTCAATAGCTTTGATTCCGCTTCTAAATTGATCAACCGTAGTAGGCCACCGGAGACAATACATGTAGATGTCAGACATTTCCTTGATGCATTCTCTTGTCTCATCAATGTGTTTGGATAAATCTTGTTTTTATTTGACACATCTTGTCTCAATCATAGCTTTGAATTTTTGTCCTACAAGTCCTTCCAACAATGTACTTTCTTCAAAAACTTCCACTAGATCATTTGGTAATGAGTCAGAAACATCTGAAATAGTAATACCCTTTTTGAGAAAATAATTAACCAAGAAATCATCAATTCTAAGTCTATCCTCTAGAGGGCAGACACACCACATTTCACCAACCTTCTTCATTTCACCTTGATTCAACATCAACTGAATTTCATCTGGATCAAAAGAGTCACATCTAGGCAGAGATTCATATTCCTTTACCTTTTCTTCTGAGACATTTTTTTTGTTAACTTTCCTCCTTTTAGGTTCCAAAGGGGAACCACCAATGACAACCTCTAACTCCTTCTTACCTGAGGAGGAACCCTCCTCAAACTGACTACTTGGCATAGCACTAGAGACTATCCAATCAGAGCACAAATCCCTCTTCAAGGATGAGAAATAGACTTTGCATGCACTTGCTTTGTCTTCCATACACTCCAAATATCTGTAAAATTGATTTCTAACAGGGATGTTGGACTTCCACTTAACATTTTCCTTTAATGGTAGCGAAATAAAAAAGTAAAATACTAAATATATGAGCAGAGACCCAAACCGGAAAGGATGACTCTCAACCAAAGACATTCTGACATTCTCAACTAGGTTTTCCATTATGAGGCTACACAAGTCAAACTACTTATTTTCCTTCACCATTTTATGTGCAAGATATACAGCAATAGACAAAGTAGAACCTTCACAATTTCTAAAATAGATTTTATAAGTGATGCCCTAAGCAACATACCTTACTGCAGGGTGGACAATGGTATTTATCAGTAGAGCTCAAGGGTCTTTGTCAATACCAGTAAGTTCCTCCACATCTCTGTATTTTACCATTTTCTTCCCAAGGAGGTCACCAATAATGCACAAACCATTAATATCTTTTGTGGCCTCATTTGTGATCGGATAGGGTTTGTCCAACACAATGTTACCATCCTTGAATTGACTCAATAGGAAAAAGATAGACTCTTTGTCAGCAAACTAGGGGAATTCTCCCCACAAATCCATGCCTAGAGTCTTACATTCTACAACTCATCCATCTTCAGCCCTAGTGCCATTTCCTTCATCTTTCGATGATCAAACTCATCCAACTCAACTCCCTTCAGCTTTAGTGGAATACCACCACTAGATTCACTACCAATCAACATGGATTCCATCATCGCACTCAGCTTCTTCAATCCTTTATCACTCAATGAGAGACTCTTCTTCTTCCTTGTAATAGATAGAAATGATTTGAAACTCCATATTTTATCCTTAATTGCTCATGATGACTTCGCTGCCAAAACGTGTATCAATGACGCCAACAATTTTACTTCACTTTTCAGTCAGCCGGATTAACCTCCATTATGAAGCATCACATGGATCCAACTTAATCATGCCAAAAATACATCAATATTTCTTTGGAGAGGGGAAACCAATAGGATATGAATTGAAAACTCCCCCTAAGCCAAGGTAGTTTGGCTCAGTTACTAGTAGAGCTAGTACCAGGATTTGGTACCACAGAAGGGCTCTCCATGCTTGTTTCCTTTTTCTTCCATACCATAGTTTCCTTCTTCTTAGATTCATTTGATACTGCAACATATCTGCATGTGTTAGCATAATGTTTGGGTTGACTACACTTGTAGCATATTTTTCTGACTTTGTTGAGTGAACCCTAGGTCTGCACTGATTAGCTTTGTGACCATAACCATAGCACAAATAGCAATAACCATGATAGAGATTGTTCATTCCATTCCATTTAGGCAGATTAGATAAATGACTTTGGTAATGACTTTCTTTGTGATCAAACTTATGACAATTGAAGCATTGAATATCCGGTTCCTTCATGCTTCTACATTCTACAGCCTCGTTTCCAAACTTCTTGCATAGAAAACAATGACCATTGAAAGATAAGTACTTTTGAGCATTTGGTTGTCTAACTGAAGATCTTTTTGTAGGTGCATTAGAGTTTTGTACCTTGCTTGTTATGGTTGATCTTGCTTCAACTTCAACTGCTTTGTCTTCATCCTAAGTCTTCTTATTTGAGTTATCACTGATGAATCCAAGTCCACCTTTATCCTTGTGGAATTTTTGTAGGGACAAGATCTAATCCAAAATCATGCTACTTTCACACACTCTAGCTTTTGATTTCATCCTCCTTAACTCTTCATCTAACTTCTCATTTTCTTCTTCTTTACATTTGATGGTATCTTTGAGATTTTCTTTTGTCTTCTTCCATTCTTCTACTTTTTGTTTGATGGTGTCTTTGAGATCTTCTTCTGTCATTTTTCATTCATCTAACTGAATCCTTAGATTTATAGCATTTTCCTTTTACTCCTTTAATTCCTCACTGACCTCTCTATGTCTTGCTTTGAATTTCTGAATTTTCTCCCTTAGCTTTGAGATACAAGCATTTGCCTCCTTGATGTTTTCTTTTAGTTCCTCATTCTCAAATTATGTACTTTCCATATCACTTAATATTGACTTCAGTTCTTCCTCAAAGTAATAATCTCCTGCCATCTATTCAAACTACCAAGATCTCCCTCAAGCGGTTAAGCTTTATCTACAAGGGACCAAGCTATGATACCAATTGTTGAACAATATGGATAATTGAGAGGGGGGGTGAATCAGTTATCCCAAAACACTTTTCTCTCTTTAATTAATCTAGAGCAATCATAAACCATTCATATATTAATTAAAACATATATAAACATGAAAACATCAAACAACACCATGCATAATGAACACCAAAAATTACGTGGAAACCTAAGATGGGAAAAACCATGGAGAATGCTAATTCTCAATTATAAAACACCAGTTAAGGTGACACTGATTAAGGTGAATTTGAGAAGATGCTCACTGCAAGGTGGCTCACTATCGTTGGGCTCACTACCCGATACAAAACAATTGATTACAAATAGTCACACTGAAAAAAGTGAACTAATGAAGTTGCATCTACATATGCATAAATTTAGTTCTGGTTATGAGCACAATCTCTATCTATAGCAGATTTGGTTAAGAATCTTCTACCAACCTTCCTTCCACTATTTCAGCAAAACAGATTACTTCTACTTGGCACTTTCCTTCACTTCCTTGATCCTTGTCGCACGATCCTTCATAGCTTTATCACTATTTGCACATATCACACTTCTTGTATTCGGATGCTTGAAGATGTTCCACATACATGTATATATATGCACCTAAAGAACAAAATGAGTCGGCCTAGCAAAACATGTCGGCTTTGAGGAACAACCTTGAAGTATTCAATAAGGCTTGGCATGCTAGTACTGAACACAAAAAATAGGTCACACATAAGAGATCTTCTTACCATGTTACACTGGGACCCATACATGGGTCATACATAAGATATAGCATTATTACCAAAAGATGGCTAACATTGAATTATATAAGATATATTCTAGATTCGATGGGAATGCCACAACCAAGACCAAATCTTGATTAACATCAATTGATAGGAACACCACAACCAAGACCAAATCTTGATCAACATTAATTTGATGAGAATTCCATAACCAAGACCAAATCTTGATCAACATCAATTTCAGTACCAAGCAAAGAAATGCGGTTAGACATACCAAAACATGTGGCAAGCTACATGAATATCCGGATAGAAAGGATACCCTGAAAAAGCTTTAGACACAACAACCGATATCAAAAGATTAGTCTTCAATATTCTACATTAATTATCTTACACATATGTCCCAAAAAGAAGTACTAGCATATCTTGATCGAGGATAATGTCCATACTATGCAACATTATAATATAAGATAGGATAGATTAGTTTTGTATATCATCCGGAGCACAACCTTTTGGATCCCATGTTTTGAAATCAATGACAACAATGCTAAACCATCTCAACAACTTCTCGGCAGGTTGCATGGTCTCTCTTCTTCTCTCGTATGGGGGTCTTTTTCCTTGCATGTCATTTCATCCTTCCCATTCATTAGTGAGATTATTTTATTTTCATATATCTTTTGGGGATGAGTTTTGTCACACTAGGTTTTCTCTTTTTCTTTGTGTTGTGAGAGATTGCATTTGTACATGGTTACCTAACATGGCCTCGTAGCTAGGATCTATCCTTGCATATTTACATCATCTACACAATAATCTACTCCCTAAGTTGCACTTAAAGGGGGTGTTGGTGTAAATAGGTGTTTCACCTAACTAGCTCATCAGTGGGTCCTATTTACATGTTAAGTTTACTTGGGTCCTAATAGGGAATCTATGTAAAAGGTGTTAGTTGTCATTAGATCTTATATTATCTTTTGATATTTAATACTTGTGGCCTAAATCATTTAATATTAATTATCTCATGGCATAGGATTAAGACACTTTTCATGATCATATTTAATAGTATGTCTCACCATGGTTATAACCAAGTACTCTCATATATAAATGAACATTAAATTAGAAAAAATGATCAATCATATGATCATAATATGTCATTTGCATCTTTTGATAGAATATCATTATTCTCTCATGTGCTTTCATGAAGTTCCTAGATCTTTGGTCGCTATAATCTTTAGCCAAATCTTGCATGGTGTAGAGTATTCTATACCAACTCGTACAAGGATTTATTTTTTAATAGTGTGAAGCATTGACTTCATATTTTCCTATTTCTTTGGGCCAAAGGATATTTCTACATTGTTTGATCTTTTTTTTTCTTTTTTTTGTATCAACTTCATAAGAATACTAGTATCTTCCCAATTGTGCTTTTATCTTTTAGTTGCTTCAAAAAAATTATTAATAGTTTGAATTCTAAAGTAAGTGTTCAATTTGTAGGTTTTCCTTGTTCTTATGTATATTTTGTGTTCGTATATAATCTATATATGTTATTGTCTTATCTATTATTTCATTTTCTCATATTTTTTATTTTCTGATCTACTCTCTTATTTACATTTATAAATTCTTTATCTAATTGAAAGAAGGTGCACATCCCCAACTAGAGCCATTATTTGCATCTTTCTAAGAAATATTATATGTGTCTATTTGCTACCATTTGGCCCTTAATACTTATAACTAATACATGAAATCATAATTGGGGTTTTTTGTTGTGTGTATAAGATTATTATTTGTGAACTCTACCCTTAGTCTTGTGATATGGCTTAATGTACTAATTGATCTAATATTTTTATTTATTTTTTCCAAAATTGATTCAAGTTAGTCTCTGTCTCAATCTTCTAGCCTATCTATGAATTTTCACTACTATTTCTTTATTGAACTCTTGGTTCATGTTAATGACAATTTTTTTCATAATACATATTTTGTGCTCTATAGTCATGCACTTTATTCTTTTTATGCATCAACTTTATATCAAGGGTTTCCCTTAACTTAAATGTTTCTCTTAGCTCTATTTAATGACCAACTATGAAGATTCTAATTTAGTGCACCAACCATATGCAAAATTACATATGTTTTCTATGCTCAAGAGTGAAATGGAATAAGGTATAATATTATATCTTGAGTTGTTAAGAAAATTCCTCTAATTTTGATTATGTGTCAATTAATATACTCCATCAAGTCTATCCATAGTTTAACATTTAAATGGTAGAGACAAAGGAAAGTGTGTGGTATTCTTTAGGACAATTGTGTTGAGCTATATTTTACTCATTTTTATAATCCAAATAAATAAAAATCCATGCATGCTCATGTTATAAAGCTCTTGTCACAAGTTGCCAAGTGACACAATATTTTAAGTTTGGTGGGCTAACATTGTCCATTTGGCAAGGATTTTTAAAGTGGAGCATATATTGAAATAAATCCAATCTATGTGCATATTTGACATTTGACCATGTTGGAACAATAAAATGTACCAAAGGGTGACTCTTTATATTGGTTCACTTCCTGCTAATCATTATATTAGGTTGGTCATGTGAGCCATTGGATTTGTTAGCCTTTTAGCATACCAACTAATAGAGATAGATGGTCTGTAGGCTACTTTCAATGAACATTTGGATTTATGTTTCATTACCCCATTGGTAGACATGTGTGTGAAAATAACTCAAGTGGGTCCATGTTATATGAAACTAATGGGAAGGAACTACATGGTTTTAGGGGACAAGTGTTGTTGGCCCATGTCATTATATGGGGAAGTTTTAAGTGAAGTCTACTTTGTGGTCTTAGACATACACATTTATTTCTTATAAGAATATTGTAAAATGAGAAAAAGTTGTCCCACATATTTGGATGCATCATTTCATCCCTTGTCCTTGATCTTATGACTATTAACATGAGTCATTAGTTCTAGTTGCAACTTAAGACAACATATCGTAGGTTAAAGAATGAATCCATCAGTTGTTTGAACACTTTTTTTTACATGTCTTTTTAAATAGTTAAGGGATGTTTATATAGAAGAATGTAAGGAATCTTTATTGGTTGAGAGTTGTGTATTTAAATGCATGCCTTCGTCCATTCGTAATATTCAATATATTACAAATAATATATGGAATTGATGAGAAAATAATAGATTGAAAGCATAATAGATCTTACTAGCCTGCATCAACATTGCATTAATACATAATACAAGGAGACGTCATCATAACTATTCGACATTCTTGTAATGTGTGCTTTGATCTTTTATAATTAGTGATGGATGTTGACTAAGAGTCAAGGAAGAACCATACTCCAATCTTTGCATAAGAGACCCTTAAAGGTATTCTTTAAGACTACATTGTGTAAAATCAAATATCATCTACAAAGACATAGATTTCAAGAGTCTATAACAGATAAAATAAAATCATAGTAACTCACATAAAATTGCACTACCTCAAACAAAATTGCATGCAATTACATCCTACTACAAAACAAATCTATTGCAACATTCATATTGATATCTCATAATTAGTAAACATATTGCACAATTACACTTTTTCTCATCTAACTACTTTACCATTGAGAAAGAGCTAAACAATCAAAACCTTTCATTTCATTTATTACTTTAAGTTTAATTTACATGAATTACTATATAATCTATTAAACCTAGATTTATAGGTTTAGATTGGCAGTTAGTGTTTTTGATATCCGTTTTAGCTCGAATGAAAGAAACGGCAACAATCATAACATTTACTGTTTGTTATAGCGTGGTCTTTATAGCCGATCACACCACACCTTCATTCAACACAAATTTGATTGGGCACACGTGGGATATATACTACTATGCTTGATTCCTGCCGGCCAAAATAATAATTTTTTATTATTATTACTTAATCAAATTGGTCGTAGGAGCATGCAAATATCCCAACTAATCATAATTTTTCCTTGACTAAGAAAAATATTATATTTAAAAATCCTTGCAAAACAGCACGTTCTATTCTGACAAATGTATCTTTGTTGAATGAGATAATAGATCTGACTGGGGGATGAGACGAGCTAGCATGCGTAGACTTGGTCGACTTTAAGAACCCTATATAATGGGTTTTGCCTGCCACTCATCATTCAATCATCATTTCTCCTTCGAAATCCTCATTATCGGGAAGAAGATTGAGCCAGTCGAAATTTTCATTATTGGGAAACAGAGGAAGAAAAAGAATACCAACCATGCATATTAGATGCTTCAGTGCAGTCGAGAAGGAGAAGCGTCGAAAAGTGAAGATTATGAAAGCAGATGGGGAGGTGATAAAAGTGTGGAGTCCTATCAATGCCAAGGAAATACTTGGCGACCATCCAGATCATGAAATGTTTGAAGCAGATCAGAGTCGTCGACTGAGTATGCACAGTCGACCCCTTTCTCCAACCACGCAGCTTCGACCAGGTCGCCTCTATTTTCTTATTCCTCTCCCCATGTAGCCCACACCCTCTTCTCAAGCCCCTCGACCACAGATATCTCGTAAATCTGTTTCCGACGGAGATATAGCGACAGATGAAATAAAGTCGAGATTGATTTCGTCGAGTGATAATGGATCCACCATGCGTCTCAGGATTCGACTTAGTAAAGAAGAAGCTTCGACGTTTCTATCGGTCGATAGAAATAATCTCATGGGAGATCTATTGGCTCCCTTAATTCAACAAGCGATTAAAATCAAGTAGCAGAATTCATGGGATTCGCTTCCGCCTCAATGGAAACCTAGTCTCGAAACAATATTCGAACAGCTGAGCCCACGTCTGTGACGCTTCCAGACAATAATGTTGTATAGAGTCGTGAGTTACTTTGGATTTCTTCTTCGTTTTGACTAGTTCCTCTTCCTTGGTTCCTTCTCCTCTATCTCTTTTATAGTATCTTGGTTTGTAACCTTTTGTATATTTATCTTCTACTTCATTCTAATAATAGATTATAGAGGAGGATTTCTGGAATATTGATTTTAAATAATTTGTACATAATTTTATTTGTAAACTCTCTTGTGCAAAAAACCATGTTTATTGATCTGTGTTTAAGATGGTCTACATTTTTAATTATTATATTCCATGGCTTGCCAATTACATATCAAATAACAAGTCAGGTAGCTTTGAAATTAGTTGAGTATGAAGGAAAAGGGTTAGCAAAGAAATAAAGGAAAATATGAAGTTTATTAATGAGAAGCTTAAATTTATGAAGAGTGAAGTTATTGGACTTTTTATCTACTAGCTCTAACATTAATATTGAATTTCAATATATATTTGTTTACTAATGATTAAATCAGTACCTTTGTGGATCCAACATAAAGCATATGATTTCAATGTCAAGAAGGTTTTTAATCAAGTTTTTCATTCAACTCTTAAAAAATAAAATTTCTTTAGAAACAAAAATAAAAGGTATAGTAGCTTTAACTTTCTTGACATAAATATCATTACAAAATTGGATTATATTTTCCTTTTAGCCTTATTCCTAGTTGTAGAAACTAAAGTTCTTTCCAACAAAAGTTATTTTAGAATTAAAATTGTATTTAATTTGTTTTCCACTAAAGTTATGTATAGTAGTGTGTAACTAAAATCAGCGTATGAAAATTAACTAAGTTAACCCATTTATTCACAATTAAATGTGACACTTGCATTAAACATAAAAGGTTAGTAAACATTAATGAAAATTAAAAAAAGTTCTCATGAACAAAAATGAAGATGGTTAGGTTAAGAAAGATGTCCCAGTCATTCAAAGGAATAGTGACTTTGAGGAAGGATGATAAGGATGGTAATTCCCCTTCAAAAAGATAGGTAGGTATGGGAGAACAATGGTATACTCTTGAAAGAATGAAAATATGAAAGGTAGATGAGAATAGATAGGAGGGATATGAGACATTCGATGAAAAGGATAAAGAGATAGTGGATAGAATATGAAATTCCTAGTTATGTTGTATAATATTAAATAATATTTATTTAATATACCATAAGATTTTATACACTAATGTATAAGAAACTAGGGTGATGATGTGTCCCATGCATAAGAAAAAAATTCATTTGTAACCCTATGCCATATAGCACCATAATATGGAAGACCATGCTATCACTATGGAAAGTAGGTTATAAGGACTAATACTAATGTAAGAAAAATGATAATACATATAAAAAAGAAAGAAAGTATGAACAAAATAATTCAAGGATAAACATGATGTTGTCCTAGTCAAGACATGTAGCCAATATTGATTGATTCGATGATGGAAAAAATATTTATGTGGGAACAATATATCTTGCAGCAACACAAGGATTGTGAATGATATATCCCAATGATGATGATGACGATGATGAATTTGACCAAGGCTTCCACCATGACTAGGAAAAAGACCAAGTATGCAATTGGATGATTTTCTTACATTGCATGGATTAATATTGTCGTGCAATTGAGTGAATTTTTTTACTACTAGGAGCATTAGACTATTTTGGGATTGCATTAGATAGTATGAAGGGTATCCTAGAGCTACATATCATGACAAGGGAAAGACCATGGCTAGGAACAATGGATTATGGTAATGATAAGATGGAGGGAGGTAAAGAAAATGGGAATAGATAGATAAATATGATGGATAGATGGAGCAATTTAGATGTGATCTCCAAGGAATAAACCATATAGGAAGAACATTCCCAAATTTAGATATGTCATGTATCATAAGGCATTGGGATGCATGATAGGATTAGGTAGGTGATATGAAATATAATAGTGTTTGGATGGGTACTTTGGATGAAGTGTGAGTATAAGGATTATAAAAACTATAGATGGACAAGATGGATGGATTGGCAAGGATAGAGGATGAAAATATGAGGATTCAAGCCAATAGAAAGGATATAGTTTGTGATACATGTATTTAAAGGGATGTGTTATTTGATCAATACATGGTAAATTCTACTAAATTCATGGAGCATAGTAGGGAAAGATAGTGGTTTGGGATGATGCTTGATGGGTGAAGGCAGTAAAATATTTACAAATAGAGGAAATGAAAGATAGATGGACTACAAAGAAAGTAAGGTTTGTATTGTCCAAAGCATGCTTGGATCCTTTTCCCCTATCCTTATCAATATTGAAAGAAGTGTGGAGGGATTATAAGGGAGGAGATATGATGGGTAGATGGGGAGAGATAGGATGGTGTAGATAGGATGGAGTGGATAGGATGAGCCTTTCTCGTAGGTGGAGTGCAATTGCGTGTGGGAGATTACACATGATGCTTCTTTTCTATTTTTTCATGTAATGGTATGTGCCCAAGGCATTTGTTTGCTATATTTTTACTATTGGAAAAATTATTTCTCTCTAGTATTCCTTTATTTTTTTCCATTTTTTTATAGGAGGTAGATAGATCGATGGGGATGGAGGGTATGAAGGTGGATAAGGGATAATTATATTGGTAAAATATTTGAGGGGTAGAAAGAATCATACATCTTATTTCTCTACTAAGGCAAGGGGATTCCATGGATGATGACCACTGAAGGAACTAGTAGAACATTGTTATTTAGAAGGTGTGTTTCTCCAAGGTGTCTTTGCAGTGGGGATGGTGGGAAGGGTAAGTGCACCAATCTGTGACACAATTTAGGTGCCAAATTGAAAAAATGATTCAAAAAACCCCGAAACAAGGCCTTTGGTGCACACCAAATGTGTTTCTACACATAAAAACGGTTTGGAACCCTCATTTTTTGTTCAACTTGCGGCTTGAGGAGGATGAATTGAGGTCTGCAACTCGCGCTTGCCAAAACTCTTTCATTCTTTGCATCCTTAGCTTGAAATTTTCCACGAGGATGCCGCCAACACGTTGGAGAGGTCGAAGATTACAAAGAGGTGTGTATTTCTATTCTATTTATTTTGAATTTGATTTGGAATGCAATGTTAAATAGATTTTTATAATAAAACTTTGTTCTAATTCTCAAGGAATTAATCTCCACCTCAAAACATTGAGAATGCACAATCACCCCCTCATGAAGAGCCTCCTATACAAGAACAACCCGAAACCCCTCCATCAATTCATAGGCATCCTCAAGGAACACAAGAAAATATTCAAAATCAAATTGAAAACAATAAAAGAGACTTCAACAATTAATTGCAAGATTAACCAAGCATGTCGAAACCCATGTACCCTTATAGAAGAGGGATTGTTGAATCATTGAAGTCAATTTTAACTCATGTAGGAGAAATGAGCGAGCAAATGAATTTTTGGTCAACTAAGAGAGATGAGATGAGAAAATTTTATGCTAATGGTTTGTCATATGTAGATGTCAAAAAACTAAAAATTAGCAAAGCCGAGTTGTGTGCCCTATTTAAAGACCCAAAAACTAATGAACCTTTGTCCCATGCATGCAAGAGGTTCCCCATCCATTGGTGCCACCATGATTTAATTAAAATCAAATTTTGGGAGTGGTGGTCGATGGTATTTGACCAACCTCCATGCAATAACCATGAGGTTCCGTATACTTTTTGAGGAAACTCTATTGCAAGTTTTCCCCCAATAAAATGCCAAACTATTTTGACATCTTATACTTTCAGGGTAGGGGTGGGGGCTCCACACACAATAGACCTGTTGCACGACGTAATCCACAGTTGGCACCGAGAGCCTTGGGCAGACCCATGGTGGAGCATGTCATTGTGCCTTCCATTGTTAAGGACAGTATAGAGGTGGACACGATGAAGTTGATTGGCTCACTCACCCAGACCGTTTTACAGTGTGTGAGTCCTCTAGTAGAGCCTAGTGTGGAGGAGACGTGTAGGCACTAAGCTCCACCCCACCATTGTGGCACTTGTGGTGTTGTTTTCACATTCGATTATCAAGGTCCTCGTGATGCTGCTACATAGCCTACGTCAATTACAGAAGCGATGGATTTCATAGATGATATTTTGAATGATACATTTGGCATTGACACTCAGGTAAAATTTAGCAAGTTATTTTAATGTTGTTTATTAAAATATATTTTGAAATTTAAGAATAACTAAATTAGTATAATTTTGATATGATGAAATTTCAGGGTTGCACTGTTCATGAGGGATGCTCTATTCCTATAGACCCTTATACATTCTCGATGATGAGTCCATAGGTATGCAACTAGTATTAAAGATATTATTATTGCATTTGAATAGTTGAATGTTATATTTGAATGTTTGTCTCATAACATGCTTCGGATTTCAAATAGTTTCTTGGTGCACCTTCTTCCTCCACACCTCGCAATTCATATCCTCAAACAACGTACACTAAGGTAGCCTTTATTCATTAATGGTGTTGTAAATCTATGTTAGCTAGTTTTTGTAATTTTGCGTATATACAAATCTAAAAAATTGATGAGAAACACAAACATTGCATTCAAGTATTCCTTGATCATGTCACATTATGTTCTCCTATATCAACATGATACCTGAGATATTGTTTCATTTGTAGATTTTGATAAGAGATAGCCCTGCTAATGTTGGTGGCACGATGGACCATGGAGTGGCTGTAGCAATAGCCAGTTCTGATCCATTGAGAGAGGTATGGAATAGATTAGTTGATTTGACATTATATTTGCTCTTTTATGGTCTATTATAGAAAATTTTCACAATAATTTTATGTAGTTTAATTTCTATCTTCATGGTTGCTACAGGTGATTGTCACTCTAGATTGTGGACGTGGTGATGCTATAAATGTGCATGATGACTATATATATGCAGTAAGTGATTATATATTTTGTTATATTCCATTCCACAATTCAATTTCTATGTTTTAACATATTTACTTTTAATTGTATCAGTTGAAGGTCCAAAGTGAAGAGAGGAGGAGTAGCATGCGTGTTCGAAAGACAAGAGAAGAAATAGTCACTCCATCTAGTCGAATTTCAAAGGCATCACGAGATCTATTTCCTTCCCCTAGAGGGAAATGACTGTAAATTAGTGTTGTTTGTTGTATGCCTATGTGGCATTTTGGAACATATGTTTTGTACTATTGATATATACATGATATTTTATGTCCATATGGCTCCTTTGTACTAAGCCTATATGGTTTTTTTGGATATATTTATATACTTTTATCAATATATATCATTGTCTAGCCTTTCGGATTTTTGATTAATGAAACTCTTATTTTTCTACTGCCATTCTTGAATGATGTTATCATGCGTATCGTGTAAGTTGTATGCTTGAATTTTGTAGGCATGGATTTTGTTTACATTTAATGCTTAATTAATTACTTTTGAATACTCAATAAGCCCTGGATCTAAAGCATATTGTATAAATAAGCTCCATCCGTGGTGGTTTGTATCCTTTGGAATGCTTCAATTACTTATGCCTCATTGATGCAAAGGAAAGGAGCCTCAAACCCAATCAGTCTGAAAACCTTCCTTCAAGGGGCTCCTAACAAGATTAATACAACCTATTTTGAGCAATCTACACAACCTCAAAGCCCCATCAAACCAAACTCATCATTCAACACCTTACCCAACAATCCACCCTTGTAGCACTCTGATGCAGAGCCAAGGTGGAGAAGACTCACAACAATGGAAATGTCAATTCTCAATCAAGAACTCTTCTTCATAGTGATTCAGCCTAATAGGCATCAACCCACCCTCAAGGGTCTCAACTCCTCAACCTTGCAAATGAACAACAAGACTCCACCAAGGCCCTAAAAAGACCATCAACATTCATACAATGACAAATGAATCAATTGAGAACAATCCCTAAGTCAGATTCATGATGGTTTCCAAAACTCACATTTGTGACTGGTTATTCTTGTAGTACTCAAAACTTAGTTTTAGCCAGATTTCTCCCAACCTTTCCAAAAAACTAGACAATTACAAGATGGATTGAGATACCATTTTAAGGGCTACACAACATACCAAAGAATCAGTGGTCACTCTTTTGGACCGACATAGACTTTCAGCACACCTACTTCAATTTTGGCTTCATAATTAGCCCTTTTTTCCAAAGGGACCACCCTTCCAACTTTAGGTATCTACCCAAATTCCTTGGACAGTCTTAGGTCATAGTGCCAAACCTCAAATTTTGTCATTAGTTTGTGTCTATAGAGCCTCTAACTCACTATCCCAAGAAACCCTCCTAAACCTTCACAAAATCAAGGGTTTTAAAGAAACATACAACTCCAAACCTCTCTCAACACTTCCAAATCCCCAAACACCTCAAAATACTTCTTCAAAAACTCATCAAACCCTCACATAACCCTTACAGGCATTAATTCTTAAAAACCTCTCTTTGGTTCCTCACTTCCATGTTGGAAAACCCTTGTCCAGTCTTAGAACAATCACAAAAAGGCCACATAATTATGACTCCTTATTCCAAAATGAGTTGACACACTTATTATAACATTTTTTCAATCAATCCACTGAGATACAATAGAAAATAGTAGGTGGATTGATTGTTACATCACAAATTTCCCCTCAGACCCTTGATTCAGCAACATTGGGACAGTCACTGTTTGTGTTGGTTCTCTCTACAAACAAAGAGTTAAGACACCAAATAAAAAATAAATGAATTATAAAACATATAGGCACATCCTCTAAAATTATTAGACCATTAAGAACCTGTATGTGCTCGTACAACACTCAAAAAGATCAAGAAAACATTATTTTTCAAGAAAATTGCTCAAAACCGTGGTGTTTATTGTGTAAAATTGCTACAAATATTCTACAACTCTCTCATTCGAGCCTTGGTAAGGAGTTTTAAATAATTTTCCAACAACCATCTCCTCCCCAACACCCATAACCAACCTTGGGATTATTCAATCCCTTAATTACATTTATTTATGTTAAAGTTGCTTTGTCAGCATTTTACAACTTATATGATTTCTAATTGACTTCTAAGACACAAAACACCCTTTATTTGCATTATGATTTATCTCTCAAAGCTTATTAGACAAAATAAACCTAAAGACACTAACATTTCCCTATTGATGTATTCAAATAAAAAAAAATTCATGATGTGGTGTAGGTGCTCCTGCAACAAACTCAAAACCCGGTCCAAGCAATCACCACATAAAATGTACCCTCTTCATTGTCTTCATCTACAATCACTGCATAAATGTGCCCTGCATTGATATGTTCATCTTGTTATATTTATTTACTGAGCAACATAATAAAACTTGTAAGTAAGATATATTACCTGGTTCTAGTAGGTCCGATACATGATCAAAGTCAATGGATGATTGCATCTCCATGATTTGTAGAGCCATTGGGAGCTGATAAGTGTCAAGTGGGGTTAGACTTCTTATAGACCATTCCTCAACCCACTCTGTTGACTTGCAATCATTCCATGATTGAAGTGTACATTCATAACAAAAGCATGCCATCTTCCTTGTATGGATAGTCCATGTACCTGCATTGGAGCCTCTAAAAGAGTGTAGCTCACTCGATCTTGTTAGTGTACAACAATCCTCATATTTTGCAATGTTAGTATCATCTACTAAATGAAAAAATCTACAAACTAAAGAATTACCTTCACTACCTGGATGCATTGAACCATTGCACCACTGGACAATTGATCTTGCATCTATCAACTTTACACTATTTGTGTACTTTAACTCTTCTCATGCTAGGGCTCTTTTGATACATGCACCTACTCCATCATGCTCCCCCTTTCCATGCCCGACCTCTGAGAAGTTCCACATATGTTGAACACCACTAATCCTATGCATCCTGCTCAACCAGTAAAACATTCTGGTGTTCTTGAATTGTGATGTACAATTATCTGACCATATGATATGCTGACTAAATGGTATGCCCCTCCTAGCTAGATCGGCATAGAACATATGAAAGCAACCTTGAACAAACTTTATAGAATGTGTGCGATCATCACTGATGTAAAAGTGATACTCCCTCAATACTTTCCTATATTCCTCTGTACTATCATTTGCATGAATGAATGCTATATGTACAAATATAGCAACCTACACGGAGTTGTAGTACTGTGATTGAACCTTGTTCTGTGGTTGTATTGTGTAGTTCTTAGCGAAGTCGACAACTGAAATGATATGACAAAGTGGAAATGTGTCCTTGCATAACTTGAACTATGAGTCCAAGCATTGTGCTCTGTGTGTAGGCGTTGCATAATCATAAACCACCTGATCAAGAAAAATGCCCATAAACTAATACACTGGAATCTTATCACTGACCAATTCACACTTCTTTGCTTCTTTCCCATCTTTTAGACTATATGCCACTGTCTTATATTTGCCAAATTCCAAAATTTTGTCTCCAATTTTGTGTGTATTAGCCATGTGTTGGCAAATTGGAAAATGTTGCATGCCACCACAATGATCACATGTGCCACCCTGCAAAACATTGTCAGTATGCATATCTACACATATACGTCGATAAACATCATAATTCACAACATCTCTTTGATTAGGAGAGGTCCTTGTGTAATCCTTCCAATAATTCACAATTAAAGATCTCAAGCCTTGAGCAATTCTTGTGTCTTTCCATGGCACTCTACCCGAAAATGCCCATAACTCATTGCTATTTGGATCCTCCACTCTTTCACGCCTTCCTTTGGCTCTCATTAGAGATAATCTACTTATTTTCAAAGACTTACTTGCCTTTTTAAGGTTCACCTTGTTCCTTCTTTGACTACTTAATAGTGTTGTTGTCATTACACGTCGTTTGGCACAACTATCCTTCATGCATGAGGTGGAACCGACGCTCTTGTATGCACTCCTCAAGTTATTTACAATGGAATTTTCACTTGATTCATTCAAAACTCTTAGCACAAGAGCCTTCATGGTGGGCCTAAATTTGAGTTGCCTCATCATTTCAACAAATAGTTGGCATCTTCCACCCTCACTTAGCTTCGCAAAAAGCAAACTCCATATCCTTTCTGCATATCTTTGACATGTACATTTTGGAATCTTATTAGGCATCCATTTCAAAACATTGGAATCAATATCAATCAAAAATGTAGGTTTTTTATGCAAAACTCTAGGAGGAGTTCTCAAATGTAAATTTGTGTCAATATTGGGAAGGTCAACAACATCGGGGATAGATCGTGTACCTTCAATTAGAGGTGCAATTGATGACATACCTTGAGATTGACATGTAAACGATGTTGTACCTCCAACTTGAGATGTTGTTTGTGGAGTTCCTTCAAATAGAGATGTGTTTGCTGATGTACTTTCAAAACGCAATGTTTTTGATTGTGTCTCTTCAATTGGAGATGTGATTTCTGATGTACCTAGAAAACCACATATTGTTGTCAATGTGTCTTCAACTGGAGATGTGCATTGAGTTTCACCTATGGCTGATGATGTGCCCCCAAATTTTGTATGCATTCCTATCCTTCCATGAACTTTCCTCATTCGTGCCCTTTGTTTTTCCAATTTGACATCTCTCTTAGATTGCATGGGAATTTGTGGTTGTATGGGCTGCAATTCCTTTGCTTCATGAGCTACATTTTTTTATTCTATTCTCCTTGCATTTTTAACTACACGTTCTTCTGGTGTTAGAGGCTTCGATCGTTTCCTCAGCATGACCTTGAATGCTACATGTCCACAAACACACATAGAGCAAAAGTAAGTAATGCATTTTACAAAAATATTGATGCAGAGAGGGGTGGAAACCATTCAATACAGAAAATCAATGAGAATCAATTAGATTCCAAAGAAAAATCAGATGTTCAATTGAAAATCCCAACTTCTACCAAGCTTTCCCTTGTAGCATAGGTAACCCGGTTCAAGGGCCTTTTCACCAAGATTTTCCAAAACAATTGACAAACTTAGCGATGATTAAGATACCCATTTACAAGTTATAAAACATAGATAAACCCTAGCATCAACTCCTTTGGACCAACATTGACTTCCAATAGACCCACCTTGGAAAAGGCTATTCAATTAGCCTAATTTACAAAGAGAGTACATTTTAAACACTACATCTTTACTCAAAATCCTCAAACAACAGTATTTTATGTGTCAAAACCTCCAATTTCCTAATTTGTTTCTAGTTCCAAGACCTCTAGACCCCTAATACACTAAACCCTCTTGCCTTATGCAAAATACTTGGTGTTTTAATGAAACTCCTATCTCCCAGACCTGCCAGACCCATACAAAGCACCAAACACACTTACCAGACCCTGCACATGGTGAATAATACATTACATGGACAGTCCTTCCCAGATTTTGTCAAAACACCACTTGAAGCCCTAATTTTCACCATGGAAAGACCCTGCTACAATCCTACAACATTATCCCAAACACCCAACCTTGACCCCACAACATTATAAATAGGTTAGGCATGTATTTTAAAAGTTAGAGGACCCATTCCACAAGTTATAGTAGGCAGAAAAAGTGTAATGGGTCGAATTACATAATGAAACCCCTCAATCCAAGAACACTATGAAAGTAGGTAGCAGCAGTAGAAACAATATAACTTTCGCTATACGAAAATTTAGAACCTCTAAATAGATGAAAATGAAAGCTAATTCATTAATCTACAACATCCAATGAGTTTCATATCATCTTACAATTTGTAAAGTTCGTACAGCAACAAGAAAAGTGAGAGAAACCAGTAAATTTCTAGAATTTAATAACGTTCTTCTTGATAATAAAAAAATGGGGTACAAATCAACCAACAACCTCTCCTTCGAGGCATTGAAGGTTATTAAACATATTTAGAATGGTAGTCTTCTTGAAAAGCATAGCTTGTTATTTATGGATGATCTTTGTTTTGTTTTAGATGTGAATTGGTCAGTTCAGCATTGAATTGAGGTTTTTGAGATTGAAGATTGTTTGAAACTGATTTAATTATGATTATTGAAGGTTTTGTCTCCCTACTCTGCATCACAAACCTAGGGTATAAATTGTTGCCACCTAAATGAAAATTAGAGACTCTTTTGTTTATTTTTCTCAAAACCAAAATTTTGATTGTCAACAAAGTCATGAAGAATATGGATTCAAAGAAGGGTTTGTGATGCTATATCTTATAATTATTCACTATTTATTTGGCAATGAGGTAACTTAGAAAGACAATAAGCATTATCAACTATGTCAACTCACTTGAATCTATCTAATCACATGTGATGAAGCTGAATTTTGTATGGAACAAAAAAATTAATGGACACTTGCATTAACATTGATGAAAGCTATTAGGTTTTCCAAATTAGTTGAAAAAATAATCAAAATATGGTGAATTCCACTAGCCATGCTAGAAATGGACTACTATAAGCAATGCAAATAGAATTCATAAATAAATTTATATTAAGTAAATGTCATTTTTTTATTGTTTTTGTTCTTCAAACTCATAAAAATTGAACTTTTCTATGCAAATCTCATATAATTCAATGTTGAATTCTAAGTCCAATTGTTATGATTAATAAAATCATTAAGGAAATTTAGTTTATATTGTCAAAAACAAACAAATATACTAAATACAAACATTTCAATTTACCAAAATGAATATATTACCTTAGATAATGTAAAATGATGTAGAAACTTCAAAATGTCTTCTTCTACGTTGTCTACCATGTAGATTACTAGTAAAAAGGTGATGGATCAAGCATAGATTGGTACAATATGAAGTCAACTACATAAAAAAAGGTGTTTTTGACTTGGATAAAGTGATGAACCAGACAAATATAGGATAATGTGGGCCTGAATCACGGGGTGAAGCCTTATTTTTAAAGTTTCAAGGTAAAAACCCATTTGGCGCATGCCAAATATGTTCCTCTAAAAAGGACAGACTTGAGAGAGAGGGAGAGACACAAAGTGGGACAAAGATAGAGGGAATGAGAGAGAGAGGGAGTGAGAGAGAGAGGGAGTGGGAGAGAGAGGGGGGGAGGGAGAGGGTGTGGCAGAGAGAAACCTAAGAGAGAGAGGGAGAGAGGTTGGGAGGGAGACACCTGAGAGAAGGAGTGGGAGTCAAAGTGGGAGAGAGGGAGTGGGAAGGAGAGACCAAATAAAGTACAGTGGGATGTAAGTGAGGTCTAATAGAGAGGGATTGTGAGATAAGTGAGGCCTAATCCCTCAACCCCTATACCCCCTCAACCCTTAAACCCTAATCCATCAACCCCCATACCCTCTTAATCCCTCAACTCTCAAACCCTAATCCCTCAACCCCTCTACAATCTTAATCCCTCAACCCTTAACCCTTCAACCCTAAACCCTAAACCCCTATACCCTTTTAATCCCTCAACCCCTCAACCCTCAACCCTTAAACCCTAATCCATCAACCCACATGTACCCTCTTAATCAGTCAACTCTCAAACCCTAATCCCTCAACCCCTCTACAATCTTAATCCCTCAACCCTTAACCCTTCAACCCTAATCCCTCAACCCCTATACCCTCTTAATCCCTCAACCCCTCAACCCTCAACCCTTAAACCCTAATCCATCAACCCCCATACCCTCTTAATCCCTCAACCCTCAAACCCTAATCCCTCAACCCCTCTACAATCTTAATCCGTCAACCCTTAACCCTCAACCCTCAACCCTCAAACCCTAATCCTTCAACCCCTCTACAATCTTAATCCCTCAACCCTTAACCCTTCGACCCTAACCCCTCGACCCCTATACCCTCTTAATCCCTGAACCCCTCAACCCTCAACCCTTAAACCCTAATCCATCAACCCCCATACCCTCTTAATCCCTCAACCCTCAAACCCTAATCCCTCAACCCCTCTACAATATTAATCTATCAACCCTTAACCCTCAACCCTCAACCTTCAAACCCTAATCCCTCTACCCCTCTACAATCTTAATTTATCAACCCTTAACCCTCAAACCTTAATCCTTCAACCCCTCTAAAATCTTAATCCCTCAACCCTTAACCCTTCAACCCTAATCCCTCAACCCCTATACCCTTTTAATCCCTCAACCCTCAACCCTTAAACCCTAATCCATCAACCCCCATACCCTCTTAATCCCTCAACCCTCAAACCCTAATCCCTCAACCCCTCTACAATCTTAATCCCTCAACCCTTAACCTTTCAACCCTAATCCCTTGACCCCTATACCCTCTTAATCCCTCAACCCCTCAACCCTCAACCCTTAAACCCTAATCCATCAACCCCCATACCCTCTTAATCCCTCAACCCTCAAACCCTAATCCCTCAACCCCTCTACAATATTAATCCCTCAACCCTTAACCTTTCAACCCTAATCCCTTGACCCCTATACCCTTTTAATCCCTCAAACCCTCAACCCTCAACCCTCAACCCTTAAACCTTAATCCATCAACCCCCATACCCTCTTAATCCCTCAACTCTCAAACCCTAATCTCTTAACCCCTCTACAATCTTAATCCCTCAACCCTTAACCCTTCAACCCTAATCCCTCGACCCCTATACCCTCTTAATCCCTCAACCCCTCAACCTTCAACCCTCAACCCTTAAATTCTAATCCATCAACCCCCATACCCTCTTAATCCCTCAACCATCAAACCCTAATCCCTCAACCCCTCTACAATCTTAATCCCTCAACCCTTGACTCTTCAAACCTAATCCCTCGATCCCTATACCCTCTTAATCCCTCAACCCCTCAACCCTCGACCCTTAAACCCTAATCCATCAACCCCCATACCCTCTTAAGCCATCAACCCTCAACCCTCAACCCTTAACCCTTAATCCCTAAACCCTCTACTTGAGAGAGAGAGGGAGAGGTGGTGGGAGGGACATGCTTGAGAGAGAGGGAGAGGGAGAGGGAGAGAGAGAGTGATGTAGAGGCTAGGTGGGAATAACTCACAAAACAAAACTTCAACTCTCAACCAAGAACCCAACTCCAATCTTAAGGACATCAGCTCACCCTCAAGAATCTTAAACCCCAAAGTTTGCAAAACACTCAAAAAAAACCAATCTAGGCCAATTTCCTCACAACCTTCCCAAAACACTCAACAACTAAATGATGGATTAATATACACTTTTTCAGGGTTACACAACATACAAGAAAACCAAGGGTCACTCTTTTGGACCATTATAGACTTTCAGTAAACACCCCCAGGCTCTAGGCCTCACAATTAGCCTCTTTTTCAAAGGAACCCTCACTCAAATTCATCCCCAAACAAAAAGAACCTAAAACAGTTTTAGGAAAGGCTCTCAAACTCAGCATTTGTCAACTCTTAGGGCCCCAAGAACTTTTCTTAAATCTCTACTCACAAACCCTCCTAATTCTCCACCAAAATGAGGGTTTAAGGAAACTCACAACTCCTAACTCTCCCAAATCCTCCCAGGGGTCTAGACACCATGTATTACCTCTGCCCTGACTCTAGAAACTCTCACAATCCCATTTCCCTCAACAATTCTCCAACTCACTACTTGGGTTCCTTGCATTCATAATGGAACCACCCTTATTCAGTCACACGAACACCACACCCCACTGGGTTTGTTCACCCTCTCACCCTCCAAAGAGTCTAACCATCTAACTAGACATAATACAAGCCAATCCACTAAGCCACAGAGTCAACACAGTAGGTGGATTGGCAAATAGATCATGGAAAGACCTTCAAACCTTCACCTTGCAAACAGAACAGTCAACACAATTTACTAATCCCTCACGCACCAACATAGGTTCTAAGCCTCCAAGCGAAGGAAATAAGGTATTAAACATATGCATCAACAAATACCCACAGTATTAATACATATCAACCCTGTACGGGCTTGCACCAAGAAAGAAAGTTCAGAAAAACCAGTAAAAAGATGGTGATTAGCCTTTCCAAAATGCAATTTTCTTTATTGGATTTCAACAACCAAACTTTCTTGGGGATTACATGAATGTTTATAATGATTTCAACTTCCAACTCCCTCCTACAACTGACCAACTGCATTTATAATAGAATTTTGAACCACTCATGACCGTTTGAAGGTAAAGGTTATGCACTTTACATAATCTTCTTAAACAATTTCACTACATACTTAGTAAGTTTGATCTTTTTGATCCCATGCTCGCCCAACCTATTGAAAGTGGGAAGGAGAGACATTAGAGAGAGGCAGAGAGAAAAAGTGGGAGATAGATAGAGGGAGTGAGAGAGGGAGGAGAGAGACAAAGTGGTAGAGAGAGAGGGAATCATTGTGAGAGGGAGAAGGTGTAGGAGGGGGAGACTTGACAAAGAGAGAGAGAGAGAGAGAGGAAGATGGGGTAGGACGGAGATACTTTAGAGAGAGAAAGAGGGAGATAGGGTGGGAAGGAGAGACATTAGAGAGAGGGAGAGAGAAAAAGTGGGAGATAGATAGAGGGAGGGAGGGAGAGAGAGAGAGAGGGAGTGGGAGAGAGAGAGAGGGAGAGACATAGAGATAGAGAGAGAGACTTGAGAGATGGAGAGGGGGTGGGAGGGAGAGGGAGTACTTGGGATAGAGGGATTCGAGAGAGATGGAGGGGGTGGGGGGAGATACATGAGATAGAGGGAGAGAGAGAGTGGGAGGGGGTGGGAGGGAGATATTTGAGAGAGAGGGAGAGAGAGGGGTGGGAGGGAGAGAGAGAGGGAGAGAGAGGGAGAGAGAGAGAGAGAAGGAGAGAGATAGAAGGAGGAGAGAGAGAGAGAGAGAGAGGATGTGGGAGAGATATAGAGGGAGTGAGTGAGAGAGACAAAGAGGGGCCTAAAAGAGGGAGAGGGGGTAGAAGGGAGACAGTTGAGAGACAAAGAGGGAGAGAGAGTGGGTGGGAGGGAGAGACTTGAGAGAGAGAGGGAGAGAGAGTGGGAGAGAGATAGAGGGCATGAGAGAGAGAGAGGGACAGATGGTGGGAGGGAGATACTTGAGAGAGATGGAGAGGTAGATGAAGATAGATAGAGGGAGTGACTGTGAGAGGGAGAGGGGGTAGGAGGGGGATACTTGACAAAGAGAGAGAGGGAGAGGGGGTAGGACAAATATACTTGAGAGAGAGAGAGGGAGAGGGGGTGGTAGGGAGAGACCTGAGAGAGAGGGAGAGATACAAATTGGGAGAGAGTGAGTAGGAGAGATATAGAGGGGGATGGAGATACCCAAGAGAGAGAGGGAATGGGAGAGAGATAGAGGGAGTGAGTGATAGACCTAAGAGAGGGAGAGGGGGTAGGAGGGAGAGACTTGAGAGAGAGACAAAGAGAGAAAGATAACAACCTAAGAGAGGGAGATGGAGTGAGAGAGATAAAAAGACCAAAGAGGGAGAGTGCGAAAAGGGGGTTGGAGTGAGATAGATTTATTTAGGTACCTACGTGGGAGGGAAAGAGACCTGACAAAGGGGATTGGACTGAAAGAGTAGTCTAGGTCGCATGGGAGGGAGTGAGACCTAAGAGATAGAGACTTCAGAGGGATAAAAAGTTATCCAATTACGGTAACGAGTTAGAGAAGGTATGAAAGGTAAAACCTCGACTATCCCTCTACGATCATAAATTGTGCACTCTAAGCATTATCAAAGTTGTTCACCAAAGAGGGGAAATTCTACTTCTCTCCAAAGCAGGCCATTTGGTGCTCGCCAAATGTCTTGCTTTGGACGTGTTAATTAACATGATTTGCCAAATTTTCTCATATTTTTGTCTGTGCTCCCCGTCTCATTTGCACGTCTTTCAATGCAAGTTTATAAAAAAATAGTGATAGTGTTAACCTCTCTCTTAGCTATCTCAATATGTAATTCTTTTTTCATTTTGATTTAGTTAAGGTTTTGATCCATGGCTTCTATTGTAAATGCCTTCTTTTTTGGTCAAAAACCAACATGTGCTAGGTTTAGGATAGATTTTTACACGTTCATCGGAACGTGAAACAAATTACATTTTTTGAAACTAGATTCCATTCTACACATGATGAAAAAAAAAATCAATTTTTGATTAGTTTGCAAAAAAATTGGGGGGGAGCACGCTCAAATTTTAGCTTTACAGGATGTGTCCACTTTGAAAATTCATAAAATATTATATATTCATTAAAAAAATTATCCAAAAGGAGGATAAACTACATGGTGTTAGCTAATTTCTCACCGTTGGGATTTTTTAAATTCTATAAAAAAAGTTAACCAAAAAGGGGGGAACCCTCAGGTGCTATGCTATTTTTTTTTATAAAAACAAGACCTGTTTTGGGCCCCCCCCTTTTTGAGACCCTTAATCTTCATTAATTTCAAAAAACAATAGTAGCTTAGAAAATAGACTCGGAGCAATTCAACTTTTGTTCTTTCCGAATTTTGAAATTTTGAGCGTAACTATCTTCATTTTCTCGTGCAAATCAAATTTTGCTGATTTCAGAAAAAAAGTGGCATCTTAAGAGCCAAAATGGTGTCACAGATTCGTGCACATACCCGGAAGTGGATTATAAAAGGGTGGGGATTAAAGGGATGTGATAGTGGATATATGTGGGATAGTGGATAGGATAATGAAAGGGAGATGAGATGGAAGGGTGGTTGAGGTTCTTGGGATTGATGGGAACCAAGATCGATGTTTGCATACATCATGATAGATATGAATTTATGATAGATTGATGGGATGATAGAGGACGTAAAAGGATTTGGTACATAAGGACCTAAAAAATATTTATGGGATCATAAATTCTTAGATGGGAGGTGTATGGAAATTTAGAAGAGGATTTTAGAAGTGTGGATTTGGATGACATTTTGGATTTAACAAACGGATTTTTGGTTTCATTTTTATTTGGGTTCGACATGGTTTTTTCTTTTATTTTTTCTTGGTGGTCCTTTTATGACCACTTTCATTTATTTTCATTTTGGTTTTTATTTTTCTTCATTCTTGCATGCCATTTTGAGGGGGCATGGTGATCCTTGGATTTCTATGGATTCTTTTCTTTAGACTTATGTACACATATTTTGGAATCCAAATTGATTTCAATAAAAATAGAATGGGTGTGTGTGTGTGTAGATATTTCATAAGAGGAAATCATGGAGTGTGTTAGAAATGGTTCATTGATTTGCGTATTTTTTGGTCTTGATGGGGATTGGAAGAAATGGAATGGTAGGATTTGAGAGGATGGATTTTGGGATGTAAGGACCCAAAATATATGGAGAAGATTAGGGATGTGATTTTGAGATATAGGGACCCAAAATGGAATTACAAGATGGGGGAGGTATAGTTTTATTTATTTTGGATTAGTATGATGGAGGAGGAGGGATGATGAGAAACAACTTAGATGGGTGACATGAGGCACTTATTATGGTTTTTGAAGAAGTGACACTTGGAGGAACAAAGGGTATAGTTATAATTTAGGATTGTGTACCTTGGAATGTGTAGCCCAATCCATGCAATTACGGATTTTATTTAATATAGATGAGCTCTAGTATACCTTTCACATAAAGGCCTAAGTGCTAGCATTGATAGTTAATTTTTCTAAGCATTCAATTGGCAATGTGATGTTGGTTTCTTTAGAAAAAAGATGCAAGTCCATTTTGAGATGGAAGATAGGTGGTGGAATTTTTTCCTCTAATGTGAGAAGACTACAATGGGTAAAGATGAGGAAACCAGAAGCATAAAACTTGATGTTGTTGGATAGTTTCAATTGGAGGTGGTAGGGGATCAAGGGAACTATATGGGATGATAAGATCTTGATTTGGAAGAAGGGAGTTTTTAGCATTCTCTAGAAATGTGTATTGGCATGATCATATTTATGTCTAGATAATGTGATGGAGGAAGAGGGTTCAACATGGCTTGACTCCTCAAACTTGGTGGAGAGAGAAGGTGAACTTGAGATGTTCATTAGATGGGTGTTAAAAGGTTTCAATGGGTTGTTAATGTTAAAATATTTGGTGTGATTAAGTTTTTGGATGGTTTCGATTGTAGGTGTTGGGGGAGTGATGGACTCATTAATGATGCATTTAGGTGATTCTAAATTAGTGGGTTGGAATGATGCCACAAATTTGGAAATTGTTTTTAGTTCTCGGAGGAGGCTAGAAAGATATGATTTTGTAGTTTTTTAACTTTAAAATAAAAAAATACGAAAAAAGTCATGCAATAATTTAAAACCTATACTTGCCTCGAAATTTGTGCCTAGGGGACTTTTTAGTAGGTTTTTAAATTTAGCAGATTCCCACATTTGGAGGTGTTTTTTCCAAATTTGGTGGAGGTGCCCTTTTTGCTCAGCTCTACCCATGTCAGTTAGGCCTCTCAATTTTGCAATTCATCTTTCATAGGCAGTATCTGATCCATATGGTGGTCTTTTCTAGTGCAATTTTTTTTTAAATGGGATAGAATTTTGATCTCTTCACAGTGGTGTAGGTGGTTTCTAGTTTTGGACTCTATTTTTTTCATAAATTAGTTTTCTCAGTTTTTTTGTTGTGCAATCCTCATTTTGGAGACTTTGACAGGTCATATCTTTTGCATCCGGACTCCTCTTTGAGTCTCATTTTTCTCAAAGTGCATTATTTTTTGTATACTTCATCATAGTGTTATCAATTTTCTCATTTTCTATTACATAGATTTATTTTTAGTATGTTCTCCTTTTCTAGACATTGTGAGATTTCATTGTAAGCACAGCTCATATGTAAACACACTAAAATAAAGTGTCTTGGTATTGTACATGTATTATTGGGAATTTTGCACATCATGTTGTGCCTTTTGTACTTGCACTATGATATAAATTTCCATGGGTGGGTTGTGAGTGCATTTTTTCCATCACACCTTTGTCAAGTGAGTGTTCCTTCCATAATAGCATAGAATCCTAGTGATTCATGCCTCATGCGAGTGTTCCTTGGTTTGCATGCCCTTTTATTTGTAGGTAAATTATTTTCTACATTTTAATATATTCTTTATTCTCCTACATGCACTTATTAGTGACACACAATTTCAATGGTCTTATCTTGGCTCTCCCTTTTTGTATTATGGGGGGCTTTATTTTTGGTGCTAATACTTCCTTGGTTTCATTTTTGGAGTGATCTATGTATCTATTTTTTGTTCCTATGTACTATGTAGATGTAGTAGTTGGTTACCCATACATTTTAATGAGATGGAGCATTTAACATATGGACACTCTTCCATTCCTATTTTTGGAGGTGACCTTCAATCTTCATTTGACCAGTGTTCTTCAGAGTATTGGTACTTATATTTTCAACTTGCATCTTTCATGTTGAGTAGTTTCTTGGTGTCCCTAGTGAGAATTCATGTGCCATGTTTGTATCTTCAAGTTTTATATGTTGAAAGGTAGAAAATTGTATAATTATTCTAGGGTTTAGAACCTAGAATGACAATTTTCACTAACTTTCACTCAACAAAAAACCCTTGAGATTTCAATGCAAAAGAGAAAGAGATCTTGCAAGAGGGTTGTTATAGGGGTTGAATATGATCTAATAAGGGGTTCACCAGAAATTTTAGACTTGTAAAAGATAATGAAATGTATGATGAAATGAAAAATCCTAATTGAATACAAAGTAACACTAAATGACCTAGAAAAGTGAATGAAACAACACAAAAAACTATAGAAAGGAAGGTGTGAACCTAAAAATCTAGAAATGACAAGATGGAGGTATGAATCACTAAAAATTCTACTTTAATTGTTGACTAGGACTCATTCGTCAAGCTGGGTGAATCACTCTTATTTCTAGAAAACTATACAAGAGTTGGTTTTGGACAAAAGGGTATATGAATCTGTAAAGATCTATGTTAGTTAGCTACAATGGGACTCATTCACCACTTGTGGTGAATCAATCCACTTATACTTTTTTGGGAGTTCAAAATCTAGATCTATGCCTCTCAGTCTACTTTATTCTTCCTAATTAGTTTTTGGGTCTAAAACTACAATTTGTGACCTGTAGGTCTTCTCCAAGGTTCTCCAAGGCTTGTTGACAACTTTGAAAACTTTGAGCTCTTGAAAAATTTTCTCCAATCTTACTCCTTAGGAAATCCACAATGTATACCTACAAATCACACACAAAGGAGAGGGGGAAATGTTGTTGGGTTAGTGGATAAGGGTTTGCCTTGTTCAAACCCCTTGTTGGTAATTAAACCTTGAAATAAAATCAAATATGAATGGAGAATTATGAATGAACAAATGAAAATGTTGCAACTCACAAAAATCTAGCAATAAAGTATTGTAAATATGCTTGAAATGGATCCAATAGATGTAGATCTTGATCCTTGCTTGAATCAGATAGATCTTGAATTGAATACTTGCTTGAATCATGAAATCCTACATCATAATTATTAGCTCAAAAGAAAACATGACGCATGTAGTCTTTGACATGATGATTGATGCTTGAAGAATGCTTGTGTGAACTCAATTTTCTATTAGGAATGCTCTCACAAAATTCTTAGGTGAAAATGAGTGAAAGAACCTTGTATTTATACTCAATTATGCAAGAATTCTCAAAACTGCAACACTTCAAGCTGATATCAAATCTAGGAGAATAAAATCCCACCAAGAATTTGAATTAATTTTGATTTTGGGCCACACAAGACTCATTCACCGAAGATGGTGAATGAGTCCCACTAGGCTTAATTTTTGGGACCAAAGTTTTAAAAAGCTTAGAAATGTGTGAAACCAGGTTTGGGACCAAAAGAACCAGGTGGCACTCATTCGACCAAGGTGGTGAATGAGTCCTAGATCACTAAATCTAGGCCATTCAAACCTAAAGCACCTGAATTATGAATGGCTAATGATTGGTGTCAGGATTATCCTCAAAAAGATGCAATAAATGAGGCTTGTAGACGCAAAATGGGGCCAATTAAATCATAAGAAATCCCAATTATTAATGGCAAGCCTAGAGAAGTGTGAAAGTGTGTTACAACACTTTACAACACCCCAAATAAGGCAAGATTAAGGTTAATTTTGATTAAAAGAGGTTTATTAGGTTGATAAGACCTTAGAAAAGTGTGAAATCATATTACAACACTTCACAACACTTTATCAAGGTACCATTTAAATCCATTCTAGTTCACAAGGGCCCAGGACCTAATGTGAATGTTTCAACCACATTACAACACTAAATCAAGGCAATATTAAGCCTAATTTAGCAAGGAGGGCCCAAAAAAGTGTGAAAATATCTCGATGACATTTTTGACACTAAATTTAGCCTTCACTTTAGTGAGAGGATGAAATTGCTTTAAACTCACATTAAAGTAGACAAACATGCATGCCAAGAGGGGTTCAAATGTACCAATGAAAATAATATGAGACAACAACAATCAAGAGGGGTGATGAAGCCCCCAGGATCAAGATCCCAAGATAAATCAATATGGGAACAAAATAACACACATGAGAATGATATAAAGAGAAAAAACAAAGCACAAGGATGCACTACCAAAGATGAAAAAGAGAAAGGGTAAAAGATAAAAGAGAGTCGTATCAAGCTTCAACCGTTTGTCCATCATGATGTGGATCAGATCTAGGTTGTTTGTCTGAAAAAATGCATACTCACTCTAAGGAAATTAAACTCATGGTTGTCCATTGGGTGAGAAGTCCTAAAAGGTGAGAAACATACACTCATGGCTAGTATGCACTCACACACACATGTAAGTGGTTAAGGGGAAATTCATGCCTTGCTCGAGCTTCTTGCTCAAACCATACCAAAGTTATACCTCCTGATAACTTTAATAAGGTGCCACACAAAAGAAATTATTTTTGAGCTTCATGAGGTAAGAAAAAAAATTTATGCTTGGAGCTCATGAACAAACAGGATGGCTCCATAGGCATGCAAGTTGCTCTATGCAAGGTGGCCATATAACTACAAATGAGAAACCCTAATTGAATGCAAAGTAACACTAAATGACCTAGAAAAGTGAACGAAGCAACACAAAAAACTACATAAAGGAAGGTGTGCACCTGGGAATCTAGAAATGACAAGATGGAGGTCTAAATCACTAAAAAATCTACTTTTATTTTTGATAGGGACTCATTCCCCAAGCTGGTCAAATCAGTCTTATTTTTGGAAAACTGCACAGGAGCTAGTTTCGGACAAAAGCGTATCTGAATCTATAAAAATCTTTGTCAAACAGCTATAGTGGGACTCATTCACCACTTGTGGTGAATCAGTCCACTTCTACTTTTTTGAGAGTTCAAAATTCAGATATGTGCCTCTCAGTCTGCTTTGTTCTTCCTGATTGGTTTTCAGGTCTAAAACTACATTTTGTAACATGTAGGTCTTCTCCAAGGTTCTTTGAGGCTTGTTGACAACTTTTATCCAATCTTGCTCCTTACAAAATCTGCAACCTAGACCTACAAATCACACACAAAGGAGAGGGAAAAAAAAAATTGGGTTAGTGGGTAGGGGTTTTCCTTGGTCAAACCCCTTGTTGGTAATTAAACCTTGAAATGAAATCAAATATGAATGGATAATAATGAATGAACAAATGGCAATGTTGCAACTCACCAAACTCTAGCAATAAAGTGCTACAAATGTGCTTGAAATCAATCCAATGGATGTAGATCTTGATCCTTTCTTGAATTCGATAGATCTTGAATTGAACACTTGCTTGAATCATGAAATCCTACATCACAATTGTTAGCTCAAAAGAAAACATGATGCATGTAATCTTTGACATGATGATTGATGCTTGAAGAATTCTCTAGAATGCTTGATAATCTTCCCTTGAATGCTCTTGAATGCTTGAATGCTCTTGTGAACTCAATTTTCTATTAGAAATGCTCTCACAAAAGTCTTAGGTGAAAATTAGTGAAAGAACCTTGTATTTATACTCAATTATGTGAGAATTACCAAAATTGCAACACTACAAGATGACATCAGATCTAGGAGAATAAAATCCCGCCAATAATTTGAATTAATTTTGATTTTGGGCCACATGGGACTCATTTAACCAAGTTGGTGAATGAGTCCCACCAGGGTTAATTTTTGGGACCAATTTTAAAAATGCATAGAAATGTGTGAAACCAAGTTTGGGACCAAAAGATCCAAGTGAGACTCAATTTCCCAAGGTGGTGAATGAGTCCCAGATCACTAAATTTGGGCCATTCAAACCCGAAACACCTGAATTATGATTGGGTAATGATTGGTGTTGGGATTATCCTCGAAAAGATGCAACAAATGAGGCTTGTGGATGCAAAATGGGGCTAATTAAAGCATAATAAATCCCAGTTATTCATGATGAGCCTAAAGAAGTGTGAGAGTGTGTTACAACACTTTACAACACCCCAAATAAATCAAGATTAAGGTTAATTTTGATTAAAAATAGGTTTATTGGGTTGATAAGACCTTAGAAAAGTGTGAAAGTATATTACAACACTTCACAACACTTTAGCAAGGTACCATTTAAATCCATTAGTTCAGAAGGTCCCAAGACCTAATGTGAATGTGTCAACCACATTACAACACTAAATCAAGGCAACATTAAGCCTAAATCGAAAAGGAGGACCCAAACAAGTGTGGAAATGTCCCAACAACATTTTTTGACACTACAGATGTTTGCCTTTGTTTTCCATCTGATTCAATTAGTGTCATTAGGGACACTCATGTAGATTATTGTCTTCTTGATCCTTGTCATCATCTTTTTTAGAGGATTTTATTCATTTCAACACTATATCAATCATCTTTTGATAGTTGTCTACAACTTCTTCATGCTTCAGCGTTGTTCTTCATGTTCCTTTTTTTTGGGAAATTGTTTTGGTTGGAGGCTTCTTAGTCCTTCACATAGGTTTGAAGGATTTTTAGTCCTTTATTTGCCTTTATCTCTTTTGGAGAGGACTTTTTCCCAAGATTTTTTTCTTTTTTTTCTCCATATGTGATATAATAGATTGTTTGTATATGGGTACCTCATTAGACCTTATTTACCAGGACCCATCATGCATTTTCTTTCTAGGGTTTTTAGCTACTCCCTATGTTCATCTTAATTGGGAGTGTTAGAATAATCATGCATTATATAATAATTAATTAATCTTTAATTGATTATTAGTCTAATTCATTTCATGCACTTAAGCTAAACTTAGGAGTGATTTTTTATGTCTCATGTCATAGGATGAGGACACATGTCATGATCTTGTTTTATCCTCACCTAGGGTTTCTAGGTTTATTATCCTTTTATAAGGATTATTTATTGTATAATCATTAATATGCACATTCATAGTGATTCATTCTTTTTGGATCAAAATCTCTTGACCTCCATAGCTTTTCTATTCTCTCTTTCTATGATAGGTGTTTGATTACAGGTGATCTTTGGGAGTTGTTAGGTTGATTTTTTCCAACTTCAACACTATGTTGTATTAAGGTTCTTTGTACATGGTCATGGGTATGATATTCCTCCTCCTTGTCATATGCAAATTATTTTCCTTTTCCATAGAAATATTATATTTCAATATAATTTGGTATCTCATTGAGGAGAAAGTCATAATAGAACTTCCTCAAGAAATAATTTGGGATCTCATTGTTGTTGCAATGGGAATGGTAGAAAACCATCCACCACCTATCCCAAAAATTCTCTCTTATTGGACTTAGTGTTTACATCAATGAATAGGGAATATCTTGCAACTTCCATGCAAGGGTGCATTGGTCCTTAGACCAATAAACAATGCACACACACCATATTTCAATTTTATTTATATTTTAGTTGTTCATATGATGATTTTGTAGAGTAGAACCACCATAAATTCTTCCTATGATTTAACCATATGTTTATTTACCCACTAATGGAATATATATATATATATATATATATATATATATATATATATATGAAATGATATATTCCAACAACATTGTAAGTGATCTTTGATGTCAACTAGTTGCATTAGGATTTTTCAATATATCAATCAATGTTTGGAGTTTATTTTTGTTGTTTTTAATTTTACCAAAAAAATGTTATTGTGTGGCATGAGGATGCCTTTAGATAGATGGAATATCTTCATGATGGTTAGACTCTACTTTTTCTTTAGTATGAATTACATCCACATGGTTAGGGAATTAGTGTTTGGGGTGTCAAGGAATTTTCAATTCTTGATTATTTTAAGAAAATGAATCAAAGAAAATGTAAAAATAAATTAGTTTATATTATAATTCTAAATCTTTAAAAAGACAACTCCATGAACTCATGCACATCATGGCAGTATTGTGTTAGCTTGCATCCACTTTAAGATCTCACAAATGTAGTTATTTTTCTCACTCATGTTAGGGCTTCCAATAAATTGGGTTAGGATAAAATAAGCTTCCTCTCTCATATTTGTTTATTTTTGAGAGTATAAGCATATTTTCTATCTAATAGTTTATATATTAATAGGGAAAAAATGGAATAAATAATCAAAGGATATAGTGTTTGATAGTGTGAAGCGTCAGTTTCATGTTTTCCTATCTCTTTGGGCCATAGGATATTTCCACATAGTTTGGTCTAAATTTATTATATTTTTTTTGCATCAACTTAATATGAATACTAGGATCTTCCCAATTTTTCCTTCATGTCTTATTTTTTTAAAAAAAATTGAGAGTTTGTATTCTAAATTAAGTGTTCAAGTTGTAGGTTTTCCTTGATCTTGTGTATATTTTTTGTTTGTATATAATCTATATATATTGTTATTTTATCCAGATTATTTCCTTTTTCTCATATTGTTTCTTTGTTTGGTCTACTCTCTTATATGCATTTATAAATTCTTTCTCTAATTGAAAGAAGATGCACATCCCCTACTAGAGCCATTGTTTACATCTTGTCTAAGAAATATTATTTGTGGCTCTATGTGCTACCATTTGGCCTTTAATAGTTAAAACTAATACATGAAATCATAACTGGAGTTTTGTGTTGTGTATATAAAATTATTCTTTGTGAACTCTACCCTTAGTCTTGTGATATAGATCAATGTAATAATTGATCTAATATTTTTATTTAATTTTTCCAAAAAGATTCAAGTTAGCCTCTTTCTTAATCTTCTAGCCTATTTTTGAATTTTCACTACTATTTCTTTATTGAACTCTAGGTTCATGTCAATGGAAATATGGTTGAAAATGCCTATCATGTGCCCTATACTCATGCACTTTATTCTTTTTATGTGTTTACTATATATCAAGGGTTTCCCTTAACTTAAATGTTTCTCTTACCTCTATTTAATGACTGGCTATGAAGAGTCTTATTTACTGCACCAACCATATGCAATTACATATGTTTTCTATGCTCAATAGTGAAATGGAATAAAGTATAATATTACATCTTGAGTTATAAAAAAGTTTCCTCTAATGTTGATTATGGGTCAATTACTATACTCCATCAAATTTATCCATGGTTTAACATTTAAACAGTAGAGATAAAGGCAAGTGTGTGCTATTCTTTACAACAATTGTGTTGAGGTGTATTTTGCTCATTTTTATAATCTAATTAAATAAAAATTCATGCATGCTCACATTATAAAGATCTAGTCACAAGTTACCAAGTGACACAATATTTTAAGTTTGGTGGGCTAACATTGTCCATTTGACATGGATTTTTAAAGTAGAGCATACATTGAACTATCTATGTGCATAATTGTCAATTGGCCATGTTGGAACAATAAAATATACCTATGGGTGACTCTTTATATTGGGTCACTTCTTGTTAATCATTAATATTAGGCTAATCATGTGATCCATCATTTTTGTTAGCCTTTTAGCATACCAAATAGTAGAGATAGAGAGTGTGTAGGTTGCTTAAAAAGAACATTTTCCCTTATGTTTCATTACCCCAATGGTAGGCATGTGTGTGAAATCGTTCAAGTGGATCCATGTTATAAGGAACTAATGGGAAGACACTACATGGTTTCAAGGGCAAGTGTTGTTGGCCCATCTCATCATATGGGGAAGTTTTAAGTGAAGTCTACTTTGTGGTCTTAGAGATACATATTTATTTCTTATAAGAACATTGTAAAATGAAAAAAGGTTGTCCCACATCTTTGGATACAGCATTTCATCCATTTTCATTGATCTTATGAATATTAACATGAGTCATTAGATCTAGTTGCAACTTAAGACATGTCGTAGGTTAAAGAATGAATTCACAAGTTGTTTGAACAGTTTTTTTGACATGTCTTTTTAATTAGTTAAGGGATGTTTATATGGAAGCATGTAAGGAATCTTTATTGGCTAAGGGTTGTGTATTTGAATACATGCCTTGGTCCATCGATCATAATCAATATATCATGAATAATATATGGAATCGATGAGAAAATAATAGATTGAAAGCATAATAGATCTTACTAGCGTACGTCAACATTGCACTAACACATAATACAAGGAGAAGTCATCACTAACATTCCACATTCTTGTAATGTGTGCTTTTGATCTTTTGAAATTAGTGATGGATGTTGACTAAGACTCAAAGAACCATACACCAATATTTGCATAAGAGACCCTTAAAGGTATTCTTTAAGAGTACATTATCATGTACAAGGATATAAATTTCAAGAGTCAATGATAGGAAAAAATAAAATTGCAGTGACTCAAATAAAATCAAATCTATTGCAACATTCATATTGATATCTCATTCCATAAACTAAATCATAATAAATAAACATATTACATAATTACACTTTTTCTCATCAATTAACCTCTCATTTCATTTATTACTTTTAATTTTAATTACATGAATTACTATATAATTAATTAAACCTAGATTTATAGGTTTAGAGGGGCAATTAGTGTTTTTGATATCCGTTTTAGCTCGAATGAAAGAAACGCCAACAAAATATTCCTTGCGGCGCTCCTTTAACATTTACTGTTTGTTATGGCGTGGTCTTTGTAATCGAAGAAAGACCGCCACCTCAGTCAACACAAATTTGATTGGGCACACATGGATGTATACTACTATGCTTCATTCCTTCCCGCCATGAACCTTTTTTTTTTTTTTTTAAATTATTATTATTACTTAATCAACTTGGTCGTAGGAGCATGCAAATGTCCCAGCTTCTTTGATGAGCAATATTTTATTTAAAAATCCTTGCAAAACAGCACGTTTTATTCTGACAAATGTTATCTTTGTTGAATGAGATAATAGATCTGACTCGGAGATGAGACGAGCTCGCATGCGTAGATCTGGTCTACTTTAAGATCCCTATATAATGGGTTTTGCCTGCCACTAATCATTCGATCATCATTTCTCCTTCGAAATCCTCATTATCGGAAAAAAGATTGAACCAGTCGAAATTTTCATTATTGGGAAACAGAGGAAGAAAAAGAATACCAACCATGCATATTAGATGCTTCAGTGCAGTCGAGAAGGAGAAGCGTCGAAAAGTGAAGATTATGAAAGCAGATGGGGAAGTGATAAAAGTGTGGAGTCCGGTCAATGCCAAGGAAATACTTGGCGACCATCCAGATCATGAAATGTTTGAAGCAGATCAGATTCGTCGACTGAGTATGCACAGTCGACCTCTTTCTCCAACCACGCAGCTTCGACCGGGTCGCCTCTATTTTCTCATTCCCCTCCCCGTGCAGTCCACACCCTCTTCCACGACTTCTGAAGCTCCTCAACCACAGATATCTCGTAAATCTGTTTCCGATGGAGATTTAGCGACAGATGAAATTAAGTCGAGATTGATTTCGGCGAGTGATAACGGATCCACCGTGCGTCTCAGAATTCGACTGAGTAAAGAAGAAGCTTCTTTGTTTCTGTCGGTCGACGGAAATAAGCTCATGGGGGATCTACTGGCTCCCTTAATTCAACAAGCGATCAAAAACAAGCAGCAGAATTCATGGGATTCGCTTCCCCCGCAATGGAAACCTAGTCTGGAAACAATATTTGAACAGCTGAGCCCACGTCTGTGACTCTTCCAGACAATAATGTTGTTTATTGATATGCATATATTGATGCTTGTTGTACAGAGTCGTGAGTTATTTTAGAGTTCTTCTTCATTTTGACTTGTTCCTCTTCCTTACTTCCTACTCCTCTTATCTCTTTTATAGTATCTTGGTTTTTAACCTCTTTTATATTTATCTTCTACTTCTTTCTAATTATAGATTATAGAGGATGATTTCTGTAATTGATTTTAAATAACTTGTACATAATTTTATTTGAAAACTCTCTTCTGCAAAAAAATTGTTTATTGATCCGTGTTTAAGATGGTTTATATTTCTAATTATTATATTCCATGGCTTGTCAATTATATATCAAAGAATAATTTAATTAGTTTTTAATTTAATTGAGTATGAAAGAACAAGGGTTAGCAAAGAAATAAAGGAAAATATGAAGTTTACTCTTGAGAAACTTAAATTTAGGAAGAGTGAAGTAATTGGGTCTTTTATCTACTAACTCTAACATTAACATTGAATTTCAAATTACATTTGTTTACTAATGATTAACTCAGCATCCTTGTGGATCCAACATAAAGTATATGATTTCAATGTTCAGAAGTTTTTTAATCAAGTTTTTCATTAAACTCTTAATAAATAAAATTTGTTTGGAAACAAAAATAAAAAGTATACCAACTTTAATTTTCTTGACATAAATCTCATTACAAAATAGGATTATAATTTCCTTTTAGTCTTATTCCTAGTTGTAGAAACTACACTTCTTTCTAACACAAGTTATCTTAAAATTAAAATTGTATTGAATTTCTTTGCCACTAAAGTTATGTATAGTAGTGTGTAACTGAAATTGGAGTATGCAAATTAACTAGCTAAGTTAACCTATTTATTCACAATTAAATGCAACACTTGTATGAAGCATAAAAAGTTAGTAAAAATTAATGAAAACAAACAAAGTTCTCATGAACAAAAATGAAGATGGTTAGGATAAGAAAGATGTCCCAATCATTCAAAGGAAGAATGACTATGAGGAAGGATGATAAGGATGGTGAATCCCCCTCAAGAGGAGAGGTGGATTTGGGAGAACATATGTATACTCTCAAAAGAATGAAAATATCCAATGTAGATGAGAATAGATCTAGGAAGGATATGGGATAGGTGATGAAAGGGATGGAGAGATAGTGGATAGAAGATGAAATTCCTAGTTATGTTGTATTATATTAAACAATATTTATTTGATATACTATGAGATGTTATGCACCAATGTATAAGGAACTAGGATGATGATGTCCCATGCATAAGAGAAAAAGTCACATGTAGCCCTATGCCATATAGCACCATAATATGGAAGACCATACTATCACTATGGAAAGTAGGCTATAAGGGCTAATACTAATGCAAGAAAAATGATAAAACATATAAAAAGAAAGAAAGCATGCACAAAATGATTCAAGTATAAACATAATGTTGTCTTGGTCAAGATATATAGCCAATATTGATTAATTAGATGATGGACATGATTTTTTATGTGGGAACAATATATCTTGAAACAAGATAAGAATTATGAATGATATATCCCAATGATGATGGTGATGATGATCATTTTGATCAAGGCTTCCACCATGGCTACAAACAAGACCAAGGATGCAATTGGGTGATTTTATTAGATTGCATGGATTAATATTGTCTTGCAAATTTGAATTGTATAGATATTTTTACTACTAGGAGCATTAGATTATTGGAGGATTATATTAGATGATATGAAGGGTATCCTAAAGCTACATATCAATGACAAGGGAAAGACCATGGCTAGGAAATTATTTTAGTTCTTGGAGGAGGCTAGAAAGGTATGATTTTAATGGTAGGAGAATAGGTAGAGGATTATTCTCAAGGATTGAGAAATAATGGGATGTGGGATTTACATTAAGGTTGGAGTGGGGATCTTATAGAGATGGAGGTTGATACATGGATGGGGGATCATATTATGATTAGCATATAGATAGATGGTGAGATGAGTTTCTCTTATTAATGTATTATAAATCTAACCAATAGATATGCATGTAGGTGTGATGAGGTAGTTTTTGAGCAAGAATATTCTTGGTCAATAACACTACCATCATCATTAGTTTTAAATATATTTTTAGGTTTATCATGACAATGGGATTCATCAAATCAAAATAGATTCATGATGATTTCTTAATGAGTTGGATGGGGATGAAACATAGAACTGGATGGGAATAAATGATTGGAAGAAAGTGGAAGAAGAGATCTTAAGATTTGTTTCGATACCAAAATATGTTAAGGTGGATTTTAAAAAATTCAAATTAGGGACCAGGTTAATTTTGGATGACTAGATGAAGAAATATCCATACAAGAATTAAATACATTGAAATAGGGTGCAAAACTACTAAATTAGGATTTAGGCATGTTGAAAGGTGAAAATGTCTTAGAAGAAAATGTGTTGAAGAAGGTAGTGGATGCACTAAAGAAAGTGTTTTTGTGCCAATTTGTGAAATTTCTTAGAGATTGATAGATGAAGATGTGCTAAGGGATGTTGTAAATGTGCTAGAGAGTTATTTGGATAATATAGACTCATAAATTTTATTGAATGGTTTTTGGATTGTTTAAGATTAAAAATAAAATGGAGAAAATATTATGGTTTAGATACACTAATTTGGATTATAGATATATTGATTTGGGTCTAGATAATTAGGATGTTAGATTGGGTGGATTTGAAGAAGAACCGATTGGAATAGATTGGGAGATTTAAATTTTGATGGGGAAGCTTAACCTTTGGCAAAATTTAAAAATATGTAATTTCACATAAAAACTCAAAGGCATGCAAATGATAGTGATTTTAAGGATTATATTTAAGGGATTGTATAGGTTTTGATGATGAAGGAAAACTAAGCATGATAAAAACTTATGACTATTTAAGTGGGTGTATTAAAATCCTTGTAGGTTTGTAGATATGTTATTTATCAAGTTATTGGTGGCTAGAAAGTATCAAATTAAATGGTATACCTTACCATTGGAGGCCAAAGACTTTCCCAAAGGTGAATTCTATCTATCATCACTTGAACTCATGTAGTGGGTAACTTCCTAAGGTTGATTTCTTACTTATGTAGTATAAGAAAGGATGACTAATTAATTTTGTTCTAGGATGAAAAATAGTTACTATTTTTATTATTGATATACCAAAAGGGTGCATGAGGCCAAATCTATAGATGAAAGAGAAATAAAGTCAAAAAACCTAGCCAAGAGGATAAGCCACCTTTAAGCTTCACCACCCTGGGGTATAAATTTCTTGGGGCCTTCTCTTGAGTGATAAGATTTCACTTTTAAGAGGCATGTATGCAATTCACCCCTCACTTTTTAGACTTCATTGAAACATTGGAGTTGGTATCATCCCTAAAAGAGATTGAAAATGCATAGGTAGACCCCCTAGAAGGAATTATTCAAGTACTTTTGATCAAATTAAATTTCTTTGTTTTTACAATCTAAGGCCTCTTAGGAATACAACAAACAAAAAATATTAGAGGTTATATCTTTGGCCAACTACTAACCCTTACACTTTCCATCCAATTTTGTAATTCACCATTCTTCATGACTTCAAATAGGAGTCCATGTGGGATGTAAAGGGTCACATGAAGAACATGAAATATCATGTTGGAAATATGACAAGTCATAGAAAATGAATAATCATGTAAAGACAAAGTGGTACTTTTCATCCTCTCTTGGGAAAGTATAATGTGAAAAGAGATAAAGAAGGAAATTGTACCCTCCCTTGAATTCTTATTTCATAATCAAACCTCTTCATAATGGAGTTGTGTTAATACACTTAAAATTTAACAGAGCTTTACGTGGGGTTTTATGATTAAGCCATTATATCTAGTTGGGTGAGATCTTGATCTCATATAATTCTTTATTAACAACATATTTAAACTAAAACTAATATTTCTTACCATATTTTCCTTATAATATAAAATATATAATATGATATCTAATAAAAATATTATCAAGATAAAAAAATTAATACAATTCATAGTAATATATAAATCATATATCATTTATTTAATATAAAAAGACATTTCAATAAAAAAATTTTAAAAAAATTTAAATAATATAAAATATTTGAAAAAATAAAAATAAAATTGTCTTATTTATATGACATTATAAATTCATTGATTTAGAGAGAATATTAAAATAGGTGAATCCTTGAGAATAAGCTAAAACATTTAAAATCTATATGGAGGGATTTGTTTAATAAAGGGTTTTATCTACTAAGCATGAGGGTTATATGTATAAGGAATTATTGTATTATGTGCTAAACTTTCATGTTATATCTTATCGAGCTCATTTTAGTGGCAATAAAATTGATATCGGTAATAATTTTTATTTTTCTTCTTGGAATAGCCTTTTGAATTATGATATATGTGACATTACTTCTTATTCAAAAAAAAAAATGATTATAAAATTGCATATGTCTCATTGAAATTTTAAAAGAGGAATGTGGTATAAGTATATTATTTTATATGCTTAATTTTAAATAAATTTATCACCTCACTTTAGGTTTATTTGTTCACACAAAGATTGAGATATTTGATATTGTTATAAGGAGGCACTGATATTTTGATAAAGTTGTGTTAGTTTTAAATTTTATGATTCATTATATTTATTGAATAGTACATATGTATATTAGATTTTATTTTATTTTTTATGGTTTATGTTAATATATGTTTTTATGTTTTCAATGTCATATTTTTTAATTTGTTAGTTATTTTTGTATAATAGGAATATATCATTTTGTATTTATTTCTCTTCTTCCAAACATCTTATTTTAATGATTCTTTCATTACACATATGAGGCACAACAATGGAAGAATGTGTATAATTTTTTATCAAGTTGATGTGGAGTTTTGATTTGATATGTACATGACCAAAGGGATGACCTAACTACTAAAAGTATAATGGACATGTTTGTGTATATGGTGATTTGATTTTTTGACCTTTCTTTGTTCCTTAATGGCACATGTGTTGTATTTAAGAGATATGGGATATTGTTCCAACATATGTGGAACTCCATATGTTGATTTGTTGTATCAAGGCACATAACTATTTCCCTACAAGCCTAAAACTATCTTTAAATGACCATTTTTTATTGTAACAAGAGATATTATCACTTATTTCCTATACTTAGAATCTTTACTTTGTAGTGAATCTTATCTCATATAAGCATTTTCTTGGAATAAAGTGATAATAAATAAAAGTCTAGTGCAAATTTGATAGTCAAACTAAGAATATCCAAACCTCTTTACTAAATAATAGAGATGCAAAGCTATATGTGTATATTTTATTCAAAGCTATATGTGTATATTTTATTCAATGTAAAATTTGGTGGTTGGTTTATCCAACACTATGTTCTTGTTTACATAATTTATATTTATAATAAATGAAGTCTAGGGTATCAATTAGTGCAAATTAACTCAATTTTTTACTCACATAAATACTACAAAATATGAGGAAGTGTTAAATGCATAAGCTTTTTTTAGGAAATAGATTTCTCTATAGCTATCTATTTTTTTCATGTGATAAGTATTTCATACTTATTTTCGAGGTTATATTTGAAATTCTAGTTTGCATTAGTGATTTGATCAATGTGGAGATTTGTAAACATGTATCACAATTTATTTGATACAAAAAATAATACATCAAATGGATTCATTTTTCCTAATTATAGATCTTTACAATATACTTGACCATGAATATTTTATATGTTTTATTATTCAAAACACATAATAACTCTAATTACTCTAAGAACATATTGAAATATTTTTTGTTATACTATTTATTAATAAGTTTAAACTATGAAGATCATTATTAAAAAAATTAATTTTTGAAGGAATGCCATTTAATAATTAATGTTCAAGACATAAATAACAAAATAAAATCATAATATATTAATTCTAATCTTTTTATCACATGGCTCTCTTATTTGTAATGTATAAATCTCGCTTAAATTGCTTGTCTTCCACAATTGACTTGCACTACGCTTCACATTTTCTGTTCATGTCTCATAACCTGTAAAAAAACTTCTATAGTGTTGAAACATTCGTCGTTTGATGCGTGAAAACAAATTTGAACTCTCAGCTATTATTTTTGTTTAGAAGGATGTACAAAAAACTTGTCTCAAGTTGAACAATCTTGTAGCTCTAAAATCCTAATATTTAATTGCTCTAGTTTTCATTTGTTGTGAATAGATTGAAGTAGCAGTTGTAGGTAGATCAGTTTTCGTTTTATATATATAATACCACTAGCTATCAAAGTATGCTAAAAAAATCCATGACATCTGCTAGGAATTTTTCAAACCTACTACCTAAAATCTCTTCCTCCATAAAAAGAAATCATGAAGACTACATAGACTGCTTCCTAAGATCATGTTTTTCCGCGTGATATGAGAGAATAAAGTGAGCAAAAATTTGGCATGCACAAGAGAAAAAAAGACTGAAAGAGAAATAATTCTTAGCTTTTGCTCAGAAAAAGAACTACTCATTTATCGAAAAGAATAAGCTGGTCATGCAAGGAATTTGTCTTGCATTTGGTGCAAAATCACAATTCCAATTTTAGAGTGGATTTATAAAGATGAAATTAGTTTGAAATTCTCTCCAATTTCTTGTTTATTTTCTTTTTATATTACAGCTATAGAGTAGAAAATAAGTTCTCTAAAGAGTCTCAAAATCTATTAAATCTGTTTTAATTCATTAAAATTTTAATTTGGGATATCAGAAGGGGAGGTTAAATGGGGTTTTTTAAGATGAAAATTTTGTGTAATTTTTTATTTGTTTTTTATCTATTTAGAAAACTATCATTATATTTCTCGATGGTGTATTAATTTATGAAAATGGGGAAGAGAAAATTGGAAATTTCACTTCTTAAAAGAGGAGATCAATTGTATGATGAACTATATACACTCAATAAAAGAGATTTCAGTGGATCAAATTGCTAACAATGGACCTTTCAAAGATTAAAATAATTTAAGCTTGTAAAACAATGATAACATGTACTTCAAAATTTTCATGGTTTGGTAGAAGTTATTTTCATAGATTTACCCAAGATAGCCTCAACTTTGCAAGAATTGCAACTAGAAAAAAAAAACAGATTTTAGATTTTAGAGAGTACAAAAAATCATTTGAGTGGATGAAGAGATAACAAAAATTATTTGGCATTTTTAAGAAGAATTAACAAAGATTCTACAATACTCTATCTAACAATTCACACAAATATAACTGAAATCAATGATTAAAGAAAATTAAATAAAAAATTGTCAATGAAGAAGAAAACGATTATGAATACAAAAGAATATTATTAACCTCCTTAACTTACTAACAAATAGAATGGTAGAGAACATACTAAATTAGCACAAATTTAATACTATCTCATCACAATCTTCTTAATTATGAAATCCTCTATGAAATATATAGAACCTAGTTTATAAGTCGTATCAAAAGTAAAACTTATTTAATTGTTAAAAGTGTTTATTGGAAGTTCTTAGAAATTCAAATACATATCTGATGTAATCATTTTTATTTAACTGATTACATGCACAAAAGGTAATCAGTTAATTCATTCACAATTAGTGCAATATTGTGTTGAAATATCTATAGAAGTAAAATAGTAAATGGAAAAACTATAAACATATTGTTGATATTTGTATTATTTAATGTGATGCCCTTACAAACTATTTTTTATTAAACTTCAAATAACTATCAAATTTATACAACTAGCGAGTGAACCGATATGACATTTGATATAGCCTACTAGTTAACTTTACAAAATATGGCTGCCAATAACGAAGAAAGTCTACCAAGATTGATACTCTACACTTACTTGAACAACATTTGATGTAATTTTTTAAATACGTAAATCGGTTTTACTTTTTTTTAAACTTATTTCCGATCAAAACCTAACACAACATATAATCTATTGACTAATTAATTTATTTATAACTTATTAAACATAGATTACTCCCTTGCCAATCGAAGAAACATCTAAATACGACCGCTTCATCCAGCACAAATGTGATTGGGCACACGTAGATACGTACCACTATGTTTGATTCATGCCCGCCATGAAGCTTTTGAAAAATATTCACAATTTTATAATTATTATTTTTAATCAAACTGGTCGCAGGAGCACAACAATGTACCAATTAATCATAAATTTTCTTTGACTAAGAACAATATTTTATATTAATATCCTGGCTAAAGGGCACGTTTTATTCTGAAAAATATTCTGTGTTGAATGAGATAATAAATCTGACCAGGGGATGAGAGAAGGGTGCATGCGTAGACCTGGTCCATTTTAAGATTCCTATATGATGGGTTTTGGCTGCAACTGATCATTGGATCATCATTCGCCCTCCGAGGTTTTCATTATTGGGAAAAAGATTGAATCTCTCGAAATTCCATTAGCGAAGCAGAGGAGGAAGAAGAAGAATACTAACCATGCGTATTAATTGCTTCAGTACAGTTCTGAAGGAGAAACGTGGAAGAGTGAAGATTATGACAGCAGATGGGGAGGTGATAAAAGTGTGGAGTCCTGTGAATGTTAAGGAAATACTTGCAGACTATGTAGATCATGAAATGTTTGAAGCAGATCATAGCGATCGACTCAGTATGCACAGTCGACCTCTTTCTCCAACCACGCAGCTTCGACCAGGTCGCCTCTATTTTCTTATTCCTCTCCCCATGCAGCCCCCACCCTCTTCCACCTCTTCTCAAGTCTCTCGACCACAGATATCTCGTAAATCTGTTTCCGATGGAGATTTGGCGACAGATGAGATTAAGTCGAGATTGATTTCATCGAGTAATAACGGATCCACCGTGCGTCTCAGGATTCGACTAAGTAAAGAAGAAGCTTCTTCGTTTCTGTTGGTCGACGGGAATAAGCTAATGGGAGATCTACTGGCTCCCTTAATTCGACAAGCAATCAAAAACAAGCGGCAGAACTCATGGGATTCGCTTCCGCCGCAATGGAAACCTAGTCTTGAAACAATATTCGAACAGCTGAGCCCACGTCTGTGACGCTCTAGGCAATAATATTGTTTAATGATATGTATATATTCAAGGTGGTTGTATATAGTCGTCATTTATCTTAGAATACTTCGTTTTTGACATGTTCCTTTCCAATTTTTTTAATATTTTTTCGAATTATGGAGTGTGATCAGAGAAACATGAATGTTAAAGAACTGGTACATAATTTTATCTAAAAATTCTCTTAATTCATTATGAAAAAATCATTTAAGTTAGAAGCATAAAATGTTTTTTTATCCCTAATTAAAATGGTCCATATTTCTAGTTATCCTATTCCATGGCTTGCCAAATACATGTCAAAGAATAATAATTCAAGTAGCATTAGAATTAATTGAGTATGAAGGAAGAAGAATTAGCAAGGAAATTATGAAAAAATATAAAGATTAGTCTTGAAATAATGGAATTTACTAAGAGTGAGGTTTAATGATTCTTTTATCTACTTACTCTAACATCAACATTGAATTTCAATTTACATTATTTAGTAATGATTAAATTACTACCCTTTTTGATCGAAAATAAAGCATATGATTTGGGTGTTGATTCAAGATTTCTAAGCCTTGCCTTTCAACCAACTTTAGACAAATGAATCTAGTTTGGAAACCAAAATAAACAGTGTATCAACTTTAAAATTCTTTGATATAAATCTCAATGCAAAATAGCATTGTATGTTCCTTTTACTCGTGTTCATAGGTGTGAAAACTAACATTCTTTCTCACACAAGATATTTTAGAATTAAAACTACATTCAATTTCTTTTCCACTTAAGGTGTGTGTAGTAGTTTTCTACCTTTCTTATCCTTCATATGTGGATAATGTTTTCGATGTAGCTTCAAGGAAAAATTATGCAAGTTACTATTGGCATCACAATTATTACAAGTTCTTTTAGGTTTTCAACTTGTGCCATTCACCTTCTTACCTTTGATAGTCTAAGACCTCTTAGGAATACAACAAATAAATAAATTTATCTTTTGTCTTGTTAACATGGACCAACTGCCACTACACCAAAAGCCTAAGTTGTCAGTGAGGGCGACATCAGAGAGGTTAAGGGGTACAAACAAGGGTTGAGGGTCCCACATGACAACAGTTTAGCCCCTAGTCAAGAGGTTGATGGACACAGTCAACTGTGAGACGGAAAGAGTGTTAAGAGTGGGAGTTGAACCCTCTCCAATAGAGCCACCAATTTTGTTAACATAGACCAACTGCCACTACACCAAAAGCCTAAGTTGTCAGTGAGGGCGACATCAAAGAGGTTAAGGGGTATCAACGAGGGTTGAGGGTCCCACATGACAACATGTCTATATGACCAACTACTAATTCTCACACTTCCCATTCAACTGTTTTAAATAGGAAGACGTTTGGGATATGAAGAGTCATGTGAGCAACATGACATGTCATATGTGAAGAATGAGAAGTAAAGAATGAATAATCAATGTAAAGAGACAATGAGACTCTTCATCTTCTCTTGCAAAAATATAAAGTGAGAAGAGACAAAGTAGGGAATTCACCTTACTTTGGATGCATATTCCTTTATCAAACATCTTCATAATGGAGTGATAGTGCAAAACAATACAATTTTTTGATCCAATTTTTAATTATTTATTTATTTAATTAAATTTTAACATGGGTTTAGGTAGGGTGTAATGATTAAGCCATTATATATAATTGGGAAAGATCCTAGTTTCATACAATCCCTTATTAACAATATATTTCTATTAAAAATAATATTTCTTACCTTATTTTCCTTATACTAATATCTAATCAAAATATTGTAAAAATAAATTTGATAATATAATTCATAATAATATTAAATATATTTTTTTTTAAATAAAAGATATAAAATTTATATACTTAAATATAGAATTCTTTGGAAAATTAAAAAATAATCTTATGTTTAGCATATTATTAATTCATTAATATAGAGAATATTTAAATAGGCTAACCCTCATGAATAAGCTACAACATTCAAAATCTATATATAGGGTTTTGTTTCATGAGAGGTTTTATCTACTAAGCATGGGGTTTTCTATGTAAATTTTTATCTATGTGCTAAATTGTCATGTTAGAGCTTATCCAAGTCCTCAAGAGGACATAAAATTGATACGGTTGAATAATTTTGTTTCACTTATTATGGCCTCTCAAGAAAGGGTAAATATCATACATAAATTTCAATTTGTTGTATCATATATGTGGCACCCCTTCCTCTTCAAACATAATGAATATAAAATTATATGTGTTTCATTAAAATATCAAAAGAGGAAGATGTTATAGGTAAAATACTTTGTATGCACTTTTAATTTAAATGTATTTGACACCTTACTTTAGGTTTATTTGTTCATTCTAAGAGTGATTCATTTGGATACATGTTGTACTCTATTTAAATTTGGTGATCAATTTTATTTGATATAAATGTATTAGGTTCATTTTTAGAATCTATGAAAGTATATAATCTCCAATTCTCAATGTTATATTTTTTTATTAGATATTAATGTACAATAGGAAAATATATCTTGTGATAATTATTTTCCTTCATCCAATCACTTTATTTTATGGTTCTTTTAATTAAATTATGAACTACAATAGAAGAACCATGTATATAAAATTTTATCAAGTTGATGTGGTGCCTTGATTGGATGTGTACATGAAAAAGGGGATAATTTGACTGCTGCAAGTATAAAAAACATGGTTGAGCATACGAAGATTTGACTTTTTGACCTTTCCATACTCATTTAGGGCCTGAGTTCTATTTAATAAACATTGAAATATTATTGTAACATAATTGGAACTAAATATGCTAGTCTATTATGCCAAGATAGATTATTTCCATACAAACCTAAAACAATAATTACATCGCATTTTTTACTATAAAAAAAGATCTTATCTACTATGTCTTTTACTTGGAATATTTATTTTGTAGTAGGTCATATCCCTTATCCATCTATTCTTAGAGTAGAGTGATGATAAACAGTATTTAATGTTGATTTGATTATAAAATTGAGAAAACCCAACCCCTTTGCTATGAAATAGAGATCATAATGTTATATATGTATTATTTATTCAATATAAGATTTAATGGTTGGTTGGTCCTTGTAGTTCCTCTCATTTTTGTAATCCTTAGTTATATTTTTGGACTTGATTTGTATGCCTATACTTGTATATTTAATTCAGGATTATTCATAGTATCATTATTTTGTATTGAAATTAATTTTGGATGCACCTTTCAATATAGCTATATTATGATCATTTTATGATGAGTTATGTTGTAATATTTTACAAATTATGAACATGTATTATTGGTTGACTTTTTTATAATTATGGTGTATACCCCGTTTAGGAATTGTATTTGCTTCGACTATAATGTGTAGGCACGGGTATGCTTGACATGCGTTGATTAGAAAAATGCAAAAGGGTAAAAGCAAAAAGTTGTGTCACATTTTTGGCCAACTAAATAGTTCCAAGCAAAACATTTTTGGCCAGAAATATTTTGGCCGAATATGTTTTGGCTGAAACCATGTGGCATGTATGTGGTAGACAAAGTTTCAGTCGAATAGGTTTCGGCCAAAACCAAAAAATCAAATTTTCCACTTTCTCGCTTTGAAACTAGCTTATTTTATATGCGCGGTTTCAGTAGAAAGGGTTTCGGTCGAAACCCTTTCGGTAAACTATAGCATCTTATTTGGCAACCAACTCAACTTTTTTCAAAAATTTCTAAAACTTTCAATTTCAACAAAGTATTTCTTTAGTTAAAATGATTTTTTTTTTAAATGCCCTTTTGTACAGCTTAGAGTGGTGAATCCAAATATATAATTTTTTTAATAGATTTTATTTTTAAAATAATGCAAGTAGGTTGATAAAGTTAAAAAAGAGGTTGATTAAGTTAAAAAAGAGGTTGATTAAGTTAAAAAAGAGGTTGATTAAAAAAAATTTAAAATATAATAAAATATATTTATTCATTTTTAAAATATATGTGGCACAAGAGGAGAGAGTCCTCTTCAAAAGGGTATAATTTTTTTTTTTGAAAATGATTAAAAAAATAGACAATAGTTGATGTCCTGAATTCTAACAAGTTTGACTTTAAAATGTTATTACAAGAAAAATATAAATCAAAATTTGAGTTTTTTCCATGCACAAGATATTGAAGTTATCTATTTGGACAAAAAAAATAGGGAGAAATGAAGTTTTTTTTTCAATTTGTTTCTTAACGGCCTGTAAAGTCACTTTTTTTTGAAATTTTTAGCATTCCAAAATCTGTTCTTAAATTGATAAAAATATAATGAAAATATTTTTTTTTTAAATTGAAAAATTAGAGGAATAAACTTCATCAAAAGTTCTACATTTCATTAGTTTGCATAATTTTGAAATTCAAAACATAAAGACCAGTTCAGAATTTTTTTTGTTGTTGGTTGATTCCTTTATAAAGTGTGACACGGGTTTGTGCTTTTACCCACAAGGAATTTTTCCATCTGGTTTCAAATGTCTAAGTTATTCCATGACTATGGTTATATGGGAGATGTCACATTGGCTGTATTTGTTAGACTTACCTATTATACTCAATTTGAGTGTAACTTCCTAGTTTTTTATCTATGCTGATCATATACCATCTTTGGTATGATTACAGATACCATACCCTTCTTGTATACATCCATTGAAATTGTGTTTGATGTCTTATTAAATTTCTAATTTCCATAAATGTAATTCAATTTTATGCTTATATGGATTTTATTGTGAATTTAAATGTTGAATGATAATTGGAAGTGGGTTTAATTGGTTAATTAGTTTTTGGGAGAATTTTAGGGAGTTACAAATTAAAGAAATAAAAAATAATACTTATATTAATTTTTAATTGGGTTTTGAAAAAGGGTAAATTAGGGAAAGCGTTCATTTTATGTTATGTTTTATTTCATGAAGAAATTGTGTGAGGAAAAGCCTCATTTTGGCTAAATCATATTTTGTTGATTGGGAGGTAAATTTGAGGAAGAATAAAACATGGTTAGATTCATTAGATTAGGAATTGGTAAGCAAGTATGTTTGTCGAATCCTGTGAGCTCTTATATGGTGTGCATGACACATTCCTCATTTGGAAATTTGACATGAATTGAGTTATTTTTCTTTTTTCATTAAATTTAACCAATTTATTTCAAGTTTGTGTATTTTAGTAGGATAAGGGGAGCGTAGAAGGCTCCCAAAGCATTTAAATTCATAAAATTCCATGTTCTTTTATTTGTTTTATGATTTTTTTAAGAAATTTCATTCAAAAAAAGGTTATAATGCCCAATTTTTGAGAAATGTGTAAAATTTGTACATTTTATAGCTTAAAAGGGGTGTTGCACAGTTTTGGTAGCAAAAGGTAATTTCATATTTTAAGATTTTTAATTTTAATTTTTTGTGAAATTTAATGGAGTTTTGGGAAAATTTCTAGTTTCATGTTGAAATGTTAAGAAAAGTTAAAAGTTTTTAATGAAATTTGATGTTTTAGAATGTTTGGATGAATGTGTACTTTGTGAAATATGGAAATAAGAGTTATGGAAAAATTTCATGAAGATTCAATAACTTTGAAAATTATGCATTGGTTTTCATGTCACACTTGTTGGATGGTGTGATGAGCTTAAGACATAGGTATTAGAGAGGGTTATGGAGTGGATCCCAATGTGTACCCAGACCAAATTTTCTTGTAGGTTGATCATGAATGGGGAGTCATATCATCAAGTGATAACTAATGAAACATGGGTAATCAATTAACTAAGATAATGGATACCCCTCTCATGCCTTGAGTGTTCGTAAAGACTAAGCATGTTTGGTAAGATATGCTATCTCAGGGAGTTTCCAGGTCTTTTATGGTCAAGTATCCTCGTCAATGTGAGAGCAATACTAAATTCTATGTGATCCCATACTAGTGAGCACCATGATGAAACTCCCTAACTATCTCTCTGACATCTAGTCCTAGAGTAATTTCGAGTCACACCTAAAAGAAATTTTGAAATTCCTTTTATGTTTGGTGTTTCAACTCTATTGCATTGAATTGGATTTTATATATTATTTTTGTAGGGTGATCCCACAATAGTGGTTTATAATTTTTGGCCAAACTGGACACTGCAATTATTATTTTTAACTAAATCTTCATATTCAGGAACCTATAGCAGCTAAAACGTGAGGAATTTGAAGATGATGCAAACTAGAGTCTCATCACATTTTGTCTGTAGATTCTAAAAATATTTTTTTCAAAATTTTTGGAATTAGATTGAACTTTTTTTTCCATCTCCCACAAAAACTGGTTTTTTTCATAAAACAACATTTTTAAAAAGTGACGCTCACCGTATACAACATAACTTTTTTTGTATGAAGGAAAAAATTATATTTTTTTCGAATTTAGATTTGTAACTATGATATCTAGCACTTTCATTTGGTCTCATAGTTTTTTATTGAATATTTTTTCCTTAATCAAATTTCAAAGTCAAACCAATTACAATTTAGACATAGGCGGACTGTATACAACATAACTTTTTTTGTATAAATCAAAATTCAATTTTATTTATTTTAATGGATCAAGGACACCAATACCCAGCCTCAATGTATTTTTAAAAAATTTATTTTGATAATCTTCTATTTTTCTACATGTGCAAAACATAGAGCTTGATTTTCGGTGAAAAACCTATGTTTAATAAAACTAAAAAAACACATACATAATAAAACCAAAACATATTAAAATTTAATTCATTGGATAGCTCGTTCTGAGGACTACCATCTTCCAGTTGGGTTTGTGAAGTCTCCTCCATTTTCATCCTCAACCCAAGCTTTGAAGGGAAAAAATCTACTAAAATTTGGTGGAAGAGGGGGAGAAGGGCAAAAAAGGGAGGTTTGAGCGAACCCCCCTTCGCTCAAAAGGGTGAAGGGGGGTTCGCTTGAACCCCCCTTTTTTTTGAATTTTCCATTCGTTTCTATGAAGAAACGTGACATCATAGGGTTCGAGTGAACCCACCATGCAAAAGGGGGTTCACTCGAGCTAGGGGTTCGATCGAACCCCTCTTTTGGGTTCGTGCGAACCCCCTAGTTTGAACGAACCCTTAAAAACATGAAATTTTGAATGTGTGAGCATTTTTACAATTTCCTTCCTCATCAAAATTGTACACCACTACTATGGGTTTACCCTGTATTATGTGAATGTATACCCTTCCCCCCATGTGTATTGTGTGTGTTATGGGCCTTCTAACTATCTCCTAGTATAGTGAGGTGAACCTACATGTATCACATGGTCAGGTGTTGTGGTAACTTCCATTGGGGACTGGAGGTTTAAGGGTTGAGATGCACCATTATACCACACTCTATGTAAGTCTTAATTATGTAATTAATTACTTTCTTTTTGCACAAAATGTAATAATTTTGTTATTGGACCTCTCTTTGAGACAAAATATAATATTTGATAAGAGAAACAACATTAGACTTAGTTATGTGACAATATTGGAACTGAGCAAAATCATATTATAGATTTCATACTTAGGTAATGAAAATGTTGAAATGAGCTTAAGAATCTTTCATTTGGCTTTAAAATGAACTTAGATTCTCTCTTTCCTTGTTGGGTAGCCTAGTATTATTCTTGGGTGCAACCCTATTTCACCCAAAAAATAACTATATTGCTTAGAAATTGTTTAATTCTACTTGGGCGAACCTTTTTATAGTGGGGAAGCATGTTAGCATAGTGGGGCAGCCTAGTTTTATAGGTTTAGAAGTCCAAAATGTAGTTATCTCTTTTTGAGCAGTCTTGTACTATGCTTGCAAAGCCTCATTCCCCATAAAAGAAATAGAATAACATTAACACTTCATGTACCTTAGCTACCCAATAACTTTCCTAGCCCAATGTTGTAGACAAATAATTTTTCCACCTCATATCTTATCTGTTATAGTCATTTTAGTCAACTAGACCTTCAAAACCTGATCAAAACATCGTTATCTTAGAACATGAATATTCCTATAGGTTTTGGTGCCTCATATGGGAAAACCGTATAAATAAAAATTATTTCTCATGATCCTGAGGGTCTAGTGGTTCTCTAAGCATGTCATTATTTTTTATCAGAGGACTTGTGGTACCTCTTGCATCATTTTACGTACCTTCTTTCGAAGTTGCTTGGTTGTTAAACCTAAGGTTGGGGAGGGTTTTCACCTTATCTTGTGAGACCTAGAAAGAATGAAATCCTTCATGGTCGGTCTTGTTAGCATTCTTAATATTTCTAATTGGTTAAGGGTTTTTGTGTGGTACTAGTCTTTCACTTGTGTGATTTCACATTGTGACAAGATGTCATGTGATGACCTATTATGCCTTGTTGCACTAATGTTTTTTAAGTGTTATAACTTGTATTTCAAAAAAATATCCATGTCTTATTGAGCTAATATTCCATGGGTTCCATGGTAGGGAATTACATCCAGTATCAAAGTGCCATGTTCATACACTGGGAGCTCTAGCTTATGTTCTTACTTGTGAGTGATGTTTTTGATCAATGTATTTGGCATGTGATTGTTAAATGTGGATTATATAATTATGATGTTCAACCTTATGGTATTACCTTAGAATATTTTTAGAGATAAACTTATGTATGTCCTAACTTGTTGAACTCTTGTCATCTGAAGGATGCCTCCCAGACTTTGTGCTCTATATCAAAATGGTTGAGAGGAAGAAGTTGAGAATCCATAGATAGATCCACGAATTAATCATCTTGGTAATCCTCACTTGTTATTGATCTCCGTAATGACATAATATTTATATTGGTCCCTCTTCAAGAGGTGTCCCATTTAGTGCATCCTCATCCTTTGTAGGAGGAGTAGCCTTGGGTTACTAAGAGAGAGCACTCTAGGATCCTGCATCATTCGAGGGTAGAGAGAGGTTGAGAAGAATCCACCCTGTGGAAGGGATATGAATGTATTGGATGTGGATGGTATGCTAGAAGGAAACATGAGAGACCTTCTTTGAGCCCATCCACCTACTTTCAAGTCATCGAGTGGGGGTGTTGAGGTAGAGAACTAGTTATTGGCCTTAGATCATTGTTTGATGATGTATCCCTATGGTAGTAATACCAAGGCTCAGTGTGGAATCATGCACTTTAGAGGCTTTGTTACCACTTGGTGGTGCCAAGAGGAGAAAAATTATCATACGGATATTGCCACTATCTCTTAGGAGACTTTGATGGAGAGATTTTAGCCATGTTATCTCTCAAATCACTATAGGTAGAGACATGTTGATGAGTTTCATGAGCTTCACTAGTTGAGTATGATGATTGATCAGTATGAGAACCATTTCTTTAAGCTTAAGTAGTATGTGAATATAGCTGAGGATGAGGGTATATTAGTGCACTGCTTTATGTATGTCTTGAATGATAAGATATGCGGTGGTGTCCTGATATTTGTGCCCAAGTCTTTAGAGGTTGTTATGGAGAAGGAAAGGCTAATAAAGGAGAACCTTTCTAGAGGGTTCAAAGGCCATATTAGAGGTTCACCTCTAACGGGATAGGGTGTGTGTGGCTCTCAGTCTCAACCCATAGGGATTTTTAGGGCTTCATCTGCACCCTGTAGGCTATTTCAGTAGCATCATCAGTAACAAAAACCGTCATGGGCCCCTTAGCATGGGAAAGGTTTAAGGGGTCTTTATCCCAAACATCATGGTGGATGGTCAAATAGAGACCCATATTTTAAATGTACAGCTCAAGGTAGTTATCCTACTTCTAATAGAAGGAGCTATCACCAATCTTGAGCACCTTCAGCAAGATGAGGATAGGGTACAAGATTGTGTTTCTCTTGCGACTAGTAGGGTAATTATGTTGATTATTTGTTAGGATTAAGGTGCCATCTACCTTATAAATCATATATCATATTGCATGCTTCACACATCCTTGGAAAGTATCCCTAGGCACTTAGGTTGAATTGGGAAAATATTTTCTAATATTGAATTCTCACGATTGTTTGTAATATATTCATAAGGGGTGATGGGCTCCATTAGCAGTGCTAAAGGTGCCTTGTGGACATAAATATTTAATATTGTTTTCCCCACATGTGGATGCCTAGAATGGAATAATAAAATATAAGGAAAGGAAAAATGAGTGACTGCTTGTATTCTCCATGTGGGAGTATGGAAAGAAGCAACATGTGTCTCTTGGTATTTCATTATTTATTAAATTTAATCTAATATTTATCTTCCATGTTTGGGTGCCAAAGTTGGAGGAAAGTATTGGAGCCAAAATTGATGCCCTTTCATATTTCAAGGAAGTAATCCAAGGGTGGGGGTGTTTGGAATGGGCTATGTGCAAGATCATGATGGGCCAAAAAGTGGCAATATGTAAGTGATATGATGGCCCACGTGGCTGACGACATTTTTTTACCCAAAATTGATGAAACGAAAAAGGTTTTTAAAGGAGATTCTCAACTTTCCACCAATATAAATTATGCTTTACTTTGAATTTAATAAGTAATTATTATTCATTTTTTATTTGAATTATGACTAAAGTCCTAATTGATAGGTTGATTGAAAAGCATCTATAGCTTTCAAATGGTATCAAATTTTTTGAACCCGAAACATGCATCACATTTTATGCTTCACATACTATAGGATTAAAAAAATTATAATTGAATTTCATGAATTTTTGACCAAGTTAAGGTGGTCAGACATATGAGTTTTTATATTTTTTAAAAGATCTAATAAAAAATTCATAATTAATTATTTACTTGGACAAAAATTACAAAAATATATGCATCACATCGAGACATAATTCCTCTACTTATATCTAAAATATTATAAAAAGAAATATTATAATTTTATTGTGGTTAGGGTGGTCAGACAAGCACCTACTTCTTATTTTTTCCCTGAAATTTAAGTACTACTACACTGAAATTTCAAATTTTCACCAAAAATATTTTTATTTTTTTTAAATAAACCTAGTAGTTTAGAAACTACATTCAATTTGCTACATATTCTATTCTTACATATTTTTAAAATAATATAGATAACCTATTCAAATCTTTACGCCAATTTGCCTAACTCTGATTTTCTAAATTTTTATTCACTTAAGGGCCTATTTTTTCCATGATGATCCTACACATACCCAATGAAGAGACATATTTGGGAACCATGTTTGGTGCTTTATACCTCTTCACACATCTATGAAAACAACTCTTTGGATTTAGAAACCATGAGGAACAATTGAATGTAGATTTTTATTGTAGGAACAAGGATAGGTTGAGACATAAAAAGGTTGTGCATAGGTGCATAGGTACTTCCATGGTGGAGGAAAAGAGGAGAATAAAAGTATGTATATTATAATCTCATTTATTTGAAGATAATACATATTTGGCCTGTCTTCTTAGTGGATTTTTTCCTATAAGGGTTTCTTCAAGTAAATCTAGTGTTGTTTGATACTCATGTATTTTTTATTTGTGCCTCATTACTACTATATTATGGTGATTTTATTATTTATATATTTATGTTATAAGTTCCCATAAGGTCATGTTTATAAGCATGCTATATTGGTTGGTTTTTTTACATCATAAAGAAGATAGATCTAATCATGATAATTCCATATTAAGGTAACTTAATTTTAAGATTAAATGAAGTTGTAGATTTTCATGTTATTGTATTCCAAGATTTTTATCTCATCCACTAAAGTTATATTTGGATAGAGATTGAATTTCCCAATAATTGTTATTAGATCTTGTTTATTTCTCATCAATTGGTATCAGAGTTTAAGGTGAATTTGGTTTTTTGTATTCCTTCTTTTTGATTTATTAGCCTAGCAAACTTGTGGAAATTTGTTAAAAGGAATAAGAGCTTGTTGGAATGCTTGTGGGGCTGCAATGAATGTTTTGTGAGTTAACATTGTTTCTCAAATTTGTGAGATTGGAAGTCATGGATATTGTCATTGTGATCTATGTTGTCCATTGAAAGCTCATGATTATGGATCTTTATGGAGTTGGTTAAATTTTGGTAACTTGGAGCTCTTGTTTGATAATATCAATGTATCCTCTTGTTTTGTGGTTTTTTCCTTTACCTTGTGGTCATGTGCAATGAGAAGGTGTTCATGTTTGATGGGTAGAGACATCTCGGTCACATGGAGAAACACCCTCAATTTGGACTACAAAATGAAGTGCTTATATTATTACAATAGTTTTAGCCATTGGTTACATGAAAGCATTGGAAGATAAGCTATTGATCTCTTTATGAGTTTTGGAACTAATATGTTTCACATGTTATAAGCTCTTGGACAACTTAGTTTTCCTATTGGGTTGTATTTTACTCTTGTTTTCAGATATGGGTTTGTAGATTTGCGATTATTTTGTTATGCATCTATGTCATGTTTGATGTGTATGTTTGGATGATTAAATTTATTTTAAATTTACAAAGATGGTTTTGTAGGTTTTACATGTTAACAAAAAACCTATTGAATGTATTTCAAATTTCAAATAGAGTAAATTGAATTACATTTATATGGAAATTTTATACCATGATGGAAAATTGATGATTAAACCCTACAACTACCAAAATATCACTTACAATCAAAACACCCATTCATAAAAGATAGAAGCAATTGATTTGTTATAAAAATTAAAATTTTATTAGATGTAAAAATAGATAATAATATAATATACAATGATAAATACTTGTTATAGATACAAGGATGAAACCATAGGATTAAATTGGATCATGCATGTGGCTTAATCATATGATATGAGATAAAAAAAATCGCATGACTTAAGTAAGCTTAAGTTTTCTAGTGTGAATAGGACTTGAAAAGCAACTAGTTAGGTAATATACCTTTTTCATACGAACAATATTTTTGAGACCTTATCAATCTACAATGGAGTGGCTACAAAATATATAAAAAATTACTAAAAACCCATTGCAATCACTTCGATTGTAGAAAACATAAGTGCAAATCTTAGAGTTTAAAAACTTTTTATAATTTTTTATAATTCTTTAGGTCATATAAAGATGCAAAAGAAGAGTATATTGGGTTTTTGAAAAACTTGTATGCAAATTATTAACCAGTCAAAATCTCTCAAGTTTGGAAATTAAAAATTTTCTCTTCCACCAAAAAATCTATTATACAATGTTAAAATCTATAGAACAAATGAAAACTCAAAAACTCTAGTGTATGAAATAAACACTATAAAATTGTAAATATAATGATTCAAAAACTCAAAATAGAATTACAAAGTCTTCAAAAGAGTAATGCAAATTCTCAAGAAGAAAAATAGCATTAGGCAAACACAGAAGTATGAAGCTACATGAATGTAAAGTGTGTAAAAACAAGATATGCTCTAGTGAGTATAAATAGGTCAAGTGAGTTAGAGGAGGTGGAAAATAAGTCCAATGGGAGGAATATGTCACAAAACTCAAAAAATAGGAAAGTTTAACTCCCGTGGAAGATACAAGCACCTCACATTTCACTAACACTAATAATCACTTTATTAACCTAAGAAAACTTAAATAAAAGTGTAAGAAAAATTTATGATAGGAAATAAAAACCTACATTAACATAATTTAGTTCTTAATAAAATGCTTTAAAATGAGATTGTGGGGCTAACATTTTTATGATAATTTTTTTTGTTCAATTTCTTTCATATTTATATCTTGAAATTTTAGTGCATAGATTATTTTTCCCACTTCAATAAATATATATTTACAATAAATCATGAAGTCTCATACATTTAAAACAGAATTATTTGAAGGGGTCTCCACTATTTATTTTAACTATTTATTTGAGATAAATAATAATATTGTCTTGATCTGGAATCTCTCCTCTAGTGTAACATATTTTTTAAAATGAATACATTTTAATATTTTTTTCTTCAAAAGACAATCAACCAAATATAAAAAATGATTTAAATATTAAAAAATATATTTTTTGAAAATTGCATTTATAGATCTACAAAACAATATTTTTTAGATTTTTTAAAATGTTATTTACATGAATAGGAGTTAAGAGAACATTCAGTTTTTCAAATAGATATTTTATGAATTGGAATCAAAGTAATGTTATATATATATAGTGGACACTTCTATTTGGAAAAGTTGTAGTCTAGATCTAATTTAACTAAAATGAATCTAACTAGAGTTTCTTTATATTATTATTATCAAATTTGTCTTTTAATTAGAAATGTTTAAGTTCAATTATGCTAATATGTTAGCCAAAAGTGTGATACATCTTTAAAATTTCATTCTAAAAGCATTTGTCTAGCTAGATTTTTATGTTTTTAATTATTTGCCTAACCATGAAGTTAATTTTTTGAGGGGCATGACCTAGGAGAACTTGTCCCTAACTATCCAATAGTCCTCTTATAGTATTTCTAAATCCTGCTAGTCCAAATAACAAAATAAATAATAACAAACCAAACAATCCAAAGACTAAATGCCCAAAATATATCAAATCAAATATAATTAAAAATAAATTTAATATTATAAAAATGATCTGCACCCATAAATTCACATAAATTATTCTAAATATAAACAAAGTTAAAATCAAGATCTTTTATTCCTAGCCCTAAAATAATAAATTTTTATAGCGTGTCAAAATTCTTCTTCTTCAAATCTAAATCTAAATTCTCATTACCTAACCTTCTTCACGTTTAATTTATTAATTGTCACTCTCCCACAAGTCTAAATTATCTTATTAGATTGGCGAAGCGTAAGGTCATTTTCCTTTACCAATATTTAGTGTCTATCTAATGTGAACGGAACCACAATAAAAGATTCCTTGACCCGTTTACCGTGGTTGGTGGCGTGGCGTGGTCTTTCTAGCTGATTCAACACACACGTGGCTGGCAACACGTGGATTAAAGGCCGCCGCAAAGTTTACCTACGTATATGATGACCAATTCTAACGTGCTTTATGACCAAATTAGTCGTAAAAGCCACCAAACACTTCAATTAATTTACTATTTTCAATTTACTTTGACTGCAAGCCAAAACTTTGTTCGACCAAACTGGTCACTAATGACGTCTATGTTGAAAGAAATAATATATCGCATGAGGCGGGCGTGCATGCGCAGACCTGGTCTGCATATTTTAAGATCTCTATATAATGGCTTATGGCTGCCACTAATCATTCCATCATCATCACCCCTTTGAAATTTTCATCATTGGGAAAGGATTTTGTCTGTCGAAGTAAGCAGACCAAAAAGAAGAAGATTACTAACCATGCATTTTAATTGCTTCAGTACAGTTGTGAAGGAGAAGCGGGGAAGAGTGAAGATTATGACAGCAGATGGGGAGGTCATAAAAGTGTGGAGTCCTGTCAATGTTAAGGAAATGCTTGCAGACTATCCAGATCATGAAATGTTTGAAGCAGATCAGAGCCGTCGACTAAGTATGCACAGTCGACCTCTTTCTCCAACCACGCAGCTTCGACCAGGTCGCCTCTATTTTCTCATTCCCCTCCCCATGCAGCCCACCCCCTCTTCCACCTCTTCTCAGGCCGGTCGACCACAAATATATAGTAAATCTGTTTCCAATAGAAGTTCAGTCACAGATGATATTAAGCCGACATTGATTTCGTCGACTAATAAAGGATCTACAGTGCGTCTAAGGATTCGACTAAGTAAAGAAGAAGCTTCCTCGTTTCTGTCGGTCGAGGGGAATAAGCTAATAGGAGATGTACTGGCTCCTTTAATTCCACAAGCGATCACAAAGAAGCAGCAGAATTCATGGGATTCGCTTCCGCCTCAATGGAAACCTAGTCTCGAAACAATATTCGAACAGCTGAGCCCGAATTTTAATGATTATCGACATTAATATTGTGTTTCAATGTGTATATTCCAAGATTGTGGTGTTCAGTCGTTGAGATGTGAGCATTGTTCTTCGTCTTGATCATTCGGCCAGAGGGCTGAGACATCTCCATTTTCGATATCTGTTCGGTTTATTGTATATAGTCTTTATGATGATATGCCCAAAAGATCGAATGAGATTTGTGTGGTTAGGATGTCTGTAAAAATATTGTTGAAGATATTGAAATATGAGATGGGTAAGCCATCCGTAGTGGTTTGTGTGAGATTCGGAGTGTACAGTCTGTGATCCACCAAACCCATAAGACGCGGGATTGGTCAGTTTTTTATTCAAAAAACTAAAAGTATTGGCCAAAAAAGGGCTATTATTGTTTTAGAAGCTGAATGGAAAGACATTAAAGAAGGAAATTAAGAAAAAAATTGAATGTGTAACGGTCAAAGTTTCATTTCGTTTTGCTCTATTTTGATGGAATATTTTAATACAAATGTATTGACAAATAGCATTCTTGTTTGGCTCATTCTTTAGTTCATTTTTTATTTATTTATAATTATCTTCATATATCTATCTTTATTTCATACCTATTTTTATAGACTTTCACATATTTACTATTATTAATTATTTATTGTTTTACCATTGCATGTATATTCATACATTCAATTTGCACCTTGAGACCTATAGTTTTTATGTCTTGGTTCAATCATGTGGCACTCGGATTAGATCTTGAGCCACTTGAGGTTGACCCCACAAACTAAAAATGGTTTAACTCTCACGCTTTTACACTAGTTGTTGGGACCTAATTTTATTTATTTGCATAACATGTTGAATATTATAGCTTGTTATTTAAGAGCATTTAATGTGTAGCAATTTCATATGTTTGAATAAGGAGAAATCATTATAGGAACATTTTGATTTGGAGCTTAAAATGAACACATCTACATTGGAATCAACATCTACATATAGGCCACTTGCATACACATTTTCTATATTCCAACATCCACCCAAGGCGACAAAGCTTGCCTAATAAGGAAGTTCATGTTGGAGCATGCCAAGACAAAAGAAATGTGAATTGATAATCTTCCACAAGTTAAATGATGAACACAATAGGATATTTATCATCTAAATGAAGAGTGTGTAACTATAATGAGAAACCTTGCATATAGAGGCAAGGTAGATGAGGTTAAAATATAGGAAACTATGAGTGACTACCCCTCCAAATGTGCAACACTTGTGATCTCACTTGACAAGTATGTAAGCAAGTGACAAACATGCATGCTATAGGTGAGAACACATGTCTCAACTATATGAAGTGAGAGAAAAGTATTAAATAACCTAATTAAACTTAAGATAAGTGTGAATACGTCAATTCTACAAAGGTGATATCCTAACTAGATGGATAATGACACTATTTATAGTAATACTCCCCTTAAGTACAACATAAGGGGTAATGTATGCAATAATAATGAGTCACGTGACTACTAGACCATGTTGGGTACTCATATACAAATTTCTCATAAATGGATAAAAATTGAAACCTAGTGGGAAATAAAACTCATCTCCAAAAGAGATAATGTAAATACAATGAAATGTACAAGTGAAGAAGATAAGTGATATATGAAGAACTCATCATGACGCTCAAGGAGAGAAAAGAGAGGAGGTCTAGGTGACCCCCCAGAAAATATAAAGTAATGAACTCCAAGTGACGAAATGCTTCCTCCCAAATTCAATAAGATAAGAGAAGCCATGCAACCTCCCCTCAAAATGATGCATGTAGTGATGGTAGATGCTTGACACTAGATGCTAAAGATGATCCATGATCGTTGAACAATATTTCACCCCTTGGGAAGAACAACACCATAAATATGTACAAGATGACTTCTCATTCTAGATAGGAATATGCAAGAAGTAATATGAATGTCTTTGAATTATTCATTACGCGAAGACTGGAATGATGGAAATGATGTATTTGAATTATGCTCAATGATCTCCAAGCAATGTTAATGTGTGACAAATATTAATAAGATGGATCATGTACCATATAAGATTAAAGAATAAGGACCATGGATGTATGGTGACAACTTGAGCAATGTGAATCTAGTACTGCTACAAAGGATGTCAATATAGATGATGACAAAGTTGGATAGGTCAACTATTGAATATCTACACAATCTATCACAATAAAAGCTTATGTAGGTGAGGCAAGAAAAATATACAAAGATGGAAATGGTGATGCAACTTCATCGAAGTTGACATCATAGAGAAGACAAATATCCTCAGTGGTGTCATCCAAATTTGCAATCTAGGATTCTACAAACAAAGATGTGATGTCTAGCAGATATTCATCTCAATGTGGTGGATATAGAACAACGATAGTAATATCTTGATACAAATAATCACTAGAACTCATGGATGAGTCAATACTAGATTCAAATGTAGCAATAGGTAATTCATTTTTTGCAATCCTAAGTATATTTTGGAAGAGATGATGAGAGAAATGAGGACAAAATTCATCTCCATGTTGATTACACCCACAATATGTGCACTTCAGTTTATAATTTTTAGACATCGTCTAATTATAAAAAGATATCAATGTAAAATGCAAGTAAATCCCCCTAGAATAATTAGTGTTGAAACATAGGCCCCCAAAATAATGTGCAAGATAATTACAACTTGTGTGAAGATTGAAAGCAAAATCAACTATTTATAATGCATTATGATTTTTACAAAATATAAAAAATGGAAAAATCCAAATCTTGAAATTGCAAGTTGTAGTGTCAAAAAATGTACTCCTTTACATTTTCACACTATGTTTGCATCCCCTTAATTAATTAGACTTAATTAAGCCTCTAATTGGCCCAATTATGCATTTAAAAGCCTAATTAATTTTGTTTTTTGAAAGGGGAACCTACATTAAACAATTGCAAACATCAAATTACACATCTTGGAAAATGTGTGTCCTAGGTTTAGGGCCTAGGTCCTCCTTAAGTTTAGGGTAAGTGCACCAAGATGGTTCCCAAAAAGGGGACTTAAGTGGACAGCTTTTTTCTAAAATTAGGAAATACTGACCTTGGATGTGAAATTGAGGATACTTAGACTCAAAATTTTGAGATGGAACAAAAAGAAGGATTCAAGTGCTCCGAGTCTACTTTCTAAACTACTAATTTATTTTGAAAATGATTGAGATTAAGGGGTTCAAACGAGGCACGTACACAAATTGGTGTTGTTTTTGTCAGAAAAACATAACATAGCAACTCTTGTACGACCCTCGTACGGTGAACTTTTTTTAGTATTTTTAAAATCGCAAAGGTCAGAAGTTAGCTAACAGTATGTAGTTGATGCATGATTTTTCCATTAATTTTTTAATGAATATTTGATTTTTTACTAATTTGTGAAGTGGACATATCCTGAAATTAGAATTTTGGCCGTGCTACCCCTACAAATTTTGGAAACTAATTGATTTGTTTTTTTTTAATTTTTTAATTTTGTAGAATGCGGTCTAGTTTCTAAAAATGTAATTTATTTGAAAAATTGATGAACGGTTAATTTATAATGAAAAAAATACCAAACACTATTTTTTGGCAAAAAAAAGACATACAGATAAAATAAATTATGGATGAAAGACTTAACATTTTCAGAAAGTGAAAAAAGTTACATCGTTGGATACCTAAGAGATAACCCAACAATACCCATGTGCTCGATTTTTTCGATATTGAACCACGTGCAATCCTGACGGTGAGCACGAACTCGATTATGAGAAATATGGTGGAAATTTTAAAAACTCGTCTTTGGTCGTTGGGAATGCCCTTCAAGCCTTTGGTTGGTATTCCAAGGCAAATACCAAGCTTAAAGTTCGGTAATTCCCAAAGCAAGATATAACGCAAGAGCGTTATAACCCAAGCGTGTTATATCTAACTTTTGACGTGGTTTTTGCTTCTACGGGGAACATGTCTACTAGCACATAATGCGAGCGCATTATAACGCGCTCACGTTATGTATTACTTTATGTTAAATGCTAATATATTAATGTATGTTGATATATTTCTATGTACATGTATGTATGTATGCTTGTATGGATGTAAGATTATATGTACATATGTATTATGCTTGTATGTATGCATTTATGTATGTCTTTAGACGAAGGGAGAATTTAGAGAGAGTCTAGAGAGATGGAGAGGGGGTTGAAGTGAGAGTTTAAGAGAGAGGGATTGGGAGAGAAGGTGTTGGATTGAGGGTCACTTAGCTAGGTAGGGTGGGAGGGATAGAGGGAGGGAGAGAGAGGGGGGGGGCTTGGAGAGAGAGAATTGAGGAAGAGGGAGAGAGAGAGAGAGAGGGGGGATATGGGAGAGAGAGAATTGAGGGAGAGGGAGAGAGAGAGAGACAAAGAGAAAGAGAGGGTTATGTAGGTAGGGTGCGAAAGGGAGAGACTTGAGAGTGTGAGAGGGAGAGACTTGAGAGTGTGATGGGGGTGAGAGGGAGAGACTTGAGAGATAGGTAGTGAGAGGGAGTGTGAGAGAGAGGGAGTGTGAGAGAGATGTAGTGTGAGAGAGAGGGAGTGGGAGAGAGAGGGAGTGCGAGTGAGAGACCTGAGAGAGGGAGAGGGTGTGAGAGGGAGTGACCTGATAGAGGTAGAGAAAGAGGGGGTGGAGTGAGAGGGACTTATCTAGGTAGGGTTGGAGGGATAAATAGAGAGAGGGGAGAGAGACAAAGAGAGAGTTACCTAGGTAGGTTTCCAGAGGGAGAGACCTTAGAGAGAGAGGGGTGGGAGGAAGAGACATGAGAGAGAGGCAGAGAGAGCTAGTGGGAGAGAGTGGGATGGAGTGGGAGGGACATAAAGAGAGATGGATAGAGGGAGTGAGAGAGGGTGGTAGGGATTGATTGAACAAGAGGTACACAGAAAGAGGGAGATGATAGATAGAGACAATTAGAGAGGGTGGGAGGAAGGGAAGGAGGGAGAGGTAAGATGTATAGATAGAGAGAAAGTGATAGGGGTTGAGGGTATAGGGTTGAGGGATTAGGGTGGAGGACCTATAGGGTTGATGGTTTCTAGGGTATTAGGGTTTAAGGTTTGAGGGTTGATGGAATAGGTTTGATGGTAGAGGGTATTTGGTTGAGGGTATAAGGTAGAAGGTTTAAGGTTTAAGCATTTAGGGTTGAAGGGTTTGGGGTTAAGGGCTTAGGGTTAAGGGTTTACTTGGTTGAGGGTAGAGGGTTGAGGGTATAGGTTTGAGGGTATATGGTTGAAGGATTAGGTTCAGGGTCCAATGTAAGGGGTAGAGGGTTTAGGGTTTAAGGATTGAGGGTTGAGGGATTAAGGGTTGAGGATTGAGAATTGAGTTTTGAGCATTTAATGTATAGGGTAAAGGGTAGAGGCTTTAAGGGTTGAGGGTTGAAGATTGAGGGTTTAAGGTATAGGGTTGAGGGTCCAATATATAGAGTAGAGGTTATAGGGGTTGAGAGATTAAGGGTTGAGGGTTTAGGGATTAGGGTAGAGAGTTTTCTTGGATTTCACGGTATAAGGGTTGAGGGATTAGGGTTTAGGGTAGAGAGTATTGGGTAGAGGGTAGAGGGTAGAGGGTAGAGGGTTTAACAGTTTAGGGTTTAAGGGGTTAGGGTTGAGGGTCGGGGGTTTAGGTTGAGTGTTTAAGGGTTTAAGGGTTGAGGGTTTAAGATTCAAGAGGGTTGAGGGATTAGGGTAGAGAGTTTACTAAGTGGGTTTAAGGGTTGGGGGATTAGGGTTGAGGGTAGAGGGTAGAGGATTGACGATAGAGGGTAGAGGGTTTATGGGTTAGGGTTTAAGGGTTTAGAGTTTAGGGATGAGGGATTAATAGGTTATAGGGTAG